>JALIGW010000010.1:21645184-22190184 GCA_023053685.1 Diadophis punctatus similis
ACTCTCAAAGCCTACATAAAAGTGCAGGTAAAAGCTATCATGAGTCCCCAAGGCCACAAGATATGTTACACTATAAGACATTTTTAGAGTATATTGATAATTATATCACATTTAGGCGACATTTAGTGACTGTAGTCACCTCTTGAACACTTTACTGTGAGACTGAATTGTAGTGGACAAAACTGTATGAACACAGAATCAGAGAAAGTGAAGACATCAAATACAGTGCTCCCATATTATAATCTAAACTTACCAGTAAACTTATCTTGTGTAGTTTTGCAATATGGCACTGATGTGATTATGTTGCACATTATGAAAGATGGTGGTGAATACTTAATAACTTTTACATCATGCTCACTCCCAGCTGCAGAAAAATAAATACATATACAATAGGGACAACAAAGACCTGCATTTGGTAAGATAATTTAAACATTTCAATACTACTATGGAAAGAAATTAACCTCATCACTAATGATTATCCATTCAACATTCAGTTCACAAAGAGAGATTCTACTTAGAACAACTGCTTCAAAGCATCTTTGGGCATTGACCTTGGAGAGCACATATGCAAAACATAATTCAAAAAGACACTTAATCACACAAATGTGAACATAATGTCTAATATAACTTTTCAGGGACCAAATATTTTCCATGTCTGGCTGACCAGCTATTGTCTACTTTGTGTATTGGGGAAAAATAATTTGTAAAAAATCATGCAATATTGTGACATCAGTTGGATTTGTGTGTTAATTTGTGTGTTAATGGGGGGAGCTTTTTTGTTTTAAATTACCTTATTATGAACAAGTAAAACACTGGAACTATTCAAAAGGAATTATTTCCTTTTGTTCCATTGCCTCTTATAGAGAATAAATTAATAGGAACAGAAAAGTTTCTGTTGGATAACAAGTGGCAGTCTACCAGTTTTGGAATTGAAGAATCAAGCACTTCATGTTGTATATTTCTACAAACATGAAACAGGTCATGTTCACACAGTTGTCATAGTTCATCTAAAGTAATCTGTCATGATAGGAAAAGATATTTCAGTTTATTCTTAAATGTTCACTGCAAAGACCTATTTTATGCATTCTTATACAGAAGCACTTAGGGTGAAAATAACACCTGTTCTTGTCCTCAGTTTAATTTAATTTAGATAAAGGAATACTATTAAGAACACGTTTCAAAATATTTAAATAATGTCTGGGTTTTGGACCTATGCAGAAAACCAGTAGCTATGTAATTAAGAAGGTTATATTACAGTAGCAAAATGCTTGACTTGATTTTTAGAAACACTGCTAAACAGAGTACAGATAAAATCCTTGATTTTTCTAAGAAGCTTAAGAGATGAATATTTCTTACTTAGAGAAAGGATCAAATATAGTTGCCTCTTGAGAGATCAATTCTCTATTACATGTGATCCTACTGAAGTCAATGACTGTCTAGGGAGTCTGAAATAATCTACAAAATGTGAAATAATTAGATATGCTATTTCTCAGTCATGTTGATTGAAGAATAGTAACAACAACCCCAGGCCATTTCCCCAGTCTTCTTTGCAACTATATTCTCACCTTGAGACATTTAGGAATACTGTAGTGTAAAAATGCAGACATATATAACATTGAATTGGAAAATGATTTTTTAAAAGCAAAAATGGTTCAATTACATAAAATTTACATAAAACTGTGCCGCCAATCTATGTGGCTCATTGATTAAGTGAGTAATAAATAATGAGTTTGTAAAAAAAAAATCCATATAAGCCTACACAATCAGAGTCACTAATTAGGTTTGTTTTGCAGAACCGTTGCTTCTTATCAATTAGAATTCAAAACAAGGGGAAAATGGTGTAGCAGTAATTTATCAAAGTGAAAGCAGAAAAATACAAAGCTTAGTATAAATTATAGAAAATATTTGATTATCCATGCCATGTCATCATCATCATCATCAACAACAATCTAAAAAGGTAAAAGTTCCTCTAGCACCTATATGCTAGTCGTTCCCTACTCTAAGGGACGGTGCTTATCTCCTTTTCAAAGCCGAAGAGCCAGCACTGTCTGAAGACATCTCGGTGGTCATGTGGCTGGCATGACTAAAGGCCGAAGGCGCATGGAATGCTGTTACCTTCCCACCAAAGGTGGTCCCTATTTTTCTACTTGCATTTTTTACGTGCTTTCAAACTGCTAGGTTGGCAGAAGCTGGGACAAGTAACGGGAGCTCACCCCATTATGGGCAGTAGTGATTCGAACCGCTGAATTGCCGATCTTTAAATCGACAAGCTCAATGGCTTAGTCACTGAGCCACTGCATCCCCTATCTATCTAACAGCAAATTCAGGCTGTGAATTCTGATCAATCTGGACATGTTGCAAGGTTGTCTGAAGGATGTGTTTTATTTGGATTGTGGCAGTATGATTTCAGATATAAATATGGGACAGAATCCCCACTGATCTATTGTGGAACTGAAATGGATGGTATGCAAACACTTTTGTCCATTTATAACTCTTGGAAGCTTTCAGTACTGTTGACCACACTGTCCTTCTGATTACCTGAAAAGTTTGGGAGTTGGAAGTGCAGAATTATGTTGGATCCACACTTATCAGAATGAGCATGACTTTCAAAAAGTTGGTAACCAAGTCCCTCAGGGCTTGATGTGTTCTCCTAGCAGCTATAGGATCTAATTGTTATACAGAACAGAACAGACTGGCAGTGCTTATTTTTGCTGTGCAGCATCTTATCCACCAAAATATTGGGAAAGGAGTTGAAGGTTGAAGGCTCATTGTCAGCAATTTTCAATTCTTTGCAGATAAAATATATCAGATTTACCTCAATTTGTATTCCAAGTTGGGCAGGCTATAGGTAGATACACTTGACTAGTGCATATGGATTCTTTTATGTTTATAGGTTTCAAGGATATGGAAATGATGTATGGAGAAATGAGGGCTGCCTCTTGCTTGTTCAACTCTTGACACTTTAGGATGATTAAATCAATGAGGTTAGGATTGGGCAATGGATAAGGCAGATAATCAATTCTACTTTATATATTGGATGTGTTTCTATCTGCTTAAAAGAGTCAGTTATAAGAACTCTATTGGAAAAAATGCTTGACCTGGACACCTTTAACAGTATTAAATATTCAATTCAATTTAATGAGAAAGAAGTGGCCTTCCTGTTCCAGATGTGCATCTGGACACACTCCAGGTAATGGTAAATGACTTACACCAGAAACTAAACTGAAGGACTTAGACAGTGGTAATTCTCATACACCACTTTTAGGCTTTTGATATTATCATTTCAGTTTACTTCTAAACCATCTGGTACATTGTGGCTTGGGACCACTATTTTGTAATGGTTCTAATTCTTCCTGTTCCCAGAGAGTGGTGCTTGGGGTTACTGTTTAACATGTAGGTCATTGACCCATACAATTCTATTTCCCCCCCATGCTGTTTAATATCTATATGAAAAAGCTGCAGGATATCATCTGGAGATTTAGAATCCTACAGTATGCAATCAGCAAATGACACCAAGTTCCACTGCTCCTTACTATCTAACGCTAAGGAAATATTAATATCCTTCAACATAAAGTAATTAAATCAAATCCACAGTTGAAGCGTTTTTGTTAAGGAGAAAGCTGGAGTTGGATTTGAGTAAAGGCTTTTTCAGGTATGTTGCAGACATGTTTGGCAGTGCTCTCTAATCTCTTGTTATCACTAACTTGTAGGCAGCATCTATGACAAGGAACATGTTGGCATATTTATTTATTTGTTTGTTTGTTTGTTTAATTTATTTGTTGCCCATCTCATATCCAACAACTCTGGATGGCTGACAGCGTACAACTTCCTGAGTCTATAAAGCCTAAAAATGATTATACATATATTTACTATTACCCTACTGACTATTGCACTGCATCAATGTTATGTGGGGCTAGTCTTGAAAAATGTACATAAAATATAATTGTTACAAAATAAAAGTGGCTAAGCTGCTGACTGGTGAAAGCTACATACGATAGCTGTATCTCTCTGGTTGCCTGTTGAATATAGTTTAATGTGCTAGTCTGCTTTCCTGAACCCTGGGAACGGAGAAAAACAGCCCAACAGCCCAACTGGAAGTTCATTTCCAAACTTCCAGTTGGCCCATTGGGCCGTTTTTCGCCATCCTCAGGCTTCAGGTGGCTTTCCTGAACCTTGGGGAAAGCGAAACAGAGCCCAATGGGCCTACCGGAAGTCCAGAGGCTTCAGTGAGGCCTGTGCGCATGCGTGGGGGAACAGCGCCAAGGGGTTGTGTGCATGTGTGGGGGGAGGGTATTGCATTATGGGTGTGGACATGCACACCCGTGCGGTAGCATGCGCGAGCACCCTTTTGGCACTCGAGCCAAAAAAGGTTCACCATCACTGTTATAGGGTAACATCTAACTACATTCAGCTGAATACATTGATAATCTCTTTTAAGATCTTTGGACTAAATGTGCAAAATTAGAAATTAAGATATTATATGCACATCTAATTTATCTTCCCACACATACGGTACATATTAAATCCACATACATTCACTAAAAATCCTGAATAAAGTTATCATGTCCCCAAAATATATGCATGTATTTCATTTATAGGTGATTTGACTCTCAAGTGACTCTAGATAGCTTACAATTAAAAACCAACCTAATAAAAAACATATAACAGATTGGAAAAGCAAACTATAAAGAACAAACCAAACTACACCAAACCAAAAAGAGGTCTCCACAGCCACCCTGTCTTCAAGCCTAGGAGAACAACTGCAGTAGGTTCAACAGTTTCCTGAATTACCTGAATCAGATAAGTGTGGGAACACATAATCTCGGTGGAATTGGGGGACATCATTCCATAGTACAGGAATTGCAACAAATTAGGCACACTTCCTCAGTCTCGCAAAATGATCATTCTTTAATTGATGGGACCCTGAGTATACCTACCTACTGGACAAACTAGATGGCAAAAACAACTGGGGAGAGGCTATGAACAGAGGTGGGTTCCTGCCGGTTCAGACTGGTTCTATAGAACCATTAGTAACTTGGCGGCCTGGGTCTCTGGAACTGGCAGCGACCCAGGCCTGCCACGCCCCTGAGCTGGTTCTCTCGCCATCTTGTTTTTTGCTTCTGCGCATGCGCAGAAGCTTTTTTTTTTAAGTACTGTGCATGCGCAGAGGGTCATGTCCGGAAGTGCAAAACGTGCACTTCTGTCACAATGCAAACCGGTGGGGAAGGTAAGTAGAACCCACCCCTGGATATGAAGGCATATATTATGCCGTTCTTCATGTTCCTATAGCCTCTGACCAAGTTACTCTATGTAGTGACATATAAATTATAGACTTAGTAAGCATTTATGTTGGGATCAAAGTTTTCTGTTTCCCTTTTCTGTTATATGTTGGTCACCTTGCTTCCTTGAACTCAGAAATTAATCCACAAGGAGACTTTATAAAGACTTTATAAAAAACCCCAGAAACATTCATTTTTTACAGAGGGTGGGGGAGAGCTAACTTTTATCACCTTTTAGGTTTCTAAAGAGAGGAAACAAATGGAATGTTTTATTTAATGTTTTATCCAGGACTATTTTCACTGAGAAAACTCCTAAAGATTTTTATGAAGCTAACTCTCAAATCATCACACTCATGACTAAGCTTGATTTTAACTTTGAATATATAATTTAGTAATATTTCATGTCTGAAAAGTAAATTCGTATAAATTAACTAGAGGGGCCTACACTGGAAGAAGAAATGATATTTTCAAGTGACATAGTACTATTCCTTTTTTTAATTTTCACTTTATTAAAGTTTTTATCAGTGTTAAATATACAAAGCACAAAGTAAGAAGAAAACAGATATTGAGTAAAAAAAATAGGAAAAAAATAGTGATGCTTTCTTTCCTTCCCTTCCATTTGATTGTCAGCCACTAACCTAAATACTTGTATATGCTGAAAATTGAAGATTTAAGGTTGCTAATATTTGTTTAAGATTTCACCTATTAACTTTGATCGATCTCAAATTATTTTCCTAGAAACCATATTCTAACCAATCTCGGTTTGCCTTGCTGTGTGATATATAGTATATAAGGGAGCCACTTGTCCTTAGTTAAACTTCCATTAGGGATACATCCTGTCCGTTTTGCCATTGTTGCGTAACTTGTAGTTTTGGGTTCCTCGGAAAAGCTTCTCTTCACCAAACTCAGGGGTTACATATTTGAAAAAGAAGCTGCAATTCAATTATTCTGGGAGTAAAAACCAATAATAACACAAAGGATATTCTTCTCTCAAAGCCCCGCCCTGCAATTTTTCCTGTTAAATAAATGTATCACCTTCACTTAGCCAGTCCATTGACTTTATTTTCAGATAAATATATTATGATGCCAAAGAGTTTATCTCTTTTTCCTACTCTCATTTCTGTAGACTTTTTAAGAGAACTAGTGACAAATGAGGTTTGGAATACATGATTCCATCCCCCCCCCCGCCACCGCCAATATCCTTCCATCCTTCCATCCTTCCGAGGTAGGTAAAATGAGGACCCAGATTGTTGGGGGCAATGTAAATATACATTGCTTACTGGTGTAAACTGCTTAGAGAGTGCTTGCACTGTGAAGCGGTATATAAATCTCACAAAATAAATAAATAAATAAATAAATAAATAATGTATCTTTCTAAATAAAAGGAATTAAATATCCTGTTTTCTATGCGTAGCTCTTCTAATTTGCATTGAGTCACTGCCTGGAATGAAAAAGAAATCTGTTCTCTTTGCATTTGAATGTGAACTACCCTAATCAATGCAAGAACTTAAATGTAGCTATCATTTTATCCATTTAATAAATGTATATCTAAATGGACATAATTTATCTATTTAAAAATGTATATTATACAAGTCTGTTCAAAAGCAATCTGTAATATATATTATAGATAATCCTGAACAAAGGCATGGTGATTTAAGAGGAGTTGCAGACAAATCCCAGTCCCACTAAAGTGTCTTTTGGAAAATAACTCTGAAGCTTTACACAGCCACACATTTCTGAAATTCCTGTGATTTGGACATAGCTACAAAACTGCAAAACTAAGATTGAGTAGTAACTCAGTAATTTACATTAGAGTAAATCAGAAATGGATGCCTACAGAATTATGTATATATTATATACTGTACTGTGGACTCATCAATTCCTGAATAATGAAAAATATATCCTCTTCGAAGGGTATATACATGCATTTTAAAAATAATTTCAATGCTTAGAAAGTAGCACCAATTTTCAAAGTATAAACAGATTGTTCTACTTTTCCAAGTACTGTAATGAAAGGGTTTCTGAATATAGAGGGGGAGGGAAACCCCCCCCCCCAATGTCTTACAGTTATTATCACTTTTAACGTTTTGTCAGCTCCTACCTGGCATGTTAACATTTTTGTATATTTCAATCAGCAGTCGCTTCACCTTTAATTAAAGTAGGTATTGAGAAAGATCTAGCCCTTTTGCTACTGAGCCTTTTAATCTTATTCTGTGTCTTTTCTACTGAAGTGTGATGATTAATACTGCTACAGAAGTTATGCCAGCATGAGTTCTCAGATGTTCTAATAACCCTTGAAGCATGAATATGCTTTCTTTTATAATCCATCAAATTGAGAATTTTAACAAATATCTTATTCTAGTCAAAGCCTTTTTCCTAGCTTTGACTACTATGTAAAAAAAAGGTTCTTTTACTAAGAAGGCATTTGGGGATTATTTATTCCTCCAGGTAGCTAGAGAGAGAGAGAGGGTGTGGGAAAGTAGTAGTGCCAGGGAAATTAAAATCAGCAAAAGCTGTACTATCAGTAGCAATTCCTACAACACTGTAAAAGTGCTATGTCTTTTTAATAGAGGTCAGAAATAAGGAGGAATATTTTGGTCTAGTGGTTAAGGCAGCAAGCTAGAAACTGGGAGCCATGAGTTCTAGTCCTGCCTTAGGCACAAAAACCAACTGGGTGATCATCATCATCTTCTTCTTCTTCTTCTTCTTCTTCTTCTTCTTCTTCTTCTTCTTCTTCTTCTTCTTCTTCTTCTTCTTCTTCTTCTTCTTCTTCTTCTTCTTCATTTTATTTATTTATTTATTTATTTTATTTGTCAAACATGTTTAGTAGTAATTTGTATAAACATAAGTAAAAAGTAACGATAAAAGAGGACAATTGGACAGTAGGACAGGGACGTCCTACTTCTTCCTACTTCTACTTCTTCTTCTTCTTCTTCTTCTTCTTCTTCTTCTTCTTCTTCTTCTTCTTCTTCTTCTTCTTCTTCTTCTTCTTCTTCTCCTCCTCCTCCTCCTCCTCCTCCTCCTCCTCCTCCTCCTTCTTTTCTCTCCCCCCTTTCTCTCTCTCGTACTTGGAGGTCTTCTGGTCCAACCTCCTGCTCAAGCAGGAGACCCTCAGCCCAAGCCACCTCACAGGGATGTTGTTGTGGGGAAATAGGAGGAGGAAGGTTGGTTGGATATGTTTGCAGCCTTGAATTATTTATAAAAAATAATAAAGGCAGATATTAATCAATCAATCAATCAATCAATCAATCATTTCTTTTCAAAATAACATTCCTATTTAGGATTAACTTTACTTTTACTTGCATAACAGACTATTGCTAATGGTCTGAAGGTTTCATGTTTGAGTGGTTTGAAGTGATGGATGCACACTCTTTTAAGAAAATTGGATGATAAATGGTTCTTGGATTATATTATATCATATGCATATTATATGATGCTTGGATTATACTTTACTATATATTAAGTATAATTGCAAGAGCATAGAATTTTATCAAGATAAGAATCATAGGCATTGCTGGTTTTTATATAAACATAGCTTTGGTAAGGCAAACTGAGTACCATAAAGTGCAAAAAGCTAACATATTTATATTTTATTTTCCTTTGTTGGAAGAAAAGATTTTATGTTCCTTAGGACCCAAAGCAATTAATATATACACAGAATATTATATGGAGAAAAATACCACTGAACACTAGCTGGAATCCACTACTGACACAATGAAAGAGTGAAGGTTTTCTTGAAATGTGGTGAAACAAAAGAAATATTCCTCCTTCTCCTTCCAACTAACTCCATTGTAAGAAAGGCACACAAATATATTTGGTTACATCTCTGCTCCTAGCTGGATGCTGCTGCTGAAATGCTCGCCAAGTACCTGGAAGCTGTAAGAGTCTGGAGAAGGGGAAATTGGCTTTGACTCAACCCTGGCAAGATGGGATGATTTTGGGTTTTGGACCCTCTAGGTCTTGATGGCATGTCATCTTTGACTCTGGATGGAGTTGCAGATCCCTAGACTGAGCTGGTGCACAATTTGGACATCCTCCTAGATTCATGACTCCTGCTCAAGGTAGCCATGGATAGGAGGACCTTCAAGAATCAAGAAAAATGCAAGAATCTGTGAATTCTTCTTGTGCACTTATTACACTTTCTTGGACTGAGAGGCCTTGTTCACAGCCAGTTATGCCTTGGTTACTTCCTGCTTGGATTACTGCAACATGCTATACATGAAGACCATGCAGAAGTTGCAAGTGGTCCTGAATGTGCTGATACGCTTGACATTTTCTCCTGAGGTCTGGCAGGCCCCCACTCTTTTCACCTTCTGAAAGTACTTACGATCTGATTTTCCCCAAAGGGCTGGGATAGGGTGAGATTGATGGGGCTGCGACAGAGATAATGTGAGATTGGGGAGATAAATTTATTATGGCCTGCAAGAGAAAGTTCAACTATGGTGCCAGGACTTTTTGTTTTAATATTTTTATTTTATTGTAGATAGGTATTGTTTTTATTTTGGGGTGTGAGTGTCCAGAGTGTAGTTCAAGATGAGCAGCTATATAAATGTTTTAAATAAAAAATAAAGTAAAATCTCCTAACTGAAACCAGGAGACATTTTAATAATAACATCCTTTTAAAAAAAACTACATAACATGAAAAATCAGACATAAACCTTTTGATTGTAAAGAAATGTATTTGTTTTCCTCCCTGAAAGGAAAGGCAGAAAAGGAGGGTAAGATAAATGAATGAAACATAGGCTATGTTTATACATAATAATAGCTAAGTAACCCATTACAGCTTGGATTACTGTTCTCTTCAGGGTGAACCTTTGTCCCTGGAACTATATGGAACCTAGGAAGTATTTCAAACATTGTCAGTAATGTGAAGCTTATTAAGTACTGTATATTGGAAGTAACCATATTAACTAGAATTTAATTTTGTCATGGTTTCAACTATGATAACCTATAATCCTGATCCTCTCCCCCCCAAAAATCCTCCTCCAAACCTAATTTATGACTTATTTTTATGTAAACCAGAAAAACTGATCAAAACAGACAATGAAATAAGGAATGGAACAGGTTAGTAAACATAGTAAACTTTATTTGAGTAGGCCTATATTAAATATGATTAAAGCCTAAGAGAATACAAATTTCTGAAATACTCTAAAGCAGCACGAAGATATAAAGTAGAAATTCTGATACACTTTTTGCTTGCTGAAAATACATTTTCTATTCATTAAGCCACTGGCTTCCCACCAGGGGAATCCTAAGTCACAGGAAATTCAGAAAACAGAATTCTGCATGGTTTAAATTGGCAGTACTGAATGAATAACAGTTAGACTCTTCCACTCTTGATTAGGAGATATGTTCAAAAACTGACTGACAGCAAAATATAGTCTTGTTTAGAGAAGAGTAAAATTACAACTAAGACCAAGGATGTCATCTTCAACTTCTAAGAAAAAAATTGAGTTTTTATCCTAAATGAAAGTAAGACTACATTATAATAAAACTCCAATTCATTCCAAAATTAGCACATAATCCAAGAGGACATATATTAAGTTTGTTATTGAAACAAAATGAAGGTAACTAGATAGATGGAAAAAAAGTTATTAAGACCCAATCAGACTCAACCAAGAAAAATTCCACCATTCAAATTATTTAAAACCATATACCGTGTTTCCCTGTAAATACAACCTACCCCAAAAGTAAGCACTAGCCCAATTTACACACCTGTGCCTAATATAAGCCCTATGCCAAAAAATAAGCCCTAGTGAAGGAGGGTGGGAATGGCCAGCATAGGAGGTGGCGAGTGCACACGGATCGATGGTGTCTGGCAGCCCACACAGCCCATGCAGCCCAGGTGTGTTGACTACCTGTGCAAAGAGCAGGCAGAAGCAGAGGCACGAGGGGGACGCAGGTGATCTGAACATCCTGCGTGTGTCACAGGAAAGCCGAGCGGTAGTGGGCTGGAGTGGCAGCCAGCCACCGGAGGCTCATCTTCATGCAGTGACACCAGCAGCAGACAGAAGCAGAGGGATGAGGGGGAGGCAGGCAATCCAGACACATTGCATGGGCCACAGAAAAGCCAAGCGTGGCCAGCTGCAGGAGGCTCATCTTCTTGTCTCTCAGCTTGCCTGCAGCCCACATGGCACGTCAGGATTGCCTGCCTTCCGCTCCATGCATCAGGATTGCCTGCTTTACACTCTGCGCAGCTCCAGAGTGCGCTGACCAAGGGACTGGTGGCCTGCAGCTGCTGCCAGATACTATCAGTCCCTGCATGCTTGTTGGCTCTTGTGTGTGCGCTGGGGGCAGGGCGCCCATCCAGGCTGATCACCCTGAAAACCCTAGTGCTCCTAACATTTAATGTGTTAGTGCTCCTAACATTTAATGTTAGTGCTCCTAACATTTAATGTGTTAGTGCTCCTAACATTTAATGTTAGTGCTCCTAACATTTAATGTTAGTGCTCCTAACATTTAATGTGGAACTAATGTGGATTTTGATATATTTATGTGGATTTCATTGGATACCAGCTGATATAATTGGCATTTCCTGCAGTCTGAAATCCATATCTAAATCATTCCCAGATAAATTCTGTTGATGTGGGATTGTTCCACATCATGCTAAAACCACAACTGACATTGGGAGTTTCCCTCCATTTAATATTGAATTCTATATTGTTTAAGCAAGCTAGTGTCAAGTGCAGGAACTCAGGAGTCCAGGCAGTTCAAATGAATATATAGATTTATTGTGCTCTAAAGCTCTCAACAAGAATGTGAACTACAAACTGTCAAAGCAAATTGGTGGTAGATAAAACTCAATGGAATTCAAGGTGGTCTGCACTCAGATCTCTTGTGGGCGTGAAGGGACTCAAGATCGATGCCACATTGGACCCCTCCCTCGGGCTCAGTCTGGTCATCTCCTTCAGCTAATTGGAAAAAAGCTTAAATAGTGTTCCAATGATCTACTTACTTGCAAATAATCAATGAAAAGTGAATGCATAAAAACAATGATAGCACCTGGAGCAAATCATAAAAACTTGGATGTATGAGCCTGAAGCTAGACGTATTATAAATCGCACTAACAACTTCTATATCACATTTGCATTATTGCTTTATTTGAGAAGTTTCATTAGTGATTCATAAGTGGAGATGAAGCAGCTATAGCTTCTTCAAAACATCTTGTTTGTTACAAAAATGTATTTGTATTAATATAGCAGAATATACACATGCAGTACATAGAAGAATGTTACCACAAGCTGTAATGATCACTTAGCAGGTGGCAAACTTTATTTACTATTGGTGATATATTGTTTCATTATACTGAAAGTGAGGTCTTTTATGAACTTCACTTCAAATGACAACCATATAATATATTGTTATTTCTGTCTTGGCTCCTTCAGGGGAAGAAAATGAATTCATCCCCTGAAATCACTATTTCTAAAAATCGAGAGACTGATACATCAAAATAATTTGATATTCAAAGGTTATCATAATGTGTGGGATGGATTCTTTGCAGCATGCGTTGGTCAGGAGATTGTAATAAAATGATTCTGATCAGTTAATTGAAGAAGGAAAACCAACATCTTATATAGCAAAGAATAATCTAGAAAGAATAGAAGAAGATATCTAGGGGATGGGGTGTATTCTGAAAAAATAAAGATAAGCAAAGTATATTGTGATTAATAAATAAACTTGGGTGCTATTCAGCTAAATGTTTCAGACCATTTGTAGAAGGAATAAACACAAGATGCCCTTGATTAAACTCCACTGGTAAATATAGGGATAATTTTAATTGACTTACATGAACCATTTTGACAATAGCTTGGATAAACTGTACTTAAATTGGCACATTAAGTTATTATGTTCTTATTTACATACATTTTTATCAAACTTAACACTCTATTTTGTCTCACCACCACTAAGATCTCAGATATAGTTCTGCTATCAGTTTTTTCTGGAAACCTCTGCAATGAAAATATACTCTTCTGTGTGTTCTGTCTATCCAATAACAGTGATGATTGTAATTGACATTAATAATGTGTGAGCATTTCAGATCTACAGGTGAAAGAACAGGTCAATTGTTATGATGGAAAGCTTGCTTTCACATCAAAATAACTATGATAATCTTGACAAACTAGTGCTGTGGTCTCAGGTTGTGATATGAAAAAAAGCTTTTTTATTATTCTGGTTTTCTGAGGGCAGAATAAAAGGTGAAGCAAAGGATACTTGTGGAGTGAGTTGATGCATCTATTATGGTTATTAGGAGCAAAAATTATAGTTTGTCTTTTCCAAATCAAGGTAAAAATGTCTATCTTTTACCAAGTATTACAACCATAAAGCAAGTCAGACTAGCTAGTGGAATTTTCCCAAGATCATGAGTACACAGAGGTACATAGAAAAAATAAAAGATAATATACAAATTCATGAGTTGGAACTAAAGTTTTTTTAAAAATTGCAGCACAGAGAAATGGAATTATACTTTGGGAAGAATAAAAATGGAAAACTAAAAATGGAAATTAAATGACCACAAAATGCCTCGTTACTGAAACAAGGTAAGCACTTTCTTTCTTGCAGGCCACTTAATTGACCAACCAAAATCCATGAGAACTTTAAAATGAGGGCTTGAAGATCTCCTTTGATAATTAGTTTTCATAGGTATGATGGCTTTGATCTATGATGTAACATTTAACCAGCATTGCTCTTGGTATGCTTTTTAAATTAGTTTAATTGCCATAAACACATTACAATTATTAATCCATATTTTTCTTATTTGTTTATGAGTTACTCAATTTTGCAGCTACTACAATTGTTGGTTGAGTAGGGACAAAAATAGCCAGACAAATTATTGAAGCCTGGGAAACAGGCTCTTTGTCAGTGAATAGGAGTGCTGATTTACCACTGGCCTATCAGGTACTTGGGAGCTGAGAGCGTGGTCAGACAAGGAAATAATGATTAATGACTTAATAGCCAGTCATCAACACTAATTAACAACTAAAAGCTATATACAAGACCCATATGGAGACAGAGAGAAGTTCCCTGATGATGGGCTCCAGCAAGAACCTGAAAGCTTAGAAGAATAAACCTTTGGTCTCGGTAGTCAACCCAGATTGGATCCTGCAATATTGTCCTGGGACCTTCATGGTCGTGAGTATCTCAACATTGTTGTTCTGAGAAACTGAGAGTACAGTTCTGTTGGTGTTTGAAATAAAACATCAAAATAGTACTCTGCATGTTTTAAGCTGCATCCAGGACTAATTAAAAAAAACACCATGCAGGAATTTTTTATATAAAACACCAGAGACTGATCTGACTTAGCACTGCAAGAAATATTTAAAAGGCATAAATTATGTTTATATTAGAAACCCTGTAAAACTGATTTACCCAAATATTCTTATTTCCTTTCTGCATCCCAATAAAACCTTTAACTCCTTGCTTATCAAAAGATTCAAGCTGACTTAATCTGTTCTCATGAAAGATAGTTACCATTCTGACATGCTTTTCTCAGGAGCGTCTACTAACCAGGGAATCTACAGTCTGTTTAATTGCTTAAAATCATGAACAATAGTGGTTAAAATCACCAACACTTCCCAATTTCCTCAGGAAATTTGATTTTTCAGAAAGATCCAGAATTGCCCCTTTGATTTCTTTGGATAGTGAAATTCTAATTTGGAGATAAACTGTGTCTCTTTGTTATTGAATTTCAGTAGAATATGAAAAGTGATGCGTGGGAGGACAGTTCTACATCTTTTGGCATGATTTAGAGCCTATATTTCCATCTCAACTATCCATTAATTAAAAAGAGAAGGCTATGTTACCTGTTTAGTAACTAATTTATGATGCAGTCCTACATCCTTGTAATCTTCAAACTTGTGGAGAAGGTTGAAACTGTAGTGTCAACAACTGCTACACTGGACCTGAAAGTATAAAACACCCTTCTGATACATTAAGTTATAAGGTATTTTTTGTTGGTGTCAATAAGTACTAATAAAGATTCATTGCAAATGCAAATATATACAAACGCACATATGAATTGTATAGTGCTGAAATATATGTGTTGTGTAGTACTGTGGATTTTTAAATGCATGTGTGCCAACATAAATATAAATACTTGGAGCATCAAAAATATTGATTATTACAGATTTAGAAAGTAAACTTTATAATTAAAAGAATAGAATTTCATTTTCCTTATGCTAGAGAGAACAATTCTCTCTCTCTCTCTCTCTCTCTCTCTCTCTCTCTCTCTCTCTCTCTCTCTCTCTCTCTCTCTCTCTCTCTCTCTCTCTCTCTCTCATACACACACACACACACACACACACACACACACACACACACACACACACGTAGCAGTTATCATTCACAACAGTTAGTTGATTTGAGAAGGTGGGAAATGTATCCAACATAATGTAATCAGCCAATTATTGACTACAGGTATATTTCCCATACTCTCCATGGCCAATGATGTGAGATGTAGTCCAATCAATTTGGAAAACACCACACTGAGGAAGGCTAGCACAGTGCTTCAGATCACATTTCACATTCAAGAGGAAAATCTAGGTACCATAGAATCAGTAGATTTGGGACAGTCTTCAGAAAGTACTTTAGGTCTTAAACCAATATTTAATATAGTTATTTAAGTCTTAGCATCACTCAACAGACACAGCAGGATGAGAGGAGAATTACAGCTTAGATCATAAAACAAGTTAGCAGCACTTTGAAAACTCCTTATCTAAGAATTAAGGTCTTATTAATTGAAATTGATAGAATCATAGAATGAATTGGAAAGGTCCTCAAGTGTCATCTAATCCAATGCCCTGCTGATGCATGAAATGTACTCTGGAGAGTAGAATCAGATATCAGAAAATCCATCCTATTCACTATCTTTCAGCCTTCAAGAAATGAAGGCCTTTTCTGAAGGCCTCTCTAGCCGATAACAGAGCTCCGGGTCGATCCGGAGTGCTGTTATCGGCTGCAGAAGCCTTCAGGAAAGCCTTGATGGCCTTGCCAGAAGAAGAAGTTCCTGAAGGCCTCTGATAGCGAAAAAGAGGCTGGGGGTGACGCGCGCAAGTGAGGTGAGTCAGTGAACGACATTCCCCCCCCACCCAAAAAAAGAGACCTGGTGCCTTTTTTGATGGCAAAAAATATAAACCAGGGCCTTATTTTTGGGGAAACACAGTAGTTAGGATAGTAGACTAGGGTCAAGGAGGCCCAGATTCAAGACCATCCTTAACCCACAGAAGACCACTGGGTAACTTTTGGGAAGCTAGCACTTGTCAGCTTAATCTGTTTTAGAAAACAGATTATAGCAGTGTTTCTCAACCTTGGCAGTTTGAAGATGTGTGGACTTCAACTCCCAGAATTCCCCAGCCAGCGTTGCTGGCTGTGGAATTCTGGAAGTTGAAGTCCACACATCTTCAAACTGCCAAGGTTGAGAAACACTGGATTATAGTATTGTGTTGTAGAAAACACTGAAAGAGGAAGTACGTGTACATCATTTTGAGTTCTTGGAGAGAAGGTGAGGTGTAAATCCATACAGCAAATAAAATCTACCCAAAGGGCAAAGGATGACAAAGGGAAGGAAAGAGTATGTTTAAAAAAATCCCATTTCTTTATTTTTCCCAAAGGTTCTTTTTTCAAGAGGCAACTGGACTTTCTGGGTTTTCTTTGAAGACATTTCGCTTCTCATCCAGTAAGCTTCTTCAACTCTCATTTTCTTATTTCTTCCTCTGGTAGAGACTTAGCATCTTAAGAGGGCCAATGTTTCATTCAGAGTTTTTCAACCAAACAAATAGGATTGTTCTTCCAAGGCTTTGTGTCCAAACCTCTCATTTTAAATAAAATATTTCATCTTCACTGCATGAATATTTTAGATCCAGAACAGCTTTCCTGTTGCAAATGATAAACATTTATGGCAGTATTTACACCAGAGCTGGCTGAAAGTCTTTTTCCCCAATCCTTATTTCTGATATTTTTATTTCTTCCCTTGGTTGCTGTCACACAAATCTTTAAATTAGGCTCCAGAGTTGACCATCATCTATAGTTCCTTTGACTGCTTTTGCAAGTGATCTAGCAAAGAACTTTTTGGAATAAATGACTCTGCCTAGTGTTGGCAGTTTGCAGTCACAGGGGTTTTGAAAGGAATTTGTTGTTGTTGTTAGTTGCAAAGTTGTGTCCGACCCATCGTGACCCCATGGACAACATTTCTCCAGGCCTTTCTGTCCTCTACCATCCCCCAGAGTCCATTTAAGCTCACGCCGACTGCTTCAGTGACTCCATTCAGCTACCTCATTCTCTGCCGTCCCCTTCTTCTTTTGCCCTCAATCGTTCCCAGCATTAGGCATTGAAAGGAATACTTCAGGTTTAATTTAGATTGTATGATCCTCCTTTCACACACACACACACACACACACACACACACACACACACACATACCCAACCATTTCTCAGTTCTGTCTATCAGTTTTGAGTTCATATGGTGCCTGACTAGGTCAGAGAGTTCTTCCCGGTAGCTTGAGTGAAAAATATTCCCAATATTCCCTTAACAAATAGTTTTATTTGTCTTTAGAATGGCAACTAACCCAAGGGCTCCATTATCAACCTTCTCTTGGCTGTGTAGAAGTAATTAATTTCTCTTCAGGGTTTCTTGTTAAGAGAAATGTTCAGCTGGAGATGCTTTGGTTTCAGGGCTCGGTTTCCAGGATTTGATCACTGTACAAATGGATAGAGTACAATTTTAACAGGAGATAGACAAATAAAACTGCTTTACCTATTAGTTTCCAGTTGCTGTGCCAGCATCAATTAAATATTGATTAATTGGAGAGGCTTTCATTTCCTATGGTCTATTTCATTCCAACACACCCTGGAGATGTCTTCTTTATGGGGGAGGGGACAATTACAGCTAAAACATGTTATCTGCCAGCCTTATGCACACATCGTCATGGTGTGATTATTGTCAGTTGTATGTATATGCAGGACGCTGCATCCCTATTTAATATAATGGTTCATTCCTGAGCACGTGATTGATATGTTCTTGTACACATGTGTGCATTCCTGAAACTCCATTCTATCCTTCTTACTTTGGCTTCCGACTGAGGAAGTCGCATTTTATAGCACAGATGTAAACAAATGAGATTTTATTGTTTTTGTACTGAAATAAATATTTTAATTAGACTTTTAAACTCCGGCTTTATTTCTAATGTCTGAATTCTGGGAGAACGATCTATTTTGCCTCTGTGAGATTTATTCTCACTTCGTCACACATGGTAATTGGATTGTAACCATGATACTGCCAGAACTCAGCCAACTCTTACAGGTAGTTCATAATATACAGATATATATATATATATATATATATATATATATATATATATATATATATATATATATATATATATATATATATATATATATATATATATATATATATATATATATATATATATATATATATATATATATATATTTGATGTTTTCAAACGAATTGATTTGCTGCATCAAGATCATAGTTTTTTTTAAATGACAGCACTTTGTTTATTCTAACTCCAAAACCATAATTGTCTGCTGCCTAATAGCAAAATTCCACTGAATAGTTTTCAAGAAAATATCCTGCAATTACAAGCAATAACTTATAAAGAAATAAGTATTAAGTAATAATTATAAGTAAGGTGTTGATTATCATCTTTAAAGCTCTACATGGCTTAGGACCAAGTTACCTCCGGGACTTCATCCTACCTCATACTTCCCTTCGACCGGTCAGATCCCACAGAGTGGGTCTCCTCCAGGTCCCGTCAACCAAACAATGCCAGCTGGTGGGGCCTAGGGGGAGGGCCTTATCTGTGGGGGGCCCTGTTCTCTGGAACCAACTACCCCCAGATATCCGAATTATCCCCACCTTGCTGGCCTTCCGAAAAGCCATTAAGACATTGCTCTTCCTGCAGGCGGGGTGATTTGAGACAATTTTACATCCTAGGTCTCCCCCATGTATGTATGGTTTTGTATGTTTTTTAAATTCTTTTTTAAACTGTTTTAAAATTATTATATTGTTTAGTCATTCTTTAAATGTTGTACGCTGCCCTGGGTCCCCAGGGAGTAGGGCGGCTTAGAAGAACACTAAAATAAATAAACAAACAAACAAACAAACAAACAAACAAACAAATGACAGAGAAATTGATGTAAATGCAGGTATACATTAAAACACACTGTATATTTTGAATTCATGAGTTGAAAAAGTCTTAGAAAATGCAGGCCGCAAAGTATGTGCATTTCTCTGCAGAAAACAATTCATAGCCAGATAGCCACCACTGAAAAGACCCTTTTACCATCTGGCTCTCACCATACATACTTGGTAGGAGCATTGAGAAAAGAAGCTTGTGCCTGACTCTGGATTGATCTGTTCAGTGTTGTACGTGTTTTCTTGCCTCTCCGTGGTATTCTCAGAGGTTTCTCCAGCACCAAAGGTCGAAAGAGTCAATACTTTTTCTATTCTGTTTCTTTTAAATGGAACTTTCTCCTTTCTAGACTATTACAGGGAAAAATATTGACTGCATAAATCTAATTGTCAAGAGTGAACCATGGGAAGCTACATGCCTCTTCGTTTCAACTTGTCTTTAGAGTAAAGGGAGAGATTTTATTTTTATTTATTTATTTATTTATAAGAGTTCTTATAGGCCGCCCAATCCCGTGGGACTCAGGGCGGCTTACAGCAGAGGTTAGAACTACATATTAAAATAACATCTAAAAACATATTACAATTTAAAAAGCCATTCATACTTGGGGGAATCATCTCTTCACCCCGCCTGCCGGAAGAGCCATGTTTTTACTGCCTTGCGGAAGGCCAGTAGGGTGGGGATAGTCCGGATCTCTGGCGGGAGTTGGTTCCAGAGAGATGGGGCTCCCACAGAGAAGGCCCTCCCCCGTGGGCCCGCCAGCCAACATTGTTTGGCAGACGGGACCCGGAGGAGGCCCTGTCTGTGGGACCTCACTGGTCGTAGGGAGGAATGTGGCAGGATGCGGTCCTGAAGGTAATCTGGCCCTGAGCCATGTAGGGCTTTAAAGGTCAAAACCAACACCTTGAATTGCGACCGGAGACTAATGGGCAGCCAATGCAGCTGGCGGAGGATGGGTGTTACGTGGGTGTATCTCGGTACACCCACCACAGCTCGCGCAGCTGCATTCTGTACCAATTGTAGTCTCCGGATGCTCTTCGAGGGTAGCCCCATGTAGAGCCCATTACAGTAGTCAAGCCGTGAGGTGACAAGGGCATGAGTGACTGTGAGCAAAGCCTCCCTCTCCAAGTAGGGTCGCAATTGGTGCACAAGCCGGATCTGTGCAAAGGCCCCCCTAGCCACAGCTGAAAGATGTTGCTCCAATTTAAGCTGTGGATCTAGGAGGACACCCAAATTGCGGACCCGTTCTGAGGGAGTCAATTTTTCTCCTCCAAGAACCAAGGAGGGACAGTCGACATAGTCCTTGGGAGGCAATATCCAGAGCCACTCAGTCTTGTCTGGGTTGAGCCTGAGTCTATTCACTCCCATCCAGACCCTTACATCGTTCAGGCAGCGGCACATCACATTAACTGCTTCACTGAACTGACACGGAATGGAGATGTACAACTGGGTATCGTCAGCATATTGTTGATACCTCACTCCGTGTCGTCAGATGATCTCACCCAGCGGTTTCATGTAAATGTTGAACAGGATGGGCGAGAGGACCGAGCCCTGTGGCACCCCGCAAACCAGGGGCCTAGGGGATGACCTCTGCCCTCCTGTCAACACCGACTGTGTCCTGTCGGAGAGAAAGGAGGAGAACCACCGCAGAACGGTGCCCCCCACTCCTATCTCCCCAAGACGACACAGAAGGATACCATGGTCGATGGTATCGAAAGCCGCTGAGAGGTCAAGTAACACCAAGATGGAGGAATGACCTCCATCTCGGGCTCGCCAGAGATCATCCATCAGAGCGACCAAAGCAGTCTCTGTACTGTAGCCGCGCCTGAAACCCGATTGAAAGGGATCCAGATAATCCATATCCTCCAATAACCGCAGGAGTTGGAGCGACACCACTTTCTCAACAACTTTACCCACGAAGGGTAAGTTGGAGACTGGACGGAAGTTCTTTAAATCCGCTGGGTCCAGGGAAGGCTTCTTGAGGAGGGGCCTCACCACCGCAGCTTTTAAGGGCTGCGGGATGGACCCCTCTCTCAAAGATGCGATCACAACAGCCTGGAGCCAGCCGCGTGTCACCTCCCTGCTAGCTGAAACCAGCCAGGAGGGACACGGGTCCAATAAACAAGTGGAGGCGCTCATCGCTCCTATGGCCTTGTCCACATCCTCAGGAGTGATAGGCTCAAACTCCTCCCAAATAACAGGACTAAGACTCGCCCCTGTCATCTCGGCCTGCCCTGTCCAAATGGAGTCCAGGTCTGTCCAAATCTGAGTGATTTTATCCGCCAGGAACTGGGAAAATTCCTCAGCTCTACCCTGCAAGGGTTCTTCGCCCCCCCCCCCTTTGCAAGGAGGGAGCGTGTTACCCTAAACAGGGTGGCTGGGCGGGAGTCGGCGGACGCAATAAGGGCGGAAAAATATGCGCATTTTGCCGCCCGTATTGCCACTAAGTAAGACTTAATGCAAGTTCTTATTTATTTATTTATTTATTTATTTATTTATTTTGTGAGATTTATATACCGCCTCACAGTGCAAGCACTCTCTAAGCGGTTTACACCAGTAAGCAATGTATATTTACTTATATTCACTTCTTAAAAGTGTCCGATCAGATTTAGCTTTACTAGCCCTCCATCGTCGCTCTAGGCGTCTCTTTAGGCGCTTCATCTCCCGGAGTTCCTCAGTAAACCAAGGAGCCCTCCTGGATCCGCTGCCACGGAGAGGCCGCAAAGGCGCAATCCGATCTAAGGCCCCCATTGCTGCCCGATTCCAGGCAGCCACTAGGTCCTCAGATGAGTTGTGTACTAGGGATTCAGGTATTTCCCCAAGTTCCCTCTGAAATCCTTCGGATTCCATTAGGCGCCTGGGGCGGAACCACTTAGTCGATCCCGCCTCCTTGCGGTGGAGGATGTTGACTACAAATGGGTTAGTTTGGAGAAACGAAACTTCTGCAGTTCCACAGAAGCTTGTGAGGGTCTGGACACTTTTCAAAGTCGTTATCAACAGGTGTGAAGAAGAAGGCAGATGGTTCCCATAACAAAAGAACTTGTTTACCTAGTCAACGTGGAAGCCTGGAGTTTCAGCTGAGAAATTCATTGTTTAATACTGTGAACTGGTGCCTTAGAAATTCAGAGTAAGTTTTACCTCGCCTGTTAGATATGCACAGAGGACGCCAGGCCAATTAACAGTAACCTCTTTATTAAGAACAACACAGGAACAGTGCAGCAGCAATCGGACACAAGAATTACCTCAGCTGCGCTCTGACAGCTCTTTTATATGGAGCTGTCAGGCGCGGCAACCAATAGCAGCTCTCCATTCTCCCGCTCGGCAGCCGGCTTGGCTGCAGCAAATCCGGAGAGCCCCTCGCTGTTGCTGGATATGTAACACTGCCATTACCACGCGATGTATTCAATAAACAGTAAACTTTTCAGAATTGAAATGATCCTGGACTTTTGTTTGAATACGCAAGCTGGATATTGACACTAATCTTTGTAAGTATAGATATATTCCCAAATCTCAATATCTACTGTGTTTCTGTGAAAATACAACCTACTCAGAAAGTAAGTCCTAGCTTGATTTTTACACGTGCGTCCTGAAGCCCTCTGTAGCCGATAACAGAGCTCCAGATCGATCCAGAATTCTGTTATCGGCTCCAGAGGCCTTTCTTAAAGGCCTTTCCTGAAGGTCTCTCTAGCCGATAACAGAGCTCCGGATCGATCTTGAGCTCTGTTATCGGCTGCAGAGGCCTTCAGGAAAGCCTTGCTGGCCTTGCCAGATGAAAAAGTTCCTGAAGGCCTCTGATAGCGAAAGAGAGGCGGGGGTGATGCACGCAAATGAGGTGAGTCAGTGTACAGCATCCACCCCCAAAATAAGACCTGGTGGCAAAAAAAAATATTTATTTATTATTTATTTATTTTTGTCAAGTACGTGTTGGTAATATACATAGATATAACATTGTTTATATACATACGATGGGTACTGATAAGAGAGAGAACATTAGGACAGGGATGGTAGGCACGCTGGTGCACTTATGGTCTTATTTTGGGGAAAACACGGTATATTAGGATTTCCTGATTTGTAAATAGATTTTACATGAGAACAATGAGATGTTCTGATATTCCATTTTTTGTAAGCACATTTTACAGTTTGACATAATTGATGTAATTGAAAGATACTATAATAGTTAAGCATGTTTCTAAATTACTCAGAATGTATCAGCAATAATTTTCCTATTCCTCAGCTTTTCTAAAGCCAATTTGAAAATTTGGCATCTCTCTTTGGCATCTCATTGAGGGCTCTAATCTGTTTTGGATAATACTAATATTTTTTAAATTATCATATGAAATCAAGGATATTGTATGGTAGTTTTCACACTCTATTAAGTCTCTGTCATTGAGATGGTTAAGTCTCCTTTCTTTGGGAATTGATTTTTTTTCAATCTGTTAGCCACTGTGTCATTCTCTAGATTTACTGCCATAGCTTGATTAACATCTCTACTGATTCTTCTTCTGTTGATCACCATATTTTTGTAGATATTCCACCAATTCCTATAGCCTTAATATTTGATAATAACTTGAGTACTGATCTACTTTCATGTTCTAGTAGAGGTTCTACAGTATACTGTTTCAGTATACTCCTTCCATCTTTGCTTATCTCCTTTGAATCAGTTACTATTTGTCCAATGATATCATTAGTATACCAATTCAAAGTTGGAGTGTTCTTCTGAGTTTTGAGATGTCTTGGATGATTATTCTTAATTTTTCCATATCTATTTCCATCTTTTGTTCATTTTATTTTCTTAAGCCAAAAAGCCCAACTGCATTTTTTTGCTTGATATTTCCAACTTTGACATTCTGGTTTCCATATCTTCTGCGTATCTTCTTATATGTTCTGTCAATTTCACTGATTATAAAACTTGTCAATCTTCTCTTTTTCTGCATCAGTGTTTGGAGCATAAACTTGGATAATTGTCAGGTTGAAGGCTTGTCCATGAAGGTTAATGATACTATGTGGTCACTGATTGCAATGTAGCCAAGTTCTGTTCTTGCTTCCTAATTAATTTTTATTTATTTATTTTATTTTGTCAAGCATGTATTATTATAACAGATATAAGTATAAACATGTTTATGAATACATGAAATGGATACAAATAAATGGGGACATTAGGATAGGAATGCTAGGCACGATGGTACACTTATGCACGCCCTTTACAGACCTCTTAGGAATGGGGTGAGGTCACAGTAGAGAGTCTAAGGTTAAAGTTGTGGGGGTTTGGGGAAGAAACCACAGAGCTAGGTAGTGCATTCTATTATGATTTAATAGAATAATATCATTATGAAATAATATAATTATGAAAGCAATACCACTCTTTCTTTGTTTTTATGTACTGAGTAGTATGTTTTCTAGCTGTAAATATTCAGTGCCAGCCCCATATCCAGCACTGGCTCATTTATTTATGTATACATTCTATCAATATGATTTTTGTGGCAAATATATGACTGATTTACCATTGCCTTGCCCCATGCAGTATGACTTCTTTGCCATTGTCTCTGAAACAATCTTCAGCTTCCAGCATCTTCCTATGCTGTGGCTGCCCTACTTAGATGCCTGCTTGCTTTAGCAGGGCATCTGGAATGAACTTTATCCCTTGAATGACTGTGCTAGAATTATATACTCTTGGCATATATTCCCAATGTTATTTTCCCAGGAACACTGCTGCCCTCCCATGCCAATATGATGTAGCAGTATAGGACTTAGGGGAGAAGTTGTAACATATTGCTTCATTCTTAGCTAAATTGATTGTTCTGCAAAAACCTCTAAGCTTATATTCTAAAATATTAAAAGCTCCTTTCATCAAAGAAACACCATCTCTGAAAAGGTTGAAATTTAAGAATTTCTGATTCTCATGCCAGGCAAAGCCATTTTATGAATTAAAAACAGAAGACAAACCCCTTCTAGATCAAGAAACAAACCCTAAAATGCCCATTGACTTGAAAGGTGAAGGAAGAAGCCCAGGATTTAAACCTGACATTTTACACGTAGAGAAGGTAAAATTCCAGGGTGCTGTGAAATGGAAAATTTATTTTTGTAGAGCTCTTAATCCTCAGCTTTACATCTGTTTGACTTTCTGGTGTCTGCCTGCCAGGAGAGTTTAATCAATATGCTTGGTAGAAACCCTTGACACTTTTCCCATGCAAATTAATGTTAAATTATATTTTCCGAGGCTATGAGAAAAGTAAAAATACATTCCAGGCAAGCTGAGCAATTGATGACTGCAAGTACATAACCACACCATTTTCTTGTTCTTAACAGTGGTACAGAGGTGGCTAGCTGAGACCTTCTTTTGGGATTTTTTTTTAACATTCCTGTTGAGCTTCAGCATTGGTCATCAAGCTTCCATCTCAGTCTTAAAGTAAATAATAGACTTACAGATACTTAACCTTTAGTTGAGCTCTAGGCTAGATTTGGCAGATTTAGAGACACAACACAACAAGATCAGAAGCTTCATTAGTCAGGAATGAAGGCCCTGAAAAGGGACGTTGTTACTTACCTGATACGTCCTTTCTCATAGGGGGGAGCCATCCTCCAAGAATGGGTTAAATCTGCCCTCTAGCCAATCAGGACCGAGATTTTCAAAGTATAAATACCACCCTCTTGCCTTGGCACCCCCTCTTTTATTCGAGGGAAGAAGGTGAAACTCGCTGTGCTTAACCATCAACCAACCGTTTTATTAATAGGATAATCAAAATTAGATAAGTCAACCATTGGAACCAAGAATCATGAACATATTTACATCAGTGTGGCAGTCCAGACCAAACCCAGACCAGGGAGGGACTTGGAGGATGGCTCCCCCCTATGAGAAAGGACGTATCAGGTAAGTAACAACGTCCCTTCTCCATAGTGGGCGGAGCCATCCTCCAAGAATGGGACATACCAAAGACCCTTGTCCCTAGGGCGGGTGACCTACACTTGACTGGAGCTGCCACCGTCCCCCACACCTTGATGTAACACCCTCCGACCAAAGTCCGCCTCCTCCGAGGCGTATAAGTCTAATTTGTAGTGCCAGACAAATGGGGTCGGAGAAGTCCATGTAGCCGCCCGGCAGACCTCCGTGATGGATGCTCGTGCATTCCAGGCCGCCGTGGTGGCCGTGCTGCGTGTAGAGTGCGCGGTAAGTCCGGGGGGCCGGGGCAAGGACAGCTGTTCGTAAGTCAAGGAAATGGCTGCCCGTAGCCAACGGCCCACTGTGGAAGATGATGCCTTGGAGCCCATGGAGGAGGGACGAAAGGATACGAACAGGGCTTCAGTGCGCCTGAAGCTGGAGGTACGCTGCACATATATGTCCAGGGCATGCCTGACGTCCAGCAGGTGCCATGTCCGTTCAGAGTCATTAATCGCATTTTGGTAAAAACTAGGGAGAACAATCTCCTGCGCCCTGTGGAAATACGTATTTACCTTCGGAATGAAGGTGGGGTCCAAGCGCAGCACCACCCTGTCGGAATGGAAGACACACAGGTCCCCCCTCACGGACAGGGCCGCCAGTTCAGAGATCCGGCGAGCAGATGTTATTGCTACAAGGAAAACCACTTTGTACGTTAAGTGAATTAGAGATGCCGTAGAGAGTGGCTCGAACGGCCCGGTCGTCAGAGCAGTGAGCACCTTCGAGAGGTCCCAGGTAGGAAACCTATGGACCACCGGAGGGCATAGGTTCGAAGCCCCCTTCAGGAACTGCTTCAGTAGGGGGTGAGCAGAAAGGGAATCTAAACTTTGGCAGGAAAGCACCGTGGACAGCGCCGCCACCTGTCGGCGGAGCGTGTTGGGCGAGAGCCCCTTAGCAAGCCCCTGGCGTAAAAATTGAATGACATTGATTATTGATAATTCTATGGGGGAGTAACCCACCTGTGCGCACCAGCGGCAAAATGCTTTCCATGTGGCAGAATAAATACGTTCAGTGGAGGGCCTCCTGGAGGCCAACATGATTGAGGCAATACTGTCCGGGACCAGGCGGTATTTCAGAGTGATCCGCTCAAGCGCCAGGCGGTCAGTTGTAGCCAGTGCGGCTCTGGATGATGGACTGACCCCTGGGCAAGCGACCACTCTGTCGGCGGGATCCGCCAGGGAGGTGACACGGACAGAGACATAAGGTCCGCAAACCATGCCCGCCTGGGCCAGTGCGGCGCCAGAAGGATTATCTCCGCCCTCAGCTGCAGGACCCTCCGGATGACCCTGGGGATCAGGGGGAGGGGAGGGAAGGCGTAGAGTAGTCCTGGCGGCCAGGCACATCGAAGAGCATCGGTATCTGCTGCCCCTTGCGTCCGGAACCTGGTGACGAACCTGGGCAGTCTGGCATTCTCCGGGGTGGCGAAGAGGTCGATGACTGGCAGTCCGAACCGACTGATGATTTGTTGAAACAGGTCCGGATGTAGCGACCACTCCGCCGGATCAATGGAATTCCGGCTGAGCCAATCCGCCGTCGTGTTGCTCACCCCAGAGATGTGTTCTGCGGTGATGGAGTGGAGATGCCGCTCTGCCCAGAGTCCCAGAGTCCTGGCCTCGGCCGTCAAGGCCCTGGAGAAGGTTCCGCCCTGATGGTTGATATGCGCCTTTGTTGTTATATTGTCCGTCAGGACCAGTACGTGTTTGCCTGACAAACTGCCCTGAAAGTGGGCTAGGGCTAGTCTCACCGCCTGCAGTTCCAGGAGGTTGATGGGGAGGGTCTGCTCGGGGGCAATCCAGGTGCCCTGTGCAATCTGGGACCCGAGATGAGCTCCCCAGCCGGCGGTGCTGGCATCTGTGGTGAGGGTCAGGCGCTGTGGTTCCAGGAACTCCGTCCCTCTCTGAAGAGCGGCCGAGGACCACCATCTGAGGGATGCGCGGACTGCGGCTGGGACCAGAACCTTGGCTGGGGAAGCGTTGCGGTTGGCCCACTGAAAGGGGAGAAGAAACCATTGGAGGTCTCTGGAATGCAGGTGTGCCCATGGGGTGATGTGTATGGCTGAAATCATCTTCCGAAAGGAGCGAAGACAGGGGAACCCTTGGTTTGGCCAGAACTTGCTGGACTAAGGCCGATATGCTGTCCCTCCGCTCCAGGGACAGGTACACCCTGCACTCCAGAGAGTCAATGATGGCCCCCAGGTGAGTGACCCTGGTCGAAGGAGACAGTTGACTCTTCCCTATGTTGACCAGGAACCTGTGGTGCTCGAGGGTGTTAAGGACTACCTGGATGTCCAGCTCTGCCTGGGACAGAGAGGAAGACTGGATGAGAATGTCATCCAAGTAGCACTGGACACGCACGGGGATAGCCCGCAGGTGGGCGGTCAAGGCGGCCAAGATCTTCGTGAACACTCTAGGTGCAGAAGATAGGCCGAAGGGCAACGCCTGGTATTCGTAATGCACCCATGCATAACAAAACCGGAGGTATTGGCGGTGGTCCGAATTGATAGGCACGTGGAGGTAGGCTTCCGAGAGGTCAATTGAGGTGAGAAAGTCGCCTGGCCTAATGCCCGCCAGAATTGATTGCAGGGTGTGCATCTTGAACTTCTTATAACAGATGTATTTATTGAGGCGTTTTAAATCTAGAATGGCTCTCCACCCGCCCGAGGATTTTGGGACTACAAATAAAATGGAATAGAATCCCTGCCCCTCTTGGTCCCTGGGCACCTGTTGGATGGCTCGAATGTCCAACAGGTGCTGGATTGCCTGGTTCATCAGGGCCCGTTTTGCAGTGTTGGAAGACAAGGGGCAGCGTAGAAAAAACCTCGGGGGGGAGGAGAGAAATTCGAGAGATAGCCCTGACGAAAGGGTCTGCAAGACCCATGCGTCGTTGGTGATTTCCTCCCATCGACCGGTACGGTGCTAGGTTTACTGGCGGTAAGGGCGACCACCGGCTCCTCTAAAGGGCCGTTTGGACCTGAATCCCTTGAAGGTCCTATCTGCGTTAGCCCGTGACCGTCCCCCGTACTGGCCCTGGTATCCGGTCTGGCTCTGGTAGCCCGACTGCCCTTGATACCCTGACTGGCTCTGAGGCCGCGTGTACCCGTGGTCAGGTGCCTTTAAGGCCTTCTTAAAGAAGGGTTTCTTAGGGGCTTTGCTGCAATTTGACAAGACTTTACGTTTGTCTTTAGTTTCAGTGGTGACCGGGTCCAGTGCCGGGCCGAAAAGGGCTGGGCCAGAGATGGGGGCTGCAGCTAGCTTCCATTTGTGCCTCGCATCCGCCTGCCAGGAGCGTAGCCAATGCATACGTCTGGAACATATGGATCGGGCAGAGAATCTGGCGGACTGCAAAGTGGCATCAGAAGTGAATTGGGCTGCGGCCAACAACTTCTTGATGTCTTGCTGGGCACGAATATCTGAGGCCGGAATGTGCTGTTGTAAGGAGTGGAGCCACTTTAGCGAGACCCGAGAGAAGAAGGAGGCCGTCGTAGATGCTTTGATGGCCCAGGCGGCTGCCTGATGTGCCTTCTGTAAAGCCATCTCCGTACGACGATCCTCTGGTCGCAGCAGCTCATCAGGCTTGCCGGGGAGCTGTGTGGCCGAGTAGAGAGCCCTCACCGGATCATCTATGGAAGACACTTGCAGGTGTTGGGCCAGGTGGGGTGCTACGTTAAAGTAGCGTTTGTCTTGCGCGCTGGCCAGGGGCCCCAGGCTGGGCGATTGCCACTGCTTGACCAAAGCATTCACGAAGAAATTGGGGATAGGGATCACCTCTGCAGTTGAGGTCGTGGCCTCTTCGAATATGGGGTCATCCTGAGTCACCGCCTTCGGTGTTTCGGCCTGGGCAGTGGACAGGTTGGCCGTGGCCCTCGCCTTGTGCAGCAACGACCTGAAAAGGCTGGGGTGAAAAAGACCCGTGATGACGGGTGGCTCTGGGGCCATGTCTTCGTCGTCTGACATTTTGATGTCAATGGGCCCTTCCTCAAGTTGATCCCCCTCTGCCAGGTCAGGTGTAGGCTGGTCAAGTGATGCCTCTGAACTCTGGGAAGAGTCATCGCGGCCCTCAACCCCGCCCTGAGTGGTGATGTCCAGGGCCTGGGGGAGAACTGCGCGTGGGGGAGGCAGTGGAGCAGACTGCCCCTGAGTGGGCTCTGCCATGGCCCTGATGGCAGCTTCAAGCCCCCTACGAATGGCAGCATCCATCCTCACCTGCATGGCATCTGACATGGCTGGATTGTCAGGAGGTGGTGGCTGGAGTACCTGTGCCTCTTCAAGTGTCCCTTCATCTTGCTCTCCCCAGACATCCCCCTCTCTGAGATGACAGTCCAATTGTTCCAGGGATAGATTGTCAGCAGAGCAGTCTGATGTGCGAGATGGGGGGGCTGGGGGAGCAATCTTCTGGGTCTTGTGGGAGCTAGACCCTGAGTGGCCACGTTCATGAGAGCGAGTCTTGTGGCTGGACTTGCCCTGGGATTTTGACCGCTCAGCTCCCTGTGCTGAGCCTGATGATTTAGGGCAATCAGCAGGAGAAAGGGGGCGCAGGGGTGACCTGTCCCTGGCACTGGCAGGGCTCATAAAAACTAACCCCTCCCCCTGGCCATTGTCTGCAGCAGGAGTGACCCTGGGGGTCTTCTGCCTCGCCTTCCCCTGCTTGTTGGCTTTGTCAGCCATTCTGGCTGAGGTGGGAAGCAGCAGGGGGCAAGGCAAGCTGAGAACGAAGGAGGCAGCCGAGCAGCAGTAAAAAAGAGCGATGTAGCTTTAAATGGAGCTCCTGCAGTTTTCGGCTGTCAATCAATTTAAATTATTCAAAATGGCCGCCGCAACAATCTCTTCGGCTCCGTAACTGCTTTTCCCACCGAAGGAGCCTCTCAGCTGTTTTTAATTATGCCTGTCAGGCTGCCTGGCCCTAGACCTCTCTCTGAACGCAGGGCAGGCAAGGAAAAGCTAGCACCCGATCCTGACGCCGCTCGATTGATCACGGCCGAAGTCAGCTTGCAAAGTCAATTTTGGGTGCTTAGCTGGCTTATTGGAGACAAACTCAAGCCGTTTTGAGGGGAACCAGGCCACTCGGACTCAGTGATCCGTGGCTAAAGTTCACAACTGGATTCCACCCTCCCTGACAGGCAATAAGAGGCTGCAGCCGTTCAGAAGACAATCAAGGTAGGAAACCTCCGTACACAATGGGTGCAATTAAGAGGTTATTTCCCCCCCCCCGGGGAGCCTCAGGCCCCGGCTGGGGTGAGGCCCAGTGGGCAATACCCAATGGGCTGTAGGATGGTAAAAGGTCTCTGAGTGACAGCTGTCAATCAAGAGTCAATAATTCAGTAACTCACAGAAGCAGGAAAAACAGGAATATTCAGTAGTTGTTGGTGGATCCAAAAATGGTTAAGCACTGTCCTTCTTGGCTAAAGACCGAGAAGAAAAGAGGGGGTGCCAAGGCAAGAGGGTGGTATTTATACTTTGAAAATCTCGGTCCTGATTGGCTAGAGGGCAGATTTAACCCATTCTTGGAGGATGGCTCCGCCCACTATGGAGAATATCTTCCTCCCACAATTCCAACTTAACAGATATTGGGCAGGTTGCTTGAGGTCTTGCCAGGCTAAGGCATTTTAAATAATGGCCTGTTCTTTCTTGGGTATTAACCAGCTAGGCAAGAAAATGCAAGAATAGACTTTCAAAGACATCACAGTTTTGATGTAGATTTATTACATCAAACTTAATAAACTATTATTAAAAAGTCCAACAAATATTGTCTATCAATTGTATGCCCTGTTTAACCAAAATCAATGTTAAAATTCTTGTGCCCTATTCTCCTATTGGCATGATATAATAGACTAGAAACTTATTTCTACCTGTATCTTTATGAAACTCAACTTGTAGTTCCTTTGTAGTTCCTGTTGGTTTATTTATTTATTAAATTTATTTGCCACCCATCTCACTGTGAAGTGACTCTGGGTGGCTACAATAGGCAAGATTGGTAAGCTACTATCACCTGCTGAGAAAAAAATACCGTATTTTTCAGAGTATAAGATGCACTGGAATATAAGACGCACCTTAGTTTTGGGGGAGGAAAACAAGGAAAAAAGGCCTCTGCCTCCCAGCAATTTGCCAAACAGCAAACAGCAAACAGCAAACAGCACAGATGATATACACTGTTTGCTGTGTATTTCTGTGCATGTGTGCCTGACCCATAGAAATAGCAAAGAATTGGAGAAATGTACATTATGCCAGAAAGTTTTCTTAAATGTAGTCACACTAACTCTTCCCAATTATTTAAATAGATCTACTCCAAGGTAACTAAACTCTAATACTAAACAGGACACTGTTACATTTCAGACTATACTTGTACAGAGCTGTTAAAATTAATTAAAATTTCTGGAAGTATACATTATTCTCTATTATTTAAAAGAAGATACAATAGCACTGGGCCTCTTCAGAGCAAGCATTTATTTTAAAAAGCTTCTTTATTTTGTTAAGTTGTCTAGAACAGGGGTTTCCAACCTTGGCAACTTTAAGACTTGTGGACTTCAACTCCCAGAATTCCACAGCCAGCAAAGCTAACAAAGCTGGCTATGGAATTCTGTGAGTTGAAGTCCAGACGTCTTAAAATTGCCAAGGTTGGAGAGCCCTGGCTCTAGAACAATAATAAAACAGTCTTTAAAAAATAAGTCTAATAATTTGAACATTCTACAGACATTTATAGTTATTCACTTACCCCCTTCCATCCAGTTCAGCAAAAAATAAAAATCTGTGTGTCTCTCCCAGCTATTTGCCTCTTTGCAGCTAGTTTCATTTTCATTTTAGCACATGGCAAATCAGCTGCGGGTCGGGAAGCTGCTAATGACTTCCTTGGCTTAAGAGGCTCTTCCCTGTTTGCTGCAAGCAGGTAAATTGCTGGAAGACAGAGGCCAAAGGGTGGGGGTGGCTGGGTGGGTGAGGCTATATTTGGTGTATAAGACGCACCCAAGTTTTCACCCTCTTTTGGGGGGTAAAAAGGTGCGTCTTATACTCCAAAAAATACGGTATATTCTTATTTTGATCTAATCAACTCATTATTGATAGCCAGGTAACAATTTTTCCACTGGTTGTTAAGCCTATGAAATAGACATAATGCCTCTGAAGAAGTGCTTTGTGCCAATGAGAAAATACATTTTTCCCATTGGAGTAGAAGGATCAATGTACTTCATTGAGACTCATAACACAATGGAAAGCTTCATAAGGCTCCACACAACCTTCCAAGGCTTTTGTGCATATATTGCACAAGCTCAGAAATCTGTTATCTCTAACAAAACAAAGCAATATGGCTGTTCCATTTAAAAATGTAGGCATATGCTTCACAAAGTTATTCAGAGGAATCCTTCATATAAACTTTCATTAAATCAACACACCTTTCCAGTCACACTGCTTACATGTTTGTTCTTTGAGTTAAAAACTTAGATTAGATCCTTAACCATTACTTTACCATTTGGTTATACCAATTTATTCCAGAATTTTTTTTCAGCATAAAAATAACTTCAAACCTATGACAGTACTATACATTTTCAACATATTTGTATTTCCTCCAGAAAAATCTGCCAGATGTTTTGCTTCTTTGTTACATCACTTGTTACATTGTTTTATGACCATTGGATTCTTTTTTCCAGTTCTTTTCAGAGCAGTTTCAGTACACATTGACTATTTTACTTCTTCAAACGATTAACTATTTTTATTTAGTTCTTCACTTAATAACACACAATAAAAATTATCTTAGATTGCTTCAAGGGGGAGAAATCTCTCAAGAGCAAATAAGAAAAAAAAGGGGGAGGTTGTAGGCAACATTGCTCTTCATATGAAAAGAACGACACAGGGGATTTGTGTGGAGTTCTTGGTGCTTTCTGAATTTGGTTGTTTGCTCGCAAACTTTTCATTATCCAACTAGGCAATATAAACATGCCTAGTTGGGTAATGAAACATTTGTAACCCAACAACCAAGCTCAGAGAACACCAAGAACTCCACAGTTGAACCCTGAGCAGCATATATTATTTTCTATTCAGAGGAAATTCTTGTAATGAAATTTCTCTGCTAAAAGAACTGGGACAAGGCCAAAGACAGCACTGTTTATTACGATTGATTTACACAACAATATTAAAAGCCATAAGAAAAAGAGCTAATCCAAGTTTACGTTTAGCGACATCAATTTTATGCTACACGTTATGGGTTCCAGAAACCATCATAGGGGGAAATGGTCACCTATGATTGTTCTCCCCCCCCTCTCCACAGATCCAGAGTCTGGGGATGGATGTCTTCCAGAGAGACATGAAAAATTTCAGGGCTCAAAAGCACAATTTCCTGCTTTTATAATTGATTGCTTTAGCATATGAACTTTAAATAACCCCTTATAACCATCTTCTTGATCTTTAAATAGCAAGGGAAGCTTTTTGCCTGGCTTTCACTGACTGATGCATAATTCATACTTGAGGCTAGAGTCAGGCTGTTATTGTGCAGAAGCCTGGGGATGTGTAAACATCTACCTAGGGAAGCCCAGACTTCACACACTTGTTCCTAGAAATAGGAAATTGCCCAAGTGTGGTAATCTGGGAAGCATTGCAGCACAAGAGATTTCTCAGAAGGTGGGCAGCATAATAAACACAGAGATACACATATAGCTATAAAAGAACATTTAGCAATCAGTTTGGCTGTAAATTGTCCTCCCCATCACATCCACAAACTTAACAAGCTCATTTTATTTAAACTTATTTTCATTTGTGCTTGAAAAGGTAGGCTGTGTTCTCATTGGAAGGATGTTTCATTTCCTCTATCTTCATCTATCATCTTGTAGAATCCGATCATAAGAATGTGGTGGCATAATGAAGTAAAGAACCAAAATGCAGAATTAATGGATTGCCAGCTTTAGGACTGTAATAGATACAGTAATCACCATTAAGGCAACCACAGAAACATTTTAATTGTAGTTCTTTTAACAGTTTGATTTCATGATTGCTGTTATTGTAAGCTGTCTAGAGCAGGGCTCCCCCAACTTAGCAACTTTAAGACGTGTGAACTTCAACTCCCAGAATTCTCCAGCCAGCTGGCTGGAGAATTCTGGGAGTTGAAGTCCACAAGTCTTAAAGTTGCCAAGTTTGAAGACCTATGGTCTAGAGTCACTTTTCTGTGAGATGGGTGGCTATGTAAATGTGATAAACAAACAAACAAATCAACATGGAGTCATACTGGCAGTTTATTCTCTTTGGTTTTTGTGAAGAGGGATCAAGGATAAATGCTTAGGCACAGACATACTTCTAGTTGGAACATATGTATTTCAGTCCTACTCATGCAAAACAGCATGCATGGAACATTTTGCATATTCCTAGTATTTTATAAGAACTCTGTGGTCATTTTTGTTTTATTATACTCTTTTGAAACTTATTGTTGGGCTAAATTTGAGAGTTTCTTTTAAAAGCCTGCTCTCTGGCACCCCTGTAATGTCAGTTACTTTCACATGTTATTATTTTTTAACTGTTAAAATGAATCTGCAACACATAATTTGGCCAGATATACAATATTTATATGGTTTTTAATTCTCTCCCATGTATTAAATGCTTTTTTCATTTTCTCAGACTTTTTAAGATATCTGAATATGCAGTGCGGTTGTGGACTATATAGGATAATATATTTTTCCACAGCAGCTGCCCATAGGGTCTAAAATCTTTTTTCCAATGCCAAAGTTAAGTATCCCAATTAGATGAGAAAAATAACTGGACAGAACTGTGATTTATCTGATGAAACCTTCCATTTTTAGAGGACTTCCAGAATTTGTTCTACTGGTATGCTTGATAGAATCTCCACTGATGCCAATCTTCCCAAAATATTACGTTCTGTTGGCCATTAATCACCATTTAAAAAGCTAATGAAAAAAGTATATCATAGTGTCTCTAGTTCACCTGCATTCTCATGCAGAATACAAAAATCTCTGTGCCCATATGAGCATCTTATATAAGAATCAAACCACCTTAGCATTCATTAATATTATGTAGACATCTGAACCCACTTAGAGTACTTAAATGGAACATAACAGCATAATACTACGTTTGTTTACTTGAAGTAATTGAATTCAATGGGACTTATTCTGAAGTAATTGAATGGAAGTGCTAATATGTAGGGATATCTCCTTAAAATAAATGTCAGCATTTTATGCATAGACATTTGTTCTTATAGGATTACCACTGAGGCAATAGATTAGACTCTTAAAAATTTAAAGGGAAAGGACAACAAAGCATTAAATAATAGTTATGCTTTGATTTATAGAAGATTTTAACTGGCATATCATGACATTTTCTCCGGAACTCAGTATAAATATTCCCTTTATATAAAACAATGGATCATGCCTGATGATTTTAATTTGAAGAAAACCCACCATGAGCGTGGATTAATTTCCTCAGCCTAACTTTTCAAGCTGACAGATATCAATCCTACACATATTTCTTAATAAAAAATTGATAATTGATTTACCTTTGGAATATTTTTATCTATTTTCAATACCTGCCTTGTGGAAGAGGTGCTTCACCTTTATAATTATAAATGAATCAACTTATTATTAGAATTAGTAGAGTACCAAATATTTAATAGTACTTCGTGGGACATACTTCCCAACCTGAAATGTTTTATTTGTTTTTTTAAAAAATCACTTCCTTTGAGATTATAAGAAGTCAAGTTGAAAAGTTTATGCCGCTTATTCAGTTATGAGATTGGATATCATCCAAAAAGAAATCTTGTCACACATCCCTTGACTTAGAATAAAAATATTGAACATTCCATTGATCTGGCTTACATATTTTGTACTGATTTCACAGAATCTGGGATTCCCAAGATGATAATTCTATATTTGCCTTGTTTTATCATGATTACAAACTGTTTCTCAGCCTTTTCCCTGACTTCCAGAATGATAGTTTTGTGCAGATTCAGTAGAGTTGTGTCTGGCTTGAATTGTGCCTATTTAGTTCATATTTTAATATAATCAATTTCCAGGAATGAGATATTTAGCATCAGATTCACAATTCATCTTCTAATCATTTTATTCTCTCCTTTCCAGCTTCTTATGGGAAACAGGTGCTAGGCAACCCATCTTACATACGTTTTTATGGCTTTTCATTTTATCAGTAATTACATTTCTGGAACTGTAATAATGCTTCTCTCATATTAGAAAGAAACTTGGTTTTTAATAATGTCACATTTTAGTGGATTTAGTTAGACAGGAATATGGAAATAGGGGGCTCATTCTGACTTTCTGATTATGCTGCATAAAAAATCCTTGTCTTTGTGATATTTTTTCACATCTTCCCAGTCTGCTATTGAATTTGGTTAAGTTGAATTTGGTTGGTAGAGTTGTCTTTGGTTGATTTGGAAGTGGAATTCTCCTTCTCCCAACTGAAAACTTCCCAAGTGGACAATCTATGATACCTCAGTGTATCACACTATGAATGATGTTTGCTAACCTATCGCTGACCTGTATTTTTTTGTGGAATGGCCTGGTTGCATGGCCCTGAGAATCTATTTTCATTTCATCTTGATTCTGAGGGAAGTAAAACACCTATGTTCTGCAGCCTATTTCTTTGGGGAAAGGAATTTGGCCATGGGAATATCAGTTTTATGGACTAGCAAATACAGGGGCTCCAGAAGACTATTATTATTATATCCGAACCAAAACAATAGAAAACAGTTTTAATTTTTTAAATCAGGAAAGGTAAATTATTAAGTAGAGGACAAAATAATATTAATACTGGGTATATGATGATGATGTTCGTCCATCATATTCGAAGAGGACCTTGACATCTATCATCACGGGAATTGGGGGGGGGAATTGGGTGGGATGTCAAGACTTGTGCATGAATTGGATTAAAGTGAGGGAGAGGTGCGCATAGTCAGCCTCACTCTTTCTTCCCAGATTCCATCTTGCTCCAAATAGCAGGACAAGAGTTGAGACAGTTGGAGATGGGCTGGGCGCAGTGGTTGACCAGGGCGTCTTTCGTGTCTTGCCGTGCTCTTAGCGTACCACATCGCTTGCAGAGACCGCCTTCATGACCGTTGTCCTATTCTAGTAGATTTCATCCGCTCAGTCCACTGGAATCTGTCTTCACATGCTCGGGATAGACAAGTCCCTATCTTACCGAAGGTCGATGACCCAACGGCTACTCTCAACCTGGTTTGGCCAGCCTGTCGAAGCTGTTGCACGGGATGTGGCCGCTGCGCATGCTACAGCTGCTAGGAGCCACAGGTGAGAGCTGAGTGACAGGTGGGGACCAAAGGTGAACGAGCTGCCCTAAAAGCTGCCCTAAAATGAGATGCCCTAAAAGGACACAACATGCCCCTACACCAGAGGTGCTACCCCTCCCTGAGCATCCCACACACCCCACTGGGTATATAATCCCCAGTATAACATATTTGATTTATGACTGCAGTTCACACAGTACAATACATATTGACTCTAAACAAGAGACATACTTCTCATTTCAGACTGGAATAGCAATGGGATCAAAGAAAATAAAACTGCCTCCTACACAGCGTTTAGACAATGAATATTTAAAATATTCAATGAATATTTTGAAGTTCCTGGCAAAATAGGGAAGTCGCTTTGTTTTCTTTTTTTTAAACCTCTTTTATTTCTCTTTGGGATTGCAACTAATTTTATTTCTCTTTGGGATTGCAACTAATCAAGGAAACAGTACAAAACAAATAAAAATATATTTTTGACTGGGTTTTTTTGGGTAATTTCAGTTCCATTTAAGAATGATGATAAAGATTTTTAAAAAGATATTATTTTTTTATAGACCGTAATCCAATTATTGCTATTTATTCATTTCTGAAGTACTTCCTTTATCTTCCACTGATTTTTTTTTTTAATATCAGGAGTTTGAGCAAGGAGTAATACTCTGGGTAATTCTTTGGGTGAAGGCACATTTCTTTCCTCATATTACTGTACTGCTATTTTTCTTATCCCAAAAGTGCTTTTCCAGAAGACAACTGGACTTTATTAGGGTTTTTTTTTTCCTTGAAAGAAGCTTCTTGGATGAGAAGCAAAATATTTTCAAAGAAAAAAAACTAAGAAAGTCCAGTTGCCTGTTGGAAAAGCACTTTTGGGACAACCATGATCTGGACGATTGAGAATCTCCATAAACATATGACTTTCTTATTCTGATACCTGTTAGAAATAGCAGTAACACAATACTAAGCCTGGGACAGAATCATAGAATTATAGAGTTGGAAGTGGCCATGATTTTATCCAGATCAACCCTCCATAATATTCAGGGAAATCAATTAAACTATTGTATGGATAAATAAAATACCTTCTCCATATCTCTAAGGGTCACATATATTAACTAAGACAATAAATTACTTCAGGTTTACAATATTACAGGATAGGGAAGCGACAGTGTTTTAAGAGACTACATAGGAAACAAAGTGTCTTTTTATATTAAAACAGTTAATATGGAATCATATAAAGCAAAACATACATTAAACAGATCTACAGATGAATGTGTTGTATCATGCATGACATAATGGAGAATATACTCTATGCAGCTTAGGGTGGAGTCATCAGATTCTTGGACTTCACTGAGTTTACTTCTTTGCGTGGAGATGCTTCATTATCAGACAAGGTAACATCATTAATACATGATGTAATTGAATTTTCTGGCTATTTATATGGCTGGCTGACATGTTGAGAAAGGTTAGGTCCATTTATTCCATCAACAGTGTTTGTTTTCTTTTCCTTGAATAGTTTGGAGATGAACTTATTTCAATGTATATGTTAATGGATGATTTAGCTAAGTATCCTGGAATTTTCTTCCATTTTTGGCATCTGGCTTCTTAGACGAAGCCAGGTAGACTGTTTTTCCTAACATTTAAATGAAATATAAGACACTGTAGCTTGTATCAATTATTTGTGGTCCTAGTTTCTGTGTTGGTGGAAAACAGTTCCTGACTTTCTTCCCTTGCACCTTTTATGCATACGAATCCTGTACAAAGACTGAGCTCCTGCCATTTCATACCGTACTAATCCAAAAACCATGGTCTTGATTCCTAATGAGTGTTTTCCCCTAGCTTAAAAAAAAATCTTATCACTTCCATCATCAAACCCAAGAATGTCCCATTACCTTCATTTTTTTCAGGCGATCAAGTGAAGCAGAAGTTGAAAAGCTGGTATTTTCTTAGTAAGTATTTTATGTGTGAAAGTGATACTGTGTTCAATTAGAGCCCCAAATGCTGGCAAAGATCCTGTAGAAATTGCTCACTACTCTTCAGTGTATAACAAACTCAAAACAATTTTCAGCACAGATAATCGCCAGGGAAACACAAGACACAACTGGGGCCAGGATGGTCTGCTAGGTGATTAATAATAATAATAATAATAATAATAATAATAATAATAATAATAATAATAATAATAATAATAATAATAATAATAATAATAATAATAATAATAATAATAATAATAATAATAATAATAATAATAATAATAATAATAATAATAATAATAATAATAATAATAATAATGATTTGGACATTTTGGACCGAAACACCAGAAAACTAATGACAATGCACTACAGTTTACATCCACGTAGTGACACTGATAGACTTTACCTGCCCAGAAAATCAGGTGGCAGAGGACTACTACAAGTAAAGCAAACAGTTGAAGAAGAAAAGCATGCATTGGCGGATTATTTAAAAGAAAGTCAAGAACATCTATTAATTGAAGTAAAGAACAAAAATCTACTGAATGTCCAACAGACGAAACAAGAATACAGAAAAAATGTGATAAAATCAAGAATGGAGAGTTGGCAAAATAAAGCATTACATGGACAATTTCTGGAAAAAATAAAAGACAAAGTGGACAGTGAAAAAACTTGGTTATGGTTAACATCTGGTACTTTAAAGAAAGAAACAGAATCATTGATCCTGGCCGCACAAGAACAGGCAATTCGTACAAATGCCATAAAGGCCAAAATTGATAAATCTTCAAATGATGCTAAATGCAGATTATGCAAGGAAGCTGATGAAACTGTAGCCCATGTGCTCAGCTGCTGCAAGAAAATCGCACAGACTGATTACAAATTACGACACAACTCTGTTGCACAAATGATCCACTGGAATTTATGCAAAAATTATAACATCCATACTGCTACAAACTGGTGGGAACACAAGCCTGAAAAAGTCACTGAAAATCAGATGGTCAAGATCTTGTGGGATTTTCGTATACAAACAGACAAGGTACTGGCGCATAATACACCAGACATCACGTTGGTCGAGAACAACAAGGTGACTATAATTGACATTGCAATACCAGGAGATAGCAAGGTCGATGAAAAGGAACACGAAAAAATTGCAAAATACCAGGACTTAAAAATTGAAATCCAACGATTATGGCACAAACCAGCAGTGGTAATTCCAGTAGTGATTGGAACACTGGGTGCTATCCCAAAAGCACTGGAATTACATTTAAAACAGCTCAAAATTGACAAAATCACCATCAGTCAAATGCAGAAAGCCGCACTGCTCGGTTCCGCACATATACTTCGAAAATACATTACGACTTCCTAGGCCCCTGGGTGGGGCTCGACTAGTAATCAATGCCAAATCCGGCGAAACAACTGGCCGCTGTGATACAATTGTATAATAATAATAATAATAATAATAATAATAATAATAATAATAATAATAATAATAATAATAATAATAATAATAATAATAATAATAATAATAATAATAATAATAATAATAATAATAATACATTCTGTTGATTTTTCTTTCCTTGTGAAGAACATCTTTGATAATACAATGAAGTATAAGAAATCAAAAGATTTGTCAAGAACTTTATCATATCCACTATTTATTTAAAAAAACCCATTCAAATAATGCTTAATAACTTATTAGGTGCCCAATTTTCCAGGGACTAGAAGCTAAATACTTATAGTGAAAGGTTATCAAGTAAATCCAGGACTGTGGATTGACAGAAAAATCAACAATGGCAAAATACTTCTACAGTTTTGCCAAGAAAATTGTACAAGTATGTCATTCATTTATTCAATTCAATTTAGAAACCACACAACTTAAACTGACTCTGGGAAGGTTCACCATGAATTCTGCTCTCCTGTAAGAGTCATTTAGCTTTTAATTAAAAGTACAATGCTTTATTTCTTCTTAATAATAAGTGAGTAAGATACCTTTTGACATAGGATATGTCAAAAGAAAGTGCCTTTGGAGAACTGCAACCAGATAACAATTGTGATGTTTCAGGAACAGTGCAAAATATTTTTAGGCTTAACTTGGCTGATAAATATTCCCTATAATTACATGGACACTTGATATATTTTTACTGCAGGACTTGTGAAGAATTGATGACCAGATTTCAAATTAATATAAAAATAATCCACAGTTCACATGTAAAAGTATGATTTTCTGTTGGGGATAAGAACCACCTTCTGTGAACTTCCTATTAACATATTCATATAGATGTTTATTTCATTATTCATAGTTCACTTATTTTGCATTCATGAATTTATAATATGCTGCTTTATATTCATGAATTGTAATTTGCTATTTCATCAATTCAAAGTTATGAATTGAAACTTGTTTACGTAGCTTGTGGTGAATTAACTCTGTGTCATATCAAGTGCCACACTGGTGGAAACTGAATGTCTGCTTTGATTTTAGTCAAAGTTCTCAGAGAAAATTAAATGAAGTGAAACTGTCAAAGCAAATTAAAACAAGTAAAAGTTCTCAGAAGGTGCAAATTCATGTAAATATGATGAGTTTAAGGTCATGAAAAATTGATATATTTGAAGAAGTTATAAATGCTTCCCATTTAAAATAAAAGGACACATTCCATTTGATATCTTTTGTTTAGAATAACATACAGAAAAAGTATATACACAAATATATACACATGTATATATAAAGGAGGCAATGGAAAACCACTTCTAGTTTTCTGCAACATTGCCATGAGAAGTATATGGATGCTTTTCTAAAACCTGGAGATTCTCAGTCATCCAGGTCATGATTGTCCCAAAGGTGCTTTTTCAAGTGACAACTGGACTTTCTGGTTTTTTCTTTAAAGATGTTTCACTTCTCTCCAAGAAGCTTCTTCAGCTCTGACTGGATGGTGGGGAATGGAAGGATTTATACTCCTTGCAGACAGCTAGTCATTTGCATTCTTTTATTGAGTCGTTGAGGCCAGTGGTCCTCAACCCCCGGTCCGTGGACCGACACCGGGCCGCGGCATGCCAGAAACCGGTCCGTGCAAACAGGTGAAGCCCCATCCAAGGAATGCAGGCAGCAGGCAAAACCACGCCCCCTCCGGTCCATTGAAAAGCCTCCCTCCAGAGAACCCGGTCCCTGGTGCCAAAAAGGTTGGGGGCTGCTGGTTGAGGCCACCTGGAGGTTTATCGGTGTCATCAGGGCCACCTGAGTAGTGCAAATGGGTGTGGAGTCTTCTTGGGACTGCTGAATGGACTGTGTTGTAGTCTGGAGATAGTTGATGTTGTATCCCTTCCCCTCTGTTGAGAAAGGGCTGTTCAACTTTGACATATATGGCCTCTTTGACCCCTCTTTCAAACCAGTGGTCCTCTCTGTCCAAAATGTGGACTTTGCTGTCTTGAAAAGAATGGTCTTCATTTTTAAAATGCAGATGGACTGCTGAATCTAGTCCTGATGGGTTTGTTCTCCTTTGTTGTGCCATGAATTTATGGAGTAGTTGTTTTGTTTCCCCAATGTAGAGATCTGCACATGGCTCACTGTATTGTATTGCATACACCACGTTGTTCATATACCATGTGGTGTCTGGGTGTTTTATCCTTGGGGTGGACAAGCCTTGCGTTTGAAGTGTGCACATATGTTGTGTTGGCTGAAGATCTTTCTGAGCATTTTCCGATATTCCTGCAATGTATAGAATTGCAGCGTTGCTTCATTTATTGTTCTCTTCATTGTCTGTTATGGAGGAGCTCCTATAAGATCTTTTTTGAGATTTGATGAAGACCCACTTGGGATAGCCATATGTTCTGAGGGATTCCTTGATGCATTTTAGTTCTTTTTCTTTCTTTGCTAGTAAACAAGCCTTCAGCTCGGTGGCATAGAGTTCTGATGACTCCCATTTTGTGCTCCAGTGAGTGGTAAAATCAAATTGTAAATATTGATTTGTGTGTGTGTGTTTTCTGTAAACTTCAGTGTTAAGGCTTCTGTCTTCCTTAATGTGTACTGTACAGTCCAGGAAGGCTACACTATTTTCCTTAACAACTTCCTGTATGAATTTGATGTATCTGTCCACAGAGTTGATACGTTTGATGAATGCTTCCAATTCCTGTGTTTTGATCTTGACCCAAGTATCGTCCATACACCTATACCAGTGAGTGGGTGGAATTCCTCTGAAGGTGTTTAGGGCTTTGGTTTCTACCTCTTCCATGTAGAGATTGGTCACAATGGGGGACACCGATGAACCCATGGCACAGCCATGCTTTTGTCTGTAGAAACCTTCATTGTATTTAAAATAGGTAGTGGTCAGGCAGAGGTCCAGCATGGCACATTTGTGGTCTGGGCTGAGGTTGGTTCTGTCACCTAAGATGCTGTCTTGTAGCAATTGTTTCTTCACTATCGTGATAGCTTCAGTTGTTGGAATGCAGGTAAAGAGGGAAATCACATCATAGGAAACCATGGTCTCATCTGGATCCAGTTTTAGTTTCCAAACCTTGCTGGTGAAGTCCTATGAATTGTTGATGTGATGGGTGGTGTTGCCAACTAGAGGAGCAAATAAGGCTGTTAAATGTTTTGCAATGCTGTAGGTGACAGAGTTGATGCTGCTGACAATTGGTCTGAGTGGAGTTGTCTCTTTGTGGATTTTAGAGTCCATATATGCATGGGGTGACTTCCCCAGGCTAAAGATGGTAATATTGTGGCTTGTCAATGGCATTGTCCTTCAGTAGGTGTTGCAAGAAATCAATGACATTTTTTCTTGTAACTGCAGGTGGGGTTTCCCTTCAGAATCTCATATGTAGCAGTGTCATTCAGAAGACGTTGGCCTTGTAGCTACAACATAGTCCTTTCAGCAGTTCCAAAAAGGCTCCACACCCATTTGCACTAGTCAGGGGGCCCTGACAACACAGATAAACCTCCAAGTGGCCTCAATGACTCTATAAAAGAATGCAAATGACAAGCTTTTGCAAGGAGTATAAATCCTTCCATTCCCCACCATCCATCCAGAGCTGAAGAAGCTTCTTGGATGAAAAGAGAAACATTTTCAAAGAAAAACCAGAAAGTCCAGTTGCCTCTTGAAAACATACCTTTGGGATTCCAGAAACTGAGCTCATCTTGAGGTAGGGTTTTGCTTTTAGGCAGCATAAAAAGTAGTTAAGTCACAACCTTCTAAGATGAGAATTTGGAAAATACATACAGTATCTTGATATTTAAAACAAGAAAGAAAATCATAAGTTAGGACCAAGGACTTTATTTACATTTCTAATCATGGTTTGGACAAGTGAGGATATTTCATAAATGGAAAGAGCTAGAACAAAATTCATTTCATTTGCAAATTAAGCTAATTAAAGTGAATTGCTCACTGTGCATTTAATTGTTTTCTGTTATATCAGAATTACAATTTAGTAAAAAGATTTGGAAGGGTTTGGAAATTACACTTAAGGGTTTGGGTAAGCAGTCAGGTAGTAAACATAAAGAATGCCCTTTCCACTGCTCAAAGTGAGAGCAGGTCAAGGATCAACGTTGATATGAAAAGAACTATGAACTATTGGGAAGAATGGTTAAGCAGTGGATTATTCTGCTGGAATAGTGGTAGGCTTTCCCTAAGTGGAAGTTGGAGTTGGATGGCTATGGTTAAGAATGGTTTAATGGATTCCTGTGTGCTAAGCTGAGGTCAAATTAAATGATTCCTATTAATACATATAGGGGGTGCAATGGCTCAGTGGCTAAAGAGGCTGGGCTTGTCAGATGGAAAGCTGACAGCCTGGTTTTGAGACAACTCCTGCTCACCTACCAGTTTGAAAGCATGCACATGCAAATAGATAAATAGGTATCACTTTGGTGGGAAGGTGACAAGGTTCCATTCACCTTGGCATACAGTCATGCTGGCACATGACCATTGAAATGTCTTCAGACAACACTGACTCCTTTGGCTAAGAAATAGAGATGAACTCCATCGCCTAGAGTCAGACATGACTGGACAGGGGAAACCTTTACTTTTACCTTTACCACATATAATCTATAATTCTATAAAGTCTTCGCCAGTCATTTTAATATCTTTTTACACATGCAACTATTCGACCAGGAGACTTACCAAGCGATCATCATTGTTGTCCAACTCACTTTCCACCGGGCTGCCCACTGGTTCAATCAGAGTTCTTTGGGGGATGGAGTGAACTTTATAACTTTTACTCCCTTCATGGCAATTTCACAGGCTCACTGTTGTAATTTCACTGGTTTTTTGGCAGGACCTCAAGTTACTTTCTGGGTTGGGCATGCAGCTTGGCAGTTGGCAGTTCGGTGCCCCTCCTTCCCACACTCCATCGTTGTAGGGTGATTATCTATTCAGCTGTGGCCCCTTGTAACACCATGGTCATGTACCACACCTTAGCCCCTTCAGGGGCTATTTCTGGACCATATGCTTGCATGTATGTCCAAACGTGTGCCAGGAAGAACCCCAATTGCTTGGGGTCTGTGTTAAACTTTGCTCCCAGGGCTGGTGTCTTCTGGTGCTGCTCCTGCAGCTGGTGCAGGCTGGGCTGCAGGCCAGGCTGTGGAATGGTTGCGGTTGCCGGGGAGTTAATTGCTGCCACCATTGCAGGGGCAAAAGTAGTTGCCCCCGCATTTGCCATGGCTGAATATGGCTGGTCAGCAGTATGTGCTGCCTGGGCTAGGACTTCTCCAACTTTGAGACTACCAAAAGCCCCCCTCAGGAACTTTTCAGCTTGCTGCAGCATCCAGTCCTTTTGTTCCAGCTCGCCTGTGCTCAATTCTTCCTCCAGTTCCTCCAGCTTCTCTCGGGTCTCTCGCTAGTGACTTCCATGGCCCCCATGGGTGAATGTCACTCTCTTTTTTCCCGATCCTGAGTGACTATTGGGGTCTTGGTGGATTATCCTTTCCCAGCCAAATGAATAGATTCTGCTCTCCAGGAGGGGTTTTTGAGGATACTTCCCCCTGGCCTTGATCTCTTCCTGGTTTGCATAGTCCCTGTGGTAGAGGCAGTTCCCTCTCCAGGTTGACCACAATTGCAGAGCTGGCTTTATATCAGACCTGATCCCTTAAGATAGAAAAGCTTTCAACTCCATTTGGTTCTTTTAATAAGAGTGGTGGTTGCAGTAAAGTCAAGCCAACTCCAAAAGTACCTTGCTCGCTGGATCCAAAACTAAGGTGTAGGTTTGCCCCCATCCCATCCCTCCCCACATGACCAGTCCGTTTCCAGCCAACCAGAGCTCTCCAAGATGTTTTGAGAACTCTGAGTTGTTTGGGGTGTAATCCGCATATTTCTCAGGGTGCCTGGCTGTGGGATGCTGGTACAAACAGGATCCGGCTGTTCTGGTCCTACTCACCTGTCATCCCCCCCTCTCAATTTCCTATCATGTACACACAAAGCTTTATGGTCCTTTCATCCTTCCTTCTTTTATCCTTCCTCCCTTCTTCCCCCTTTCATCCTTTCTCCCCCTTTTTCTTTTTATGGCAGGATTCCTGTGAGTCCCCCTAAGCAGAGCCAGGTAGATCTGACAGTCTCTACCTTAAAGTTAGATTGATTCCACTTGCTATACTTCAACCCATTCTTCTCAATAAATCTTATTAAAGAGAATTATGAGAGAATGGTGTTTGGAACTGTGTTTTAGTTTTAGGCATCTGCCAAATAATCTGACACAGAGGCTGGTGTTGCTCCACTTTCGAGAGAATACTTCATGTTCACCATAAGCTGATTACCATATTTTTTGGAGTATAAAATGCACCTTTCCCCCCCTAAAAGAGGCTGAAAATTTGGGTGAGTCGAAGCTTTTTTTCCCAGCCCTAACAAGGCACTAACGATCTTCCCGGATTTTCCCGGCTTGCAGGCTTTTTTCATTGTTAATCACTCTGAAGAATGTTTTTTCCAGCCCTAATGAGGTGCTAATGATCTTCCCGGCTCTTACCTGCTTGCAGGCTTTTTTATTGCTACTCTCTCTGAAGGAGGTTTTTTCCAGCCCTAAGTCTTTGCGGGCTTTTTTTCATTGCTACTCGCTCTGAATAAAGTTTTTTTAAGCCCTAACCAGGGGATAAAATAATGTGCTGAAGCTGACCAGACTAAGGATGCTAGCCAGATGAATACCTGGTAGGCATATTTCCCCCCCTATTTTCCTCCCCAAAAACTAAGGTGCGCCTTATACTCCAGTGCATCTAATACTCCGAAAAATACGGTACTTCCTAATTCCTAGATGTGTCTTGTAATGTACAAGTGCCAGTGAGAAAGGATTCTCCTCCTCCTCCTCTGCTGCTGGATGTTTGAAAGTGAGGTGAGAAGGGGCAGACCATGCTATGGACACAGAGTTCTCAGAGGCCAAGGTGGCTTTCCCAGCATTCCAGAAGGTAGCTTTCTTTTGCTGCTATTGCTGCTGCCTGGTTATGGCATAGAAGGAATGGATCTGTGGATTTTCCTCCTCCTCTTTCTCACAGTCATCTTTAATTGCTAGGGCTTGGGAGGATGAGATGAGCCTGATTTCCTACATTAAGGAACAATAGTAAGTATTATAAATGCATTAAGTGAGTTTTGAGAAGCCTTATTTTTCGGTCATTGAAATGAAAGAAATTAAGATTAATACCCATATAACTAATAAAATTGAAATAACCTACTGGAAAGTGTGTGTGTGTGTGTGTGTGTGTGTTTGTGTGTGTGTGTGTGTATTACACACAGACACACAGACACACTTTTCAGCAAGTTATTTATATAATTATAAAAATATATAATTATATTGTCATTGAAACCAGTTTTATATAATGGGATTTATAACCACAAATTCTTATAGCTTTGTAGAGTCAGAAAAGCAACAGATTTCATGCAATTGCTTTTTATGTACCCTCATTTATAGTGTTAGAAATGATAGAGTATTCTAGAAGCAAGATATTTATATGGATTTCTTTATGTGCAGAGAAGAATAATTCGGGAATATGTTCAGATAGCAGAAAGTCTACTAAAGTGAACAGTTGGCATAAATGTCGCCAGTTCACTTTACCGAGCTAAACTATACTGCAAATTGCTACATCTTGATTCTTGTTTTGCTTTTAGTACAATTGCTGACAATCAAATAAATCAAACACAAAATTACAGAAATGACATGTTGTGCTATCTTATATATAATCAAAGGATAATGTTACTGTTTTACCATAACTTGCAATCCAAGTTATTTTTTTGGCTGTTACAGATACAACGACTTTATCATTTAAATGGAAAACCAGCAAATCTACATCCTGACAGTCAAGTTGGTGCTATCAGCTCATTCTTCAATTGTTATGAGTACAGTTTATTTTATTTTATTTTATTTTAAATTATTTTAATTTATGTATTTGATATGCCTCCCATCTAGCTATCCAACATGACTCTGGGTGGCTTACAAAGCAATAAAATATATATAAAAACAATTATAGATATAAAAATAAATTTAAAATTACAAGAATTAAATACAGACTGAAAATTAAAGGCTGATGCAGAATGGAGTGGTGTCTTCTAAGTCACCACTGCACCAACATCTCCAACCTGGTGCATCTCCATCAGGCCCCAAGCCAACCAGCAGAGTGGTGTTCAGGCCCTTTTGGATGGCCAGAAGGGTGGGGCCAGATCTTATATCTGGCAACAAGATATTCCAAAGAATGGGTCTATGGCAGAAAAGGCCTCCTAAACTCAGTCAGCTGAAATTCCTTGACTGACAGGGTTTGCAGAAGGCTCCTTCTGCCACAATGAGTGGGGTGAGCCAATTCCATTGGGGTAAGATGGTTCCTCAAATACAAGGTAGTCTTATTATAGATAAGGTAGTCTTATTATAGGTAGATTTATTATCACAATTGACCCAAAAATTTCTGATGCTAAGCAAGATAGTTGTCAAGTGAGTTTTGCCCTATTTTATTATCTTTTTTGCCACATTTGTTCAGTTAATTACTGCAGTTATTAAATTATTAACTTGGGTTCAGGGGCGGGTTCCTAATTTTTTTACTCACTCTGTGGGCATGGCTTATTTTGTGGGTGTGGCTTATTTTGTGGGTGTGGTTTGCCAGCCATGTGACTGGGTGGGCATGGGCTTCGGGAGCTTTGCAGCGGCCGGAGAAGCAGGGGAGCATTGCCCACCCGCAACGCAGCCCCCCGCAGCGGGAGCAGCAAGACCGCAGCAGCGGTTCTTCTAGGAGGCTCCATCTGGCCTGAATGCTTCTCCCCATTCAATGATCCTAGGCTTCTACCACCCGTTCCCCCTCCCCTCAGCAGTTCGAGAAGCCTCGAACATGCAAAAATGCCTGGGATCATCACCGCGCATTCGTGGCTTCTCGGACTGCTGAAGGGAGGGGAATGGAGATAGCTCCTACCGCCCATTCTTTCAGCATCTCACGCGCTCCCTCAGCCATCCTCCCCTGCTTGGACTCACTGTGGGGTAGGAAGGCAGCACATGCACAGTGCCAGAAGCTCGGCTTCTGGGCATGTGCAGAAGAAATTTTTTTAAAAAAATTAAAAAAAATATTTTTTTTTCAAAAATGGCGGTGCCCAGGCACCGCAACCGACCGCACCGGTACTGTGACATCACCAGCGGGTGCTACTGGTGCTATAGAGTGGACCGCACTGGTAGGAACCCACCACTGCTCGGGTTGTTAAGTGAATCTGGCTTTCCCACTGACTTTACTTGTCAGAAGGCCACAAAACGGACACTGCAACCATCATAAATTCATACCAGTTGCCAACTATTCAAATTGTGATGATATGATCATGGGGATGCTGCAACAGTCATAAGTGTGAAAAATGGTCATAAGCCACTTTTTTCAGTGCCGTTGTAACTTCAAATGGTCACATTAAAGAATGCTTGTAAGTCAGGGACTACCTGAACCCATCCTATAAAGGGCTTTAAAGTGATTACCAACACCTTGAATTGGACCAGGAAGTAGATCAGTAACCAGTGCAGCTCACATAACAGTGGTGTTACATGTGTCACTCTACGGACCTCCAGAACTGTCCATGCTGTTGCATTCTGAACCAATTGTAGCTTCTGAATACTCTTCGAAGGTTGCCTTATGTAGAGCATACTGCAGTAATCTTAATGAAAGATGACCAGGTTATGAGTGACTGAGTGCATGTCCTCATGATCCAAAAAAGGGCGTGACTGTTGCACATCATGAAACTGTGCAAAGGCTTTCTTAGCCATGACTGCCACCTGCTCTTTGAGCAGGAGTTGCAAGTCTCGGAGAACCCCCAATTTGCGCACCTGATCTGTCTGGGATACTGCAACCCCAACCAGAACTAAAGATGATAAACCTCTAGATCCTGAAGTTCCACGCACTCACAGCCACTTACATTACTGGGGTTCAGTTGTAGTCTGTTATGCTCCATCCAGACCCCTCACAGCCTCCAGGCACAGCATCACATGGATCACTCGGAATAGAAAAGTAAAGTTGAGTATTACCATTGTATTGATGATACCTCATTCTGTGGGGTCAGATGACCTTATCCAGTGATTTCATATTGACATTAAAAAGAAGCAGAGAGAATACTGAATCTTGTGGTACTCTTCCTCTAATGCTTGCATTTATAAACATTATACTTTCTAATACGATTGCATGTTGACTAATGTAAAAATAATATTTCATAATCCATAGCAATTTATGTAACAACTTTATCTCCTCTGATGCCATCCCACCATTGAAATTTCTATTTTCTTTGACCCTATAAAGATGGGTTGGTGGGCTCACCAAGTAATATCCAGGACTTTAAAAGTTTATATATGGAGGACAGCAGAGAGAAAATGATAAAGACAGCCATTTATTTTTCTGTAAAATTGTTCCTCCAGAAAAATAATGGTTAACTTTATGTTTTACACTAAGTCATGGATACTGGAATTCCCACAGTAATGGCTAGGTTTAGAGAAACATTATAAACCAGAGTCAAAGAAATCAGAAGGTTTAGCAGGATGTATCAACGCTAAAAAAAAAAGACAAAATCGCTAGTGATCTGACATCTCATCATAAAATCCCAGCATCACCACATGTACAAAAAAGGAATTGGTATGGATTACAATATCTTGCCTATAGAGACTTGATTATGATTCCTTGTATAAACCTTGCAGCTAAAGCAACTTTAACATGATTTGATTGATACATATTTTTATTCATGACTACTGCTACTATACACAGTTTGTTCCTGTTGCTTTTTCCTTTTTGTGAAACTGATTTGGTTTAGATTTTTGTTTGCTTGTTTCTGTCTTGCTTTATTTGCAAAGGTGACCTATCCTGTTCTTCATATAATAGACATAAATGAGCTCTATTCTGATCCTTTACATGTTTTAAAATGTTGTAAAATCAATGAAAATTGTGGAATAATTTTTTTTGTATTGGTAAAATGATAATTTGATAAGGCAAAAATTATAATGTGAATGTTTCAAGTGAATGAAGGTAATTCATCAAAAGAAAATGGATGGAAGCAGAATCTAGATCTGTGATAGGTAATTGAATAAAAAAAGAAAAGAACAATGATCTGGATAACCTATGGAGAGAAAAAATTATTTTAAGAACATTAGGTAGTGTTTAGGAAGTTAATTGGCTTTTTCTATTTGAAATTTTATTCCAGCAATTCTTCCAGATTTGCATATATTCATATTAAGTAACATATAACGATTCTACCTAAATTATTGCTTTTTTTGGCCACTTTGTCATTCGTTAATAATCACCCTTCACATTTGGATAGCATGTCACCTTACGAATACATCTCATTAAGTTTTTCACTTGGTTCAGGCCTTTTGCTGTTTCTTCCTGATGGAAGCTATAAATCATTCTGAGCTATGTCACTAAAGACCAGCAACATGCAGTACAAAGACCTATATCCTGGCTGAAGTCAGCTCTAAATTGATTCTGTGTGAATTTTTATTCTGTTATGAATAACTATTGCCATTCTCACCACAGTTCTTTTTAATATATCTCAATAAAAATAAAGAGTTTTTAAGTGCTTTATGTAAAAAGGCTAGTTGTTGATTTATTTTCACTAATAAATTCTCCTAAGGCCCCCTTCAAAACTGTTAGTCATGAATATCATAAATATCATCGTGCGTTATTCCAATTTCATTTAAATTGTTTTACCAAACTTTTGTAATGATCTGTTTTTGGAACTCTGCATTTTGATATGGCCCAAGGGCTAATCAATAAATTCATTCATAAATATCATAAATGCTATTGCTGACCTTGGACTTCAAAGCATGTTTTACCAGCCATTTGAAACATTATTTCAGATGGTCGCTAAATATGTCTTTGTACTTTCAAAAGACAGGAATTGCAAAACATATAGAAAGCTGGGTTAGATGAAGGGTTAATTTCTAAAGCTCTTAATTGCCTGCAGTTGTGTTTAAATCATTGTTCTTCCTCCCATCTGTGAAAGGAATAGCTTGCCTTGCACATGTTGCAAGAATGAAATTCAAACAGATCAATACCAGAATAAATTAGAGGGCTACTTTTAATTGCCAAGCAAACAAATCATGACTTCAGGAATTCTGAAACCTGTCAGTGGTAGATCCATTTAGAACAATAATGGTGCTACTTATCCAGATTTTGTCTTTGCATTTGGTATGCTAAAAATACCGTAAAACCAAAGTTCCTTTTTGAATATTGGAAAAATAATTGCTGCGCTAGGCTGTGAAGATTAGGGAGGAAGAACTAAGCCTCCAGGAGAAAAGGCAGAAAAAGTGAAAAGGTTTTGCTGGGTGAATAGCTTTTGAAAATGGATTTGAAGGTGATGTTAGGGGAGTAGTCTTAAGAAAAGGGCTACATGCGGAAATAGAAAAAGAAATAATAGATGGAGTGGAGTTTTCAGAGTATAGAGAAGGCAGTGCAGATTTCAGTAACGAAGTCTATAAAGACAAGCTTACAGAAAAGGTCCACTCTTGAAGTTATTTCAAATAAGGTCTCCAGAGAATCCAGATGTTATCTAGCATCAAGAGCCTATCACCTTCACCTACAAAGGATTAATTTGGAGCTCAGAGGAAATCTCTCTCTACTTCCTCAAAGAGAATAAGGAGGAAAAAGGGCAAGGATTTTTTTTTCATGATTTCTGTTTTTGGTAGTGGGGCAGAAGCAAAAGTATTTGTATTATTGGACATGCCTTTCTAAAGTACAAATATTTTTAAAGGAAAATCCCATCTATTTTTGGAAAATAGATGCTCTAGAAAATTCAATGTCCTACTAAACCCAGTATGATCTAGTGATTAAGGCTACAGGATAGAAACCAGGAGACACTGAGTTCTAGTCCCAATTTAGGCATAAAAACTGGTTGGGTGACCTTGGAACAGTTACTCCCTCTCAGCCCAACTGACCTCACAGGGTTGTTGTTATGAGGGAAAGATAAAGAGAAACAAGAAGAAAGATAAAAAACCCTTCTTGAATCCACTTGGGTTGATATAAAAGGAAAAAGGAATGAATCATCATAAGTGTATAGCACAGATCACCCAACCAAACAGAGGAAATAGATTAACCTTTTGCTGATTACTTTTCTAAGATGTGTAGGAAGCACACCACAGTAGTAATGGGAGACTTTAACTATCATGATATCAACTGGGAGACAAACTCTGTACCAAGTGGGAGGTCAAACAGGTTCCTGATGAACCTAGCAGATAATTTTGTCATCCAAAAGGTAGAGGAGGAAAGCAGAGAGTCAGCTATAGTGAACTTAATTTTTACTAATAGGAGTGAAATGATAGAAGGAGTTGAGGTTGTGGGAAGTTTGGGGGAGAGTGACCATGTCATACTGGAATTCAACATAATGCGCTAGTAATCAAACAAATTCAGAAAAGTACATTAGACTTTAAGAATATTGACTTCAACACTTAGAGCATGGGTGTCAAACTCATGGTGTCACATTGCTGTCACATGACATATCATAATGTTTTTCCCTTTGTGAAGCTGGGGTGGGCATGGCCTACGTGTGACGTATCTTGCCTGCGGGCTGCCAGTTTGACACTACTGACTTAGAGAGACCTTAGGAAGGAATCCATAGATGGAAATCTTGGGGAAGGGAAAATAACTCAAAATGCTTGGGAAACACTGAAAATAAAATTATAAAAGTCCAATCTGACATAATACTATTGACAAAGAAAAACAAGACAGCCTAGATGAAACCAGCATGGTTGCATAAGCAAAAAGTCTGAATCTGAAAGGATGAAGTCAGGAAAGCTAAGGCTCAGAATAAACTAAGACTAGCAACAAATGCCAAAAATAATTTTTTAAAAAATGTTTTTTACATGTAAAAAACAAGAACAAAGTCAAAGAAATTATTGGTCTACTAATGGGAGAAAATAGCAAAGAGGTAATGGGGAGCAGGGAGAGAAAGTGGTTTGCTTAACTCATTCTTTGCATCTGTCTTTACACAAAAGGGAAAAAATAGTCCAACCTATCAAAAGTAGTACCCTAGAAGACAGAATAGGAATACAGGTCAAAATGGGCAAGAAAATGGTCAATCAATCAGAATAGAGCTGGAAGGGATCTTCGAGGTCTTCTAGTCCAACCCCCTGCTCAAGCAGGAAACCATACACCATTTCAGACAAATGACTGTGTCCAGTCTCTTAAAAACCTCCAGTGATGAAGCACCCACAACTTCTGATGGCAAGTTGTTCCACTAATTACCGTAATTGTTCTCACTGTTGGAAAGTTTATCCTTAATTCCAGGCTGATTCTCTCCTTGATTAATTTCCATCCATTGTTTCTTGTCCTGACCTCTGGTGCTTTGAAAAATAAGTTGACTCCCTCCTCTTTGTGGCAATGTCTCAAATATTGGAATACTGCTATAATGTCCCTGCTAGTCCTTCTTTTCTTTAGACTAGCCCAGTGATGGCGAACCTATAGCACGGGTGCCACAGGTGGCACGCGGAGCCATATCTGAGGGCATGCAAAGTGTTGCCCAAGTCAGCTCCAGTGCGCATGGTCAGCTGATTTTTGGCCTTCTTTTCGGCCATTTTCGCTTTCCTGAGGCTTCAGGAAAGCCTCCTGAACCCTGGGGATGGTGGAAAAATGGCCCAATGGGCCTACTGGAAGTCCAGAGGCTTCAGTGAGGCCTGTGCACATGTGCGGGGGGGCAGCAGGGGGTTCTGCGCATGCACGGGGGGCAGTGCGGGGGTTGTGCTCATGCACAGGGGGAGGGCATTGCATTATGGATGTGGGCATGCAAGCATACGCTATCGCGTGCGCGCACACCCTTTTGGCACCCGAGCCAAAAAAGGTTCGCCATCACTGGACTAGCCAAACCCAAATCCTGCAACTGTTCTTTATATGTTTTTGTCTCCAGGCCTTTAATCATCTTAGTTGCTGAGCCACTGAGCTGTGGTGACACAGTAGTTAGAATGCAGAACTGCAGATTACTTCCGCTGCCTGCTGGCTGCCTGCGGTTCAGCAGTTCGATTCTCACCAGCTCAAGGTTGACTCAGTCTTCCATCCTTCATAAGTTGGTAAAATGAGGACCCAGATTGTTGGGGGCAATATGCTGACTCTGTAAACTGCTGAGAGAGGGCTATAAAGCACTGTGAAGCAGTATATAAATCTAAGTGCTATTGCTATTGCTCTTATTTGCACTTTTTCCTCAATATCTTTTTTGTAATGTGGTGACCAAAACGGGATGCAATAGTCCAGTGTCGCCTTACTAAGACTTTATAAAGCGATACTAATACTTCATGTCATTTTGATTCTATGCCTCTGTTTATACAATCAAGGATTGTATTAGCTTTTTTGGTTGCTGCTGCATATTGCTGGCTCATATTTAAGTAATCCTCCTCTAAGACTCCAAGGTCCCTCTCACAGTTACTGTTTTTGAGCCAGGTTTCTCCTAATCTGTACTTGTACCTTTAGTTTTTCCTGCCTAAAACCTTGTTTTTCTCCATAATAAATTTCACTTTGTTCGATAGGGTCCATTGTTCAAGTCTGTCTAGTCTGTCTTTTACAGTTATGTTTTTGGTAGATTGGACTATAGCAGTGATGGCGAACCTTTTTTCCCTTGGGTGCTGAAAGCGCGTGCACGTGTGCTATCATGCACGTGCGAGTGCCCACACCCATAATTCAATGCCTAGGGAGGGCGAAAACGGCCTCCCCCACCCCCACAGAGGCCCTCTGGAGGCCAGAAATGGCCCATTTCCCGACTTCTGGTGGGCCCGGTAGGCCTGTTTTTCACCCTCCCCAGGCTCCCCATGGCCCCTAGAGCCTGGGGAGGATGAAAATGCCCCCCGGAAACCTAAAATGCCCTCCCAGAGCCTCCGCACCACCCAAAAATCAGCTGGCCGGTGCGCATATGCATGGTGGAGCTGAGCTATGGCAATGGCTTGCGTGCCAGCAGATATGGCTCTACGTGCCACCTGTGGCACGTGTGCCATAGGTTCACCATCACTGGACTATAGCTTCTTTTTGCATGAAGACTGATGCAATGAATGAGTTAAGCAGTTCTGCTTTAACTCTCCTACCTGTTACTTCCTTGACATCTTCTCTCTTAAGTGAACCTACTATTTCCTTGACTTTTTTCTTGCTATTTATATGTTGAAACTGTTTTTATTATCTTTGACTTTGTTGCACGTTGTTGTTCATTCTGAGCCTTTGCTTTCTTGACTTCATCTTTGCAGATTCAGATTATCTGCTGATAATCAGCCTTAGTTATATGTCCCTCTTTCCATTTTTTAAAAACTTATCATTTTTGTATTTCAGTTTATCAGAGAGTTATTTGTGCAACCAGACTGGTTTCTTCTAGGATTTCTTGTTTTTCTTTTTCAGTGACATTGTGCTGGACTGGGCTTTTATAATCATATTTTTCAGAGTTTCCCATGTTTCTTGAGCTGTTTTCCCCTTTAGGATTTTCATCCGTATAATATTTCTTAGGCTGTCTCTGAGTTTGTTAAAATCAGCTATTTTAAGTTTAAGACACTGGCTGGATTATGTTCTATTGTTTGTGTTTGCATTATATTGAATTCCAATATGATGTGGTCACTCTTGCCCAAAGTTCCAGCAACTGCAACTCCCTCTATCACTTTTTTCTCTATTAGTAAGAATAAGGCCCAATATAGATTTTTCTTTAGTTCCCTCCTCTACCTTTTGAATGACAAAGTTTTTGGCTAGGTTGGTTAGGAATCTGTTTGATCTCTCACTTGCTGCAGAGTTTGTCTCCCAGTTGCTTTCAGGGTAGTTAAAGTCTCCCATTACTACTGTGGTATATTTCCTACATACATTTGTTAATTGTTTAACAAAAAAGTTCATTTATTTCTTCTGCTTGGTTGGGTGGCCTGTAATATACACCTACAGCAATGACATTCTTTTTTCCTTTTATATTGACCCATATGGATTCTAGGAGGTTTTCATCCTTGATTTTTGGAATTTCTGTAGAGGTGTAGTGATCTTTTATATATAATGCTACTCCACCTTCTCTTTTGTTAGGTCTGTTTCTTTTGAATAGTTTGTATCTGTCCATCAGTACCTTCCAGTCATGAGTTTCATCCCACCAAGTTTCAGTAATGGCAACTATCTCATATTTACCTTCATGCACTAGTATTTCAAGTTCAAATGCTGCAACAATGGTGCCCATACATGTCTGCCCAACATGTGGCAGAACATTTTGTGCCCATATAGGTCTTACCAGCCACCTGCGGACTCATCGTGGACAGCCCACAACCTGTTAGATGTCAAGGTCCTCTTCGAACCTGATGGACAAACATCATGATTGTTCCCTAAACTTTGACCATTTGTGTATAAGCATTTGAGTCCTTTATGGGTCTTGGATATGTTTCTTATATATTCTACTTTGTAACGGGGTTTTCCCTCCTTTCCATCACTCTTACTTCATTGTCTTTTTTTGGTATGTTTTATTTGCAGTTTTCCTTTAACAAGCAACATATTTTGTGGACAGTATAATGACTGGGTCAATACATTTTTTACACAGTGCTAACAGTAATGATACAATTACATATACATAGTTTTTATCTTCAACTTCTAACCTTAATATGCTCATTATAATTATAATATATTCTTTTATGTATCAATAGGTATAATACTATTTTCCCAATTTGTACTTATTTCCTCCCCACTTGCTGGGGTTCTTCCATATTCACCTCTTTATCTTTAAACAGTACTATTCTCTCTTTATGATTCTTTGTCACTTTCTCCAAAAATATATTTAAACATCAATTACATTTCTTCATACAATGTGTTTGTTGACCCCTGTTAAGTCACCAATATTTTAATATTTTAAATATTACTCAAGTTCCACCAAATTTCCAATATCTCAGTTTTCTATAAACACCAATAAAACCAATTATTAATAAAATTTAATTGGTCCTGGGATTATATCTTTAAATCCCGTGGATTTGTAGTCCTTAAAAGCTATAAATTCCAATATATTTTTTGCACACTGTTAATCATAATAATACATTTAAATATTCATTATCACAGTCTTCTACCTTCTAATCTTAATATATTTGTGGTTATAATAAATTCTATTATATATCTATATGTGTGTTACTATTTTCCCAATTTATATTTTCTATTTGTTTCTGTTAGTTTTTAATACAATCACAGTATTACAAGATATTATGTCTCTATCCGTCATCTCTCAGTCTTTTTTGAATTTCATTTATTGACTTTTGGGTGATTCTTTTATATTTCTCTCTTGGGATCCTATAAAATAAGAGCTGAGGTGGTGCAGCGGTTAGAGTGGGGTACTGCAGGCCACTTTAGCTGACTGTGATCCACAGGTCAGTGGTTCAAATCTCACCGGCTCAAGGTTGACTCAGCCTTCCATCCTTCCGAGGTAGGTAAAATAGGACCCAGATTGTTGGGGGTAATATAAATATACATTGCTTACTGGTGTAAACCACTTAGAGAGTGCTTGTACTGTGAGATGGTATATACATCTCACAAATAATAAATAAATAAATAAATATTTATTTCTAATATTTTTACATAGACTGAATGTTCCCTCTGTCTTACCCCTTATCTCCTTCTGCTGCATCATTTGGATGCCCATCCATAACCTTTTCATTATTTTTGGGAAGTCTTCCTTTTTTTCTCTGTGCTATCATAAGCTTTAAGGAATTATCTATTCAATTCTTTATATTTATTGTTATTGTCTTTTCATTGTTTTTGATTTCTTGTAGCTTATTTTGATTTGTCTCCTCCCCCACTCCTTCTGATTTCTCATCTGTCTTCTGAATATTTTGTTCATCTTTTCCCACCATTTGTTGAGGGTCTTCTACACTCACTTCTTTATCTTTAAAGAATAATGCCTAAATCATCTCCTTATGATTCTTTGTCACACTTTCATAAAAACTTTTAGCCATCCTTAACATTTTTTCATAGAACTTTATTGTCTCCTGCCGAGTCATTTTGTACCAAATTAATATATTAAAAATTACTCAATGTATCTCTAATATTCCAGTATCCCAATATCTAAAAACTCCAAAAAGTCAACTATTAATAAAATTTATCTATATCAGTATTATTCCCCCAAATCCCCTAGCTTTCTAGTCCTTAAAAGCTATAAATTTATACTTTACAGTCTTTAGAGCAGTCTATATGCTACCGGTTTGGACTGGTTTGGGAGAACCATTAGCGGACATGTGGCCTGGTTCGCCGAACTGGTAGCAACAACTGGCTGGCCACGCCCCCAAACCGGTCCCCCGGTCACCACTTGCTCCCCTTCCCCACCCAGTCTCTTCTCTGCAGCTTGCTTGCCTGAAGCACTGTGCCTCTGATCTGCCTGCCAGGTAAGCCTGCAAAGTCGTGGCCTACCTAGCTGCCCTTGCCCCCCCACACCATCCCAGCCTGCCTTCCCTACTCCATTCCCCATGGCCTGCAGCTACAACATGCTTGCCTGCCTTCCAAGTGGCCTTCCCGGTGTCCTGGTGTCCAGCTTGCGAAGGCAGGCAAGCGGAAGGCCGTGTGGAAGGCAGGCAAGCATGTTGGGGACAACTGGCTGCAGGGAAACGAGCTAGCAGTCTTCCTGGCAGTCCCCCATTCCCACTTGCCTTCCGAGGTAGGCATCCAGCCCTGCCCAGCCAGTGGGTGGGCGGCCGGCCCTTGGTGGAGACACAGTGCTTCTGCTCTGGGTCTGAGAGGGGCAGCAGCAGCAGCACTCCAGGATGGCAAGTGGATGTCCCAGGGCTGCACATGCAGTCTCAGGGAGCACAGCATGATGCGGTCAGCACAGAGCTTCAGGCACTCACCTTTGGGAGTAAGGATTTTGCTGCTGTGCTTGGCGGGCCGAGGTAAGCGTGGCGGCAGCAGCCAAGTCTGCTTCATCTCTCGCCCTTCCCTTCAAGCCTTGCCTCCTCCCCGGGTGCCTTGTGCCGCTTTCCTATCCAACCTCACCTGTTTGTCCTCTAACCACTAACCAGTGCTCCTGCGGGAAGCCTCAGAGGATGAAACTGGGAATGGGGCACAGCTGAGCCCAAAAGAGGCTTCCCCCTTGCCCGCTGACATCGCTCCGGCTCAGCCCAGCCAGGCAGCGACCCTTGCTTTGACCTGCCGGCATGCCATGCTCTCTAGGCCGAGGATCTGGTGCTCTCCCCCATCCCCCCATCCCCCCTTCTTTCTCCCCACAGCGAAGGGCTGCAAGGGAGGCTGAAGGGGAGTGAACAATGATGAAGCACCCACCCATTCGCTCGCCTGCTTGCTTTGCCGGGGTGCGAAGCAGGGGCTGCGCTCCGCTTCCCTGCGCTGCGCTTAGCCACCCGGCAAGGCTTTGTTTGAGCATGGGTCGGTGTGGGCCACACGCACCTGTATGTCCCATTCCCACTCCGTCCAGCGAGCCACACGTGGATGGCTTTGGGGAGTCCCCACCTCCTTTCTTTTCCTTTTGCCCTCATTCTTCTCTCCTGCGAGTGCGTGGGAGTTCCAGCCCACCCACTGCCCTGCTGCGAGGTGAGTGGGTGGGTGAGTGGCTGGGAGGGGAGAATTATTGACAGCTTGTTGAGCCCCACAGGAATGCCAATCTGGGGCAGAATTGGCTTTGAATCGTCCGCCGGTTGTTTTCTTTGGCTCCCCGATCAGTTGCTTTCTGACTTCGGTGGCTCCTCCTCCTTCAAGAAGAAATGGCTCCCAACTTTTTCCCCTTCCTCGCTCATGGGGGAGGGAGGCGGATGCCCGGCTGTGGTGAGGGTTGGTTGGGGAGGTCTCCTGCCTGGCAATAGGCTCAGCTGAGGCGATGGGGAAGGAGGAGACATCAGGCGCCCCAAGCTTACTGATTGAGCATCCATCGCTGATTTCACCCGGGCAGGCACTGAAGTCTCAGAAACTGACTGTGGCAGCTGGATGTCTCCTCCTCCGCTCTTTGGATGCCCGTGATGGGAGAGCGCAGCAGCAATGCCGGTGTGTCCTTGCTGCAGACAGCCAAGGGCTCCCCAGTGCTCCTGAAGGCACCGGGAGTGGCTGCTCTTTCCACCGGAGCGGGCCTCATGGAAGCTACCCTCTGCCTCGGGTCCCACTCCTCAAATCCAGCCCATGACAGGGGATGCACTGCTGCCAGGCCAGACCAGCTGCCCTACCAGAGCACTTTTTCCTTCTCCTGCCACACAGAGAGAGAGAGAGAGAGAGAGAGAGAGAGAGAGAGAGAGAGAGAGAGAGAGAGAGAGAGAGAGAGAGAGAGAGAGAGAGAGAGAGAAAGAGAGAGAGAGAGAAGGAAAAAGAAAAAGAAAGAAAAAAAGAGAAAGAAAGAGGAAGGGAGAGAGAGACAAGCTGCCACCCATTAAATGCTGACTGCCAAATAAACCCTAATGATGATTTCTCTACAGCTAACACTAATCTGAGGGAATCAGAACACTTAGCTGAAGAGCCAGAGTCACCGCCCATCGATGTCTTTGAACCAGTTCCAGGGGAATCTTCGCCCCTGCCCAGGCCATTCCAGGAGGTTCCACAGGCGGAGCCAGAGACAGAAACTCCATCCTCTCCGCCCAAAGCCAACGCCAAACTGAACTGCGCAGGTCAAGTAGGGTACCTCAACGCCCTGCGTATCTCAATGTGTGCAAATGTGTTGGACTAAACCAAATGGGGAGGGGTGTTATGTATTAAGAGTTGAATTGAGTGAGTATGTTTCCACCAAGGTCTGCTTTGCAGAGCGGGAAAATGCAAGCTACTGATTGGTTAAGCCTGTTGGCAACTCTCTATTTAAAAAGAGCCTTGCCGGGCTGTTTCCTTTGCTGGTTACTACTTCATTGAATAAAGAGCTGTTAAGTCACTATTTTGTCTCCAGCCTCTTCAGTCCCAGAACCTAAGATAAAGGTTCTGTCTTAGGCCCAGCACACTTCAACATCTTCATAAATGATTTAGATGAGGGGATAGAAGGAGAACTCATCTGATTTGCAGATGACACTGAACTGGGCGGAATAATCAACACTTTAGTTTAAGTAGCTTTATTAATACAAACCAAAATGTCACCCCAATATGGGCAAGCTTTGGAGTTTTCATCACACCAGAGGTTAGGAAAGAAAACAGAGTTTGGCGAAGTGGCAAGAAAAAAAAGGGATATTTCACCAAGAAAATTTCCATATAGAGTCTCATATTGAATACTGAAGACTGAATGAATTAAATAATAGTAGAGGTGATCAAAGACTATTTTTCTCAAGTATTCAGTTTTACAGCTATTGAGAGATGAGCTACATGGTTTTAAAAAGTAAAATAAAATAGAAAAGACAGAAACAGTATGGGAGTACCTGTTGTTGGATGGAGAATTGTTGAAGTTAAATAAACGTTGCTTCGTTTAAGTCTCAGTGCTAAATCACTGAGAAGTCTTCATATAAACTACCCAAAGTTGTCTAAATTAAGAGGGAAATAAATCTAATCAACATGCATTACCAAAATGTGGTCCTATGACACTGAAAGCAATTTATTAGAAAGAAACATTACAAATAGGCTAATATAACATGCTTTTTAAATAAACACCTTTTTAACACTAATTTTTTTTGGGATCATTGAAAGTGACAATATACACATGTTTTTGGTGTGCATATTTTCTTGCAGAGAAAATATTTAAAAAGCTCAAGATGATTACTGTGATCATATGATCAAAGTTTCTCCTCCTGGTGGACATCTGTAATCTTCAGTTATTAAATGTCTTCTCCCAGGATATTTTGTTTAATGTAATTAAGGATTTGAAAGCAGAAGTAAATTCTGCATTAAGAAATCTGGACTGCATTCAGCCAGAAAATCAGTCTCTCCCTCCCTCCTTCTCTCTCTCTCTTAGAAATAACTAGAGAAAGAGAGAGAGAGAGAGAGAGAGAGACTGACCCTTTCAATAATTCTTAAAAATGCCTATCTAGATTAAAATTGCATGTAAGGTTGAAGGTATTTCCATGGAATACATAAAAGACACAAAGGTTGTCATTCCTACTGTGGCAAAATATTGGCATATGAACTATGATTATAGGAGTGGTTGACCTTTCTTTCTATCAAATTTGAAAGACTAAACATGAAGGTTGAAACATGACAATGATTTCAACATTGTCTGTGAATGTCTGATCATTTTCTATATATTTTGTAAGTCATGAAGTCAGTCTTAAAAGAAATTACAGATTAGACACCTTGTCAGTTCCATCAAATCCTTTAACAGAGGTACTTGTGATTTAAGCACTTCTTTTCAACCAAAGATGCTTCAAGGTGCACTGTTCATTTTGATGTAGACAGTTCCCAATTTCTCCAGAGTTAAGGTCATTCCTTTCTATTCTGTTTCAGTTTCAGTTGGTAGTTTTTCAAAGAAAAGCAAGTACATTCATGTATCTCTATTCTAAAGTATGCAATGTTATATGCAAGCTTTCCAAACATACACATTTTTGTGCACACACTGTATATATAACACACAAACACACACACACACACACACACACACACACACACACACACACACACACACACGTGTGTGTGTTTCTGTCGAGTTATCTGGTATACCCAAATATGGGAGGGAGCATACTGCTTCCTTTTGCCTTTTGCCTTCCAGCCCCACTCCAGGGTTCATCCAGGCTACAAACCATATTTTCAAACTTACAAAGAACTGATAAAGAAATAAAGGGAGACTAGTATAGATCTATTTCAAGCTATTTAGCTCTCACCAGCTAGCCAGGAAGCAGTATGCTCCCTCCCATATTTGGGTATACCAGGTGACTCGACAGAAAAACGTTTAATCTTTCCCCTGGCTCAGCTGATAAGGGAGAAGAACTTGTGGCTTAGAGGGTAAAAGCACTGCCTAACAAGGCAAGCAGCCAAACATCAAATCCTAGAAGGGTATGGCTAGCTGATGAGAGCTAAATAGCTTGAAAAAGCTCTATACTAATCTCCCTTTATTTCTTTATCAGTTCTTTGTAAGTTTGAAAATATGGTTTGTAGCCTGGATGGCCCCTAGAGTGGGGCTGAAAGGCAAAAGGAAGCAGTATGCTCCCTCCCATATTTGGGTATGCCAGGTGACTCAACAGAAAAACATTACCGTATTTTTCGGAGTATAAGACGCACCGGAGTATAGGACGCACCTTAGTTTTGGGGGAGGAAAACAAGGAAAAAAGGCCTCTGCCTCCCAGCAATTTGCCAAATAGCAAACAGCAAACAGTACAGATGATATACACTGTTTGCTGTGTATTTCTGTGCATGTGTGCCTGACCCATAGAAATGGCAAAGAATTGGAGAAATGTACATTTATGGCAGTATATTAATCCCAGAAAGTTTTCTTAAATGTAATCACACTAACTCCTCCCAATTATTTAAATAGATCTACTCCAAACATGACTAAGTCAGGGTTTCTCAGCTGCCTTCTTTTAATACTAATACTTAATACTAATACTTAATACTAAAACAGGACATTTCAGATTATACTTTTACAGATCTTTAAAATTGATGTGGCTTTCTGGAAGTATTCTGTGCTATTTAAAAGAAGATACAATAGCTCTGGGCCTCTTCAGAGCAAGCATTTATTTTAAAACGCTTCTTCATTTTGTTAAGTTGTCTAGAACAATAATAAAGCAGTCTTTAAAAAATAAGTGTAATTATTTGAACACTCTACAAACATTTAACAAAATAACATATTAACAGAATCTGCCTCTACCTAGGATAGAACTCACAACCTCCTGATTGTGAGGCAAGAGCTCTAGCTCTGAGTCATAGCAGCTATAGCTTGCCTCCTTTTGATTTCAGCAGCCTAATATTGCCAGCAGTTTATCTCCCAGCAATTTGTCACATTACAGCCCCCGTAGTTAGTTTCATTTTACACGTGGCTTGCAAGCCTGTCAGCTGTAGATCGGGAGGCAGTTTATCTCTTCTTGTGCTTTGCCCTGTTTGCTGCAAAGAGGTAAATTGCTGGCAGGCAGAGGCCAAGGTGTGGGGGTGGCTGGGTGGGGCTGCATTCGGTGTATAAGACGCACCCAGGTTTTCACCCTCTTTTTGAGGGTAAAAAGGTGCGTCTTATACTCCGAAAAATACGGTGTATTTATATCCCTCTGCAACATCACAGATTTTTAGCAGTTAAAATATAATATAAACCCAATACTAAAATATAATTATAATATAAACCCAAAATATAAAAATATAATATAAATCCAATACTAAAAGTCAAAATACAAAACTACAGAAAAGGATTAAAAGTCATAAATTACACAATGCCAAACAAGGGGTATTACAATCCAGATGCCCATTGAAAGAACTAGGTCTTCAACATTTTCTGGAGGTGGTCAAGATAAGAACATTCCAAGCAGGAGGTCATTTTCAAAGGGCTGGTGCCATGACTGAAAAGAATGCTTCTGAATGTCAGCCCCTTGGTTTCTCCAAAATAGGGGATAATCAGTTCTTCTTCCATGTTCATAATGATTGAGCTAACTTCTGTAGGGAAATGTTAGTATCCTGTCAGAAAGCCATAAAAGGTTGACAGCCCTTTAAAACAAATAGGCAATGAGGGATTACAGAAAGAACTGAAGAAACTTCTTGGATGAGAAGTGAAATGTCTTCAAGGAAAAACAAAATCCAGTTTCCTTTTGAAAAAGCACTTTTGGGACAACCATGACCTGCACGACTGAGAATTTCCATAGACATTTGGCTTACAGAAAAAGTGTCATATGCTTCTAGTAATAACTGATTATGAGTGCTGGGCTGTGCATTTTGCACTGATTGATGGTTCCAGATGGTTTTTAAAAGCAGCTCCATGTAGAATGCATTAGTAGTCTAGATGGAAGCAGATGCAGTCATGAATCATTGTTACAAGGTTCTTTCTTCTAGGAAAGTCTGCAATTGATGCACAAACTGAGGCTAGACAAAACTCTACATAACTACTACCTTCACTTTCTGCATTAGAAGGCGCCTTGAATCTAATAGGACCTTCCATCAATCAAGTTGTGGACCTGCTTATGCAGGGATAATATCTCTCCATCCAGAATAATTCCAGGAAGAAAACTCTGATGTGCAAACACCCAACCCATATTTCTAGGGTTCATTTTCAACCTGTTTTCTTCCATTCGGATCCCATTATCCTCTAGGCCTGGGTCCTCAAACTATGGCCCCCAGGTCAAATACGGCCCACTGAAGCAATTTATCCAGCCCACACTCCTCTAACTGCCCCTCCCACCCCTTCCAAGCAAGCAACATCAGCTCAGGCAAAACACCAGGGCAGCTCTGATAAGGCACCCGGAGGGAGCAGCTGGAGCTCCTAAACAGACGGCCAATCTAAGTGCCTGAAGAACCCCATCCTATCACCAGGAGTCTGGATGCCTCAGCAGGTGGTGGGCAAGGCCTCGGTTGGGCTTCTTGGCAGACGAGGGCTTCACAGGAGGCTGATCTAATGCCTGGAGCCAGCTCTGCCCTAAGGAGGCTGGGGGCATTGTTGGGGCTCCTGCGAAAAGGGGCCCAGGCCCCGTCCCCATGCAGCAGCACCATGATCCATGTGTGGCTACCTGGGCGGTCTCTTCATGGGCAGCAGCCTGCAGGTGGGTGCGGTGGCCCTCCCTCCCTCCACAGGCCCAACCCAGCACCGTTCCTCCTCCTCCTCCTCCTCCTCCTCCTCCTCCTCCTCCTCCTCCCTACAACCACTGCTGTTCCTGCACCCGAGCAAGGCCACTCCCCTGGCCTGCATTTGTCACCTCGGTGCACTCTATGCCCACCTTCCCAAGTTCATTGATTAGTTTGCTGAGCATGTCCAGCCACCTCAGGTGCACCCTTCCCTGCATGGTGGGTTGTGGAACCAGGTGAGCCCAGAGACACACAGAGAGAGGGATGAATGGGTGACTGGATGTGCGGCTGACACTTGGCTTCCAGTGCTGGAGAGGGTGGAGAAGGGAAGGGCTGGGCTGCCACTGTTTTTCATTGGGGTGCATGGAGCGAGATGGGGCTTCTCTTTCTGTCTCTTCTCCCCCCCCCTTGCCAGGCATGGCAGGGCTTCCTGCCTGTCACTAAGCCCCCTGTCACCCTTTATTGATGCAATTTGGGGATGGCAGATGGGGAGGGGTAGGGCGGGGGAGGAAGGCTATTCCCGACTGGCTTCTTCTTCCCGGCAGCTCTTTCTCTGCCTTTCAGCATCAGTCATCAAAGATAAGGTTTTTGTGGGCATCCGAGCTTGTCCCACCCACCACCGCCCAGATGCCCTCGCTTTTCCCAAGCATTTCTTTGTTTCCCTCATTTCCAGCTCTGTCACATGCAGGGCAACAAAAGTTTGTGGGACTAAAAACAAAAGTTCAATCAAACAATTCCAACTTCTCACGAAAAAAAAAAGATCTTGCGAAGTTGGAATTGATTGATTGAACTTTTTTTAGTCCCACAAATTTTAGTCCCCCTGCACACAATGGCGAGAAATGCAACAGAGAAATGTGATGGAGCTGGAAATCAGGTAGGCAAAGAAATGCTTGGGGGAAGGGAGGGCACATGGGCAGCGGTGGGTGGGCCAAGATCCGCGGCACAGTGGTGCAATGGAGAAATGGGCAACGGTGCGGCTGGGGTGAGGGAAGGAGGGGGCCGCTTTTCCCCTCTTCTCCCTGCTCCTCCTTCTTCCCTCGTGCTGGCTGCTCCATTGCCCATTTCTCCATTGCAGCACAACACCCAGGATCCACTTTGATAGTGGGGTGTGTGTAATAATTTGCCTGACCAAACTAACCACACAGTCTCCCCTACATTGGGCCCAGCTTCAATTGTGCTGCCAACTTAATTCCTTGCCCCTCTCACTTTAGCAGACTGACCAACACCTCCTGCATGCAGCTCCATGGGGAGGAGGGGAATGCCTCCACTTCCCCCCAATTCTTTACCTTCTTGTGCGAGCTCTGGGGAGCATCAATTCCTTGTCTCTATGGTAACTCCCACCTCCTCATTCCTTGGAAACCTTGTCTCTTAAAGGAGCAGCATCCAGAAGGCTGAAACGGCCACAAGACAAACATGCAGACAAGCACCCTTGGAAATAGCCTTTCAAACTATAGTCCATCCCCCAATAGTCTGAGGGACCGTGAATTGGCCCCCTGTTTTAAACATTTGAGGACCCCTGCTCTAGGAAGTCAGACAGGACTTTAGCAGCATCCAGTGACCCAGAGTTGTGGTGTTAAATTAAATTTATATATTCAATTGCAGGGAGGAAACAACTGACTCTTGGGGTACCCCATAAGGGAGCAACCACTATGACAATCTCTCCTTCCCAACCAGCACTGACTATACTTGTTTACTAAGAAAGAAGTGTGTCAACTGCAAAACAGCGGTCCCAAATCTGTAAAGCCCACAATCAGCCCAGAACGATACCATAGTCAATAGTATCAAATACCAATAAGAGGTCTCAAAAGACTAGACAGACAATACCTTCATCTAGATCATGACAAAATTCGTATACCAGAGCAACCAATTCCATTTCAGTTCTGTGTTAGGGACTGAACACTGATGGATATGGGTCCAAATAATTCATTTTTTCTAGTGTGTTCTGTCACTGGTCTTGAACCACTGACTCAACATTTACTAAAAATCGAAGTTTGGATATCAGCTCTGGATTCAGGGAAGAGCCTTTGAATATTTTCCCATCAAAACCCCTTTCTCCTCCTAATTCACACATTTTCTACTGTGTTGTGAAGTTGTTCCAATTGTGAATCCTGACTCCCTGTAATAGCTTCTACCATTCCTATGTGTCAAAATGGCCATCAATGGCTTTGTCCAATTTCCTTAATGAAAAGAAAAATGATCTCTCTAACGCAGTAAACAAATTTGGACATTGTATATCAGACTAAACTGATTTGGACTCTGCACTTTTAACCTAGGAAATCCACAGCATACAGCATAATGAAGAATGCTAATAACATTTATAGTGCTGTGATGTGTATTACCTCTTTGTAACCATATATATATAAGAAATAATGGAGAAAGCATGGAGAAAATGCTTTAACTGTACATAGGGCGTGAGATGGAAGGGAAAAAAAATCTGAGTTAATGTAGTGGTTAAGAACAAGACATTAAACATTTATGAACACACTTGCCAATGCGTTGGGGTTAGAAAATTTGAATCATATTACAAAATTCCTCTTTTTACATCATCAGCATCTCACCTTAGATAGATATGCTTTGTTCTTGGTTTTGGGAAAATGTAGCTCTGGTATGAAATGATAGAAAGCTTGTGTGTGACTTTCTGTTTCCATGTGGGTTAAGAAACTACAAGGCACACACACACACACACACACACACACACACAGACACACACACACACACACACACACACACAGACACACACACACATGCCAGTGGTTGAGGCATCAGCCTAGAAAGCAACAGACCATGAGTTCTAGTCCTACCTTAGCCACGAAAGCCAGCTGCCTGACCTTACGCCAGTTACCCTCTTTAAGTCCAACACAGAGTTGTTATTGTGGGGAAAATAGAAGGAAAAAGGTGTGTTGGAAATGTTGGCAACCTTGAGTTTTTTGTGAAAATAATAAAGGTGACTTATAAATAAATGTTTTTTCTTTTTATGAGACTCTAATCCATTTTATAAGGGTGGAGTTGGGGCAACTGAATGGAACGGAGTGTTTACTGGCTGGATGCCCTTCCTGATGCCTATGCGGAGTTCATAGCAGATATTATTTCTTTGTGCCCTGATAGAGCACAAGCCATATGTCGCTGCCTATGATTGAACTCTCAATTTTCTGAGTGGGAAGCAAGAGTCTTCACCTCTAAGCCACCATGCTGCTCGAATATAAATAAGTGAATAAATAAAATAAATATTTCTATTACAATCAAACTAAATAATAACTTCCTCATTTCCACATGACAGTCACTTAAATTGCACTCTAGAATTCAGGCTGTCAGATCAATATCTCCTATGGGAAGTAGGGGGAGGATATATCTTGATTTCTTAGTCATGAATAATTTCTTAATGTAATGCTACTTCAAGGGGGGGGAGGAAACCTCACCATTCCTTATAATTTTCCATGCAGTAGAAATAATTGAGCAATTGCAGTCATTCTTGAATGTTTTTGTGTAGGAATTGATCAGTTAATGGTGATTTCTGCGTGTAGCTCAGAGAAAGGAGCCTTTTGGTTACAATGATCCCACCATTCGATAGCAATTAATGCAGTGAAGAAAGTGTAAGTGAAATAAAACAGTGAAAATATCTCATTGGAAAAAGAATCAATAATAGTAAATCTTGGTGCTAGGATCATAAAAGAATGGCGTAAAGTCCCTGCTTTGAGTGAATTAACAAGTCAGATGAACATAGTGCAAGTTAGTAAATGAGTAAATAAATAATTAAATTGCACTGTTTTACCACTGATCTAAGGCCTTTAAATGAGAAAATCCTAGTGAAAAGTCCATTTTTTAAAGTTTAGTATGTCTCTGTTAGAATAAAAACTATGTCTTGATTCTATTTTTGTGTAATCTTACCATCAGCGGTTTTCGACAGCTGGACTTAGACCAGATTGATGAAAACTGAACAAATATTTATTTACTTATCAACAAAGATAATGATTCATAGTCACTAAACAAATATACAGCTCAACAAGTTTTATTTCCAAGATAATGTAAAACTATTCAACACCACCGACAATGCTGCTGCCCTACAAAAAGACCTTGACTATGTGTCAGAATGGTCAAACAATTGGCAACTCCAAATCTCAACCAACAAATGCTCTGTCTTACACATTGACAAAAAAAAAATCAGAACACAAAATACAAGCTGGGCAGATACGACCTCGTAGATAACCCTCACTCTGTCAAGGATCTTGGAGTACTCATCTCTAATGATCTAAGTGCCAGAGCTCACTGTAACAACATTGCCAAAAAGGCATTAAGAGGTGTTAACTTAATATTGTGTAGCTTCTTCTCTGGTAACTAGAGCATACAAAACATTTGCTAGACCAATTCTCGAATACAGCTCATCTGTATGGAACCCACACTACATATCGGACATTAATATAATTGAGCAAGTCCAGACAAAATTAGTGGACCAGAGGAATACTGTCGATATAATTTACTAGGACTTCAGTAAGACATTTGATAAAGTAGACCATAACCTACTACTAGAAAAAGTAGAAAAATGTGGGTTAGACAGCAACACCACCAGATGGATTCAAAACTGGCTGACCAACCACACTCAACATGTAGTCCTCAATGGAACTGCATCTACATGGAGGGAAGTATGCAGTGGAGTACCCCAAGGCTCTGTTTTAGGCCCAGTACTCTTCAACATCTTCATCAATGACTTGGATGAGGGGATAGATGGGGAACTCATCAAATTTGCAGATGACACCAATCTAGCAGGACTAGCCAACATTCCAGAAGATAGGCTTAAGATACAGAATGATCTTGACAGACATGAACATTGGGTGCTATCTAACACAATGAAATTCAATGGTGAAAAAGTAAGGTTAGGGTTAGGGTTATGTGCATGTGAGCAACAAAGATGATTAGGGGATTGGAGCAGTAATGGGTTCTAAAACTGACAGGAATAGCCAACACTCCATAAGATAGGCTCAAAATACAGAAGGATCTTGACAGACTTGAACATTGGGCGCTATCTAACAAAATGAAATTCAATGGTGAAAAAAGTAAGGTTCTACATTTAGGCAAGAAAACAAAATGCACAGGTACAGTATGTGTGGTATCTTGCTCAACAGTAGTAACTGTGAGAGGGATCTTGGAGTCCTAGTGGACAACCATTTAAATATGAGCCAGCAGTGTGCAGCAGCTGCCAAAAAAGCCAACAGAGTTCTAGGCTGCATTAACAGAGGGATAGAATCAAGATCATGTGAAGTGTTAATACCACTTTATAATGCCTTGGAATACTGCATTCAGTTTTGATCACCACAATGTAAAAAGGATGTTGAGACTCTAGAAAGAGTGCAGAGAAGAGCAACAAAGATGATTAGGGGACTGGAGGCTAAAACATTTGAAGAACAGTTGCAGGAACTGGGTATGTCTAATTTAATGAAAAGAAGGACTAGGGGAGGCATGATAGCAGTGTTCCAATATCTCAGGGGTTGCAACAAAGAAGAGGGAGTTAAACTGTTCTCCAAGGCACCTGAGGGTAAAACAAGAAGCAATGGGTGGAAACTAATCAAGGAGAGAAGCAACTTAGAACTAAGGAGAAATTTCCTGACAGTTAGAACAATTAATCAGTGGAACAGCTTGCCTCCAGAAATTGGGAATGCTCCAACACTGGAAGTTTTTAAGAAGATGTTGGATAACCATTTGTCTGAAGTGGTGTAGGGTTTCCTGCCTAAGCAGGGGGTTGGACTAGAAGACCTCCAAGGTCCCTTCAAACTCTGTTATTCTATTCTAACCCTCTCAGTGAAAGAGATATTTCACGCGAAGAGTCCTCCACTCCTCTGCTCGCAACAGAATACCTTATGCCACCAGGCTTGAAATTTTGGGCTTAGACAACTTAGAACTACGCCGCCTTCGGTCTGACCTAAGCGTAGTACACACAATTATCTGCTACAACGTCCTACCTGTCAATGACTACTTCAGCTTCAACCGCAACAATACACAAGCACACAATAGATACAAACTTAAGGTAAACCGCTCCAAACTTGATTGCAGAATATACGACTTCAGCAACAGAGTGGTCAGTGCTTGGAATGCACTACCCGACTCTGTGGTTTCATCCCCAAACCTCCATAACTTTAATCTTAGACTGTCTACTGTTGGCCTCACCCCATTCCTAAGAGGTCTGTAAGGGGCACACATAAGCGCACCAACATGCCTACCGTTCCTGTCCTACTGTCCCCCATTTATTTGTATCCATTTCCTGTACTCATAATCATGTTTATACTTACTGTATATGTTACCTTATACATGCTTGACAAAATAAATTTAAAAAAAGCACCTCTCATCCAATTCAAGTGGCTGTGTTATTATTTATTTTTGTATATACAGTATAACTGGCCATCCCATTTTTACATTATTTTAAACAGTTTACAATAAAATACACACACAAAACACAAAATAAAAATAAAAAAATAAAAAAATGCAGTAAGGACATCAAGGGTTGGGGCCATACTGTATACTACAAGGGCAGACAATCTCCAGTGTGTTTTTCCATACACAAAGTCCTGTCATTTTCACTCCATTTCATTCTGTCTCTCATATATATTGTGTAACTTTCAGGTGGTCTCTGCCTGTCCACTCTTAATTTCCTTAAAGGGTTATGTTGTGGGTGAAATTTCAGAAGGAAGTACCAGGTTTCTGCAGGAAAAATAAGATATAAAACTAGCAATAAATAAAGTCGAATCCCAAATCTATTTTAAAACAGTCTCATTTTGTCTCTGGCAGGAACTTCAAGAATAGATTTTCAAGGAAGTTTAGTGGAGACTAATTGTAGCACAGTCATAGCAACCATCATAAAGGAACTCCAGTAAATGCTTTGTATCAAATGTGATCTCTATTTATACAGACATTCTTGCAATCTTTTCTCAATCCTTTTTATGTAAAAAGCTAGAATCCAATTTACTCTGGATGGAAATTTCCCACTAGATTCTTATAACAGATTGCAAGTTGTTTACTTTGGCTAGGTAAAAACTGGCTCTTACCCAGAAACTTGGTAGTCAGTGTTTGAATTGTGCTATATAAGATTGATGTTTTTATAAAATCTGTAGTAATAATTTACTGAGTAGGATTTCAGACCATTTCAACTATGCTGCGTGTAACAGCATAAAACAGCATTTAATTGAATTGAATTTACCTTTGCTGGTCAATGACAGGAATGAAAAGACTTGATTTGAACAATCTATCCCTTATTAGATAGAATTCCATGTCTGGTTATTATAGATCGTGGAGAGGGATAACTTTTACAAGAACACCCTCTCTCTCCCTCCCTCCCTCCCTCCCTCCCTCGTGCCGCATTATTAAAGTTTGTTGCAAAATCAAAACCAGAAGCACACACAGATGACTGAGTTAGCTGGATTCAATAACTTCTTTATAAACATTATATATATATATACACACACAATACCATTAGCAAAGTTCTTCTTCATTGTAGCAACAGTTAAAAGTAAAACACAAGCAGGAGAGCTGAAGTGGTGCACTGGTTAAATGCAGCCATTGCAGGCTGACTGCTAGTTCAACAGTTCAGCTGTTCAAATCTCACTAGGCTCAAGGTTGACTCAGCCTTCCATCCTTCCGAGGTCGGTAAAATGAGGACCCAGATTGTTGGGGGCAATATGCTGAACTCTGTAAACCGCTTAGAGAGTGCTGTAAAGCACTATGAAGCGGTATATAAGAAAAGTGCTATTTCAGCAGAGTTCAGAGTGAAAGTGTACAGAGTGGAGACAAGAGAGCAGAGTGGGCTGAGCCATGCCCAGCCTTAAGCTTAAGTTCTAGTTTCGATTCTCTGCACAGACTCAGAAGTGATTAGCTCCCATTGGCTGACTTAGTTGCTATGCCTATTCATTTGCTGACCTTGTTACCACTGGCTCTCCCAGTTCATGAATATCTTAACACACATGAACCAAAGAATAACAAATATAAGGTCTATAGCACAGGTAATTCCTCTAGGAATAAATACTCTAGGCCAGTGATGGCGAACCTTTTTAGGTTCGTGTGCCAAAAAGGGGGGGGTGCGCGCGCTAGCGCGCGCTCGCATACCCACACCCATTCCCTCCTCCCCCACGCATGCACACAACACCCCCCCCATGCTGCCCCCTGCGCATGCGCGCGCACACACACACACACACCGCAAAGGCCTTACCAGAGCCTGGGACAATAAAAAACGACGAAACAGGCAAACCAGAAGTGCGTTTTTCCGCACTTCCGGTTTGTCCATTTTGTAGTTTTTTGCATTCCTGGGCTTCAGGGAGCTTCCCTGAACCCTCCGGAGTGCAAAAAACAGCTCACCGGCAAACCGGAAGTGCGTTTTTCCACACTTCCGGTGTGTCCGTTTTGTAGTTTTTTGCATTCCGGGGCTTCAGGGAGCTTCCCTGAACCCTCTGGAGTGCAAAAAACAGCTCACCGGCAAACCGAAGTGCGTTTTTCCACACTTCCGGTGTGTCCGTTTTGTAGTTTTTTGCATTCCGGGGCTTCAGGGAGCTTCCCTGAACCCTCTGGAGTGCAAAAAACAGCTCACCGGCAAACCGAAGTGCGTTTTTTCCGCACTTCCGGTTTGTCCGTTTTGTAGTTTTTTGCATTCCGGGGCTTCAGGGAGCTTCCCTGAACCCTCCGGAGTGCAAAAAACAGCTCACCGGTAAACCGGAAGTGCGTTTTTCCACACTTCTGGTTTGCCGGTGGGCAACGCTTGCGTGCCCTCCGCTATGGCTCCGCGTGCCACCTGTGGCACGTGTGCCATAGGTTCACCACCACGGCTCTAGGCCAATGGCTCCCAACCTTTTGGACACCAGGGACCAATTTCGTGGAGAGAGGTTTTTCCACAGACCAGAGGGAGCGTGGTTTCTCATGCTGCCTGCATCCCACGGATGGGATTTCACTTGTTTGCATGGCCCGATTTGTGGCATGCCATGGCCCAGAGCAGGTCCACAGATGGGGGGTTGGGGACCCCTGCTCTAGGCCTGTGTAGCTCAACCTTTAGCAATTTTAAGCTGTGTGGACTTTAAGAGAATTCCTCAGCCATATCATAAAGTTGTCAAGGGTTGAGAGACACTGATGTAGACTCTAGGTCAGTGATGGCAAACCTTTTTTTGCTCGGGTGCCAAAAGGGCACGGCGTGCATGATAGCATGCGTGCACATGCCCACACTCATAATGCAGTGCCCTTCCCTCACGCATGCACGCACAACCACCGTCCATGCTGCCCCCCCACACGCATGCGCGCACGCCTCACTAAAGCCTCCGGACTTCCATTAGGCCCGTTGGGCCATTTTTTGCCCTCCCCAGGCTTCAGGAAAGCCTCCGGAGCCTGTGGATGTCGAAAAACGGGCCCAATGGGCCTACCGGAAGTTCAGAAACGAACTTCCTGTAGGCCCGTTTTTCATCCTCCCCATGCTTCAGGAATGCCTCGTGTGCTCTCAGATATGGCTCTGTGTGCCACCTGTGGCACGCGTGCCATAGGTTCGCCATCACGGCTCTAGGTTTTCTACCTGTTTAGATAACTTCTGAGTTCTGTTAAAAAGAAGATACACAATACTAAGATACTCAATATCTGAAATGCAACTTTCCCAAGAAAATAAGATATAACTTGGCAGCTATGCCTTTTTACTCATTAGTAAGGTATGAATGAGATATTCTCCTTTTAAAACAATTACATTCCAACCATAGCAACTGTTCGTCAGAAATTTTGTTCTTTATGGATATTGGAAACAAATGATTTGCTTATTCAGATTTCTGGTGTAAGTTTTACCTAGTGCAGGAACAGGCTATTAACAGACTGCATGCAGGCTCCATTCACATTTTTGTAGTTTCTAAAGATATTCCATCCCCTATTATATCAAGACTGACATTAAAATTTGGCAATAAGACACTCATTTTTGCAGAGCCATTATAGGTACAGGTAGTTACCACATATCCTGTTATAGATTCTGAATGCTATCAAAAGACCTGCATTTGTAATAGGAACTACTTAGTTTAAGAATGTGAGAATACTGCCTAGGAAGTGAGTGTTAAATGTCAAAATCAGATCCTGACATCCACTTATTTGCCTTTATCTGTGTTTCATAAGACAATGACAGAAGACATGGAATTCTATCAAATATCAAATCATTTTAAAATGATCTCTTAAATTTTATACATTTCCAATGCAGTATGTTTTCTCACAGTTCTAGATGTTTAATATGGGATCAAATATTAATTTATGCTTCATTGTTGCTTCCAACAATATTTTTGTTATGTTATGACACTATTGAAGGATTGCCTTGCTGAGGAAAAGAAAGGACATCTAAGAAGCCTAAGAAATTAGAAAGTCTTACTTTTCTTCATCCTAATTATCTTGGGAAATTTTCAGCAAAAGCATTTATTTGGTTATTTGTCAGAGCCAACATGAGAAAATGTGTCTTTTGGATTCATTTTTCTTTTAAATCTGTGTTTTGAAGGAGACATGAAATTGTTGCTTATGAACCCTATGGCTGACATAAATCACCAACTTCAATCTATTCCAGTTTACCAAGTTTATCTATTTATTTGGACAGAGGTCTGCCACACATCAATCAATTTCCTTCTATCAGTTTCTTTCATACACAGTAGTTGGGAACCTATCAGGCCTTATCTGGCTACACTTTCAGGCTCACTCTTCAAAACGTCCCTTTTCCTATTACCTAAGGAAAATGGAACAGTGCTGGGAAATGTCCTATTCATCCATTAAAAACATTGGTATATTTCTACAAATTAGAAGGTGCCGCTCCAATAATAACCTGAAAAAGTTCACACACAGGAAAGAATTTAAAGAATTTCCAAGTTTTAAAATTCTATTTGTGAAATAAATGCCTGAAGAGAATTTCACTTTCTGACAACATCTCTTCCCCTTAATTTCAGAATGCTAATGGTCTTTTGCTGAATTTTGCTTATTAATGACAATAAACTAGGCAAAATATGTGCTATGACATCATGACGCAAGCTATTTGCATTGCAATATCATGTTAGTACATAAGAGATGGGATATGGAGTATAGCACACCTGTCATTGCATGCTCCTCTCCTCCATGCCTCCATCCACAGTTGCTCTTGGACATATGTGTCCACAGGAAACTTCTGGGTGGGTGGAGTGATGAGACTTGCATTGTTAGGCTACAGTGCAAATCCTGAATTGTATACTTCTGTTCCTCACTGGGAGGCAAAAACAAAACTGCAAATTTTCACTGTCTTAATGTGCATTTCATCATTTTTTCATCATCAAAATAAGTACGTTTCTGCCTAGGAACTACATCTCCCAGTAGACAAGTTGTAACAGGTACGTCTGGCATGGAAAAAAGAATGTTCCTGATAGTGAGAATAGAAAATGAGCAAGAAGGAGAGAATATAGAAAATCTGACAGCCAAAGAAAAAGTACAGTATGGGTCTATAGAGATGTCTGAAGTTAGAATTAAAAGTCTTGAATAAGTTGGAAACGTGATATACCGTAAGTGGAATTCTTTGAAGAAAGGGTAGAGTGGAGGGTCTAGTTTTGCATTTGTTTACCTTTTGTTCAGAAAGCAGTCATAGAAGCCTGGATAAAATCTTAATTTGTTTATTTCTGGGCACATGGTTACATGAGGATTTAACACACACACCAGGATTAGTTGTAGAATTTGATGTATGTTCAGCAGGTGTTTTCAGTCCTAACTGCAGAAGCTCAAGACATATTTATCTTCTGATTACTTTATTGCTAAAAGAATCATCAAGAGGTAACAGGAGGGTAAGATGAAAATTATTTGGGGACTTGTCCCTGTGAGAAGGTTAAACGTAATCTTTTTCAGGTGTTAAAAACAAACATCCTATGGGCATAAATCTTGAAAGGTAGGTTGAAAAATCCCAATGGATGGATAATTTCTGTTCCAATCTATCTAGGGTAAGCATTACCTATGAATCAAATTTTAGCCAGAATACTTTCTTTTGAAACTATGGGTGTTATAGGAGTTGAAATCTCATATTAATGGAGGGCAGACGTTTGAGAAAGATGGTTGCACAAAGAAAAATACCTCATTCTGAGAAGTTCAGCATGAAACTTTTCCCTTAGGCAAAATCAGACACACTGCTTAGTTGCCAGGAACTCAGTATCCTGATAGGTCACAGAGCTGCTATCATGACCCTCTTTTTTTCTTCCTTATCAGTCTGAAGAGTGGCATACGGAGTGACCATTTTAATTTCTCATAGTATTGCTAACATTGTGGCTATGGAGCAGTATATGTATATATATATATATATATATATATATATATATATATATATAAAAATGATTGAACTCAGCTGCTTAGGATCATTTTAAATTGGGACCACTCAGATTCAAGGTTTCCATTATAATGACCAAAGTCCCAAGAAGATCTTTTTTATTTTACAAGGCAGCCCAAATTTCACAAATGTTTATGGAGATGAATAAAGATTGCCTTTAAAATCCAAGCAAACTGAAGCTTAGTCTCTCCAGTTTGGTTAACATGATGCTTTTGGCATAATTATTTACACACTTTAGTGTTTTTGGCACTAAATTCAAGCATCCAACTTTTGGCATTTCTTCAACTATCCAGCTTTTGGCATTAAATCTGAAAGGTCAAAATATATATTTATACATTATAGAGACATCTGCAGGATACTTGATTAAAATATTTCAAAAGGTGGCTAGTGGAATGAAATTATTTTGAACACTTTTGCAGTTAATAGCTAGCCGATTTGGTGGCATGTACCTTGCCCTTATTCTTTTTTAGCACTAAGCTCTTTGGTTCCTGCAGGGAAAAAAATATTAGCCTAAGACTCACAAAGCAGATTAGCATCTCAATTACATTTTGTACCCAGATGTGTGACTCATTCAGGCATCTGGAGGAATTGTTTATTTCTGATAAAGGCACATTGGATTTGGGAGAAGCAGTCAAAAAATAACTTCAAAATATCTGAGACCCTTTCCAAGGTATTGCATTATAATGTTTAAAAGTTAGAAGATCATTCATTCTTCTCCCATCTATTTGGGGAGAGTTGCCCTATGGTAAGATGGGTGGTTAATAAATTTGATAAATAAATAAAATAAAGATAACTGCAAGGACTAATCTAGGCAGTCACCAGGAATCAAGACTGACATGAAGGCAATACACACACATATATATTTGATAAATAAAGGATGATAGATAGATGATAGATGGATAGACAGACAGACAGACAGACAGATGATGTTCGTCCATCGTATTCGAAGAGGACCTTAACATCTTGGGGGGATGTCAAGACTTGCGCGTGAATTGGATTAAAGTGAGGGAGATGTGCGCATAGTCAGCCTCACTCTCTCTTCCCAGATTCCATCTTGCTCCAAATTAGCAGGTCAAGAGTCGAGACAGTTGGAGATGGGCTGGGCGCAGTGGTTGACCAGGGTGTCTTTCGTGTCTTGCCGTGCTCTTAGCATACCACATTGCTTGCAGAGACTGCCTTCATGACCATTGTCCTATTCTAGTAGATTTCATCCGCTCAGTCCACTGGAATCTGTCTTCACAAGCTCAGGATAGACAAGTCCCTATCTCACCGAAGGTCAATGATCCAACGGCTACTCTCAACCTGGTTTGGCCAGCCTGTCGAAGCTGTTGCCCGGGGTGTGGCTGCTGAGCATGCTACAGCTGCTAGGAGCCACAGGTGAGAGCTGAGTGACAGGTGGGGACCAAAGGTGAATGAGCTGCCCTAAAGCTGCCCTAAAATGAGCTGCCGTAAAAGGACATGACATGCCCCTACACCAGAGGTGCTACCCCTCCCTGAACACCCCATACACCCCAATAGACAGACAGACAGACAGACAGACAGACAGACAGACAGATAGATAGATAGATAGATAGATAACATACTGCTTACAATGATTTTTTTTAAGTCCAGTACATTGCTTTATGGATTATCATTGACTTATTATAGATTCTGTATGCACGAGTTTCAACTTGCATATTCACAGGATTTACAGTTACCAGCTACCAACCTGGAGAGATCTACAAAGAAAATGAGAACATACACATTCATTGGCAGTTGCTTATTGACTATGAGAATTTGCTCCGCTTGAATCACAATCCAAATATTGAAGCATTAAAGTATTGCATCTATTATCTGTTGTTGCTAAGGATTATTGAAAGGCACTGGCATGATGAAGCTTACTGAGTACCGTAGGTATGAAGGGTGACAAAAAGTTAAATGAAATGCTGTTGTGCTAAAGCTACTCTTAAGTGAACGCATTGGGAGTTAAGATCCAAAATCAACAGGCATCTGATGTGAAATATAAAAGTCTTACAAAGAAGAAAAATTCAATTAATTGACTTATTACAGTAGCGCATCAGTAATTTAAACAGTCTTGTCACAGAGGAAAAGGAGTAAAGTGATTCCCCTGAATGTAGAATTACTATACTATTTGGCACTTCAGTTTATAGTGTCAAAGGTAATTGACACTTGATGGTGCTATAGCTCTATGCACTCTTTAAACTACCTTTCCTGAGTTCCCATATTTAGAAGCAAGTTATAAATCTTAGGAGCTCAGGCCATTGCATCAACATTCTGGCCCTTGATTGAATCAACAACAAAAAGATAAATATTTATGACACCAAGTGGTCCACATACCGAAGATTTGAATTGGAAGAAAAAGCTTTTTTGATTCAGTTGTCATTTCGTTAGGAGCCAGTCTTAAAACATAAATTTCAGGAGGCTCCAGTAATAGAGTAAAAGATTCATTGATACATGACCTAATTCAGCTTAATTAAGCAAGGATTTTCCAATCTTCAATATTGGCTTGAAATCAGAAACTATTGCAAAGGTATTTCACAAATGATGGATCAGCAAGCAAAGCAAAGCAATTCTACATGTGATGGATCAGATTTTTTAAAACCTGCTATTAGATATAGTGATTAGACCACAGTACAAATTTTAAGACATAAAGGGAGAATGGGATCAGGTCATATGGATGTCAGTCTGTCCTAACAGAAATGTAAGTGTGCTGTTTAGATTAAACCTCTAAATTGTATTTTATTATTTTTCTTTCCCTAGTAGAAAAGTTTCAAAGATAGTCATCTCAGAAAGTGGTAGGGACTGAGATATCATTAAGAGAGAGCATTGGGCAAAGATATTTGATACCTTATTTGTATATACATATGTTTACACATGTTTTTATGTTTGTTTTTATGTTTGTTAGTTTTTTTAATATAATTAATAAAGATTTTTTTTTTTTAAAAAAAGAGAGAGCATTGGATCTAAACTTCTTCAAGCATCCAGCCATACACCCAAACCCAGTTGGTTTCCATTGTTCACTGTGATACTTTGGGAGCGAAAAGGAACAATAGCAATAATAATAATAAAAGTGTATTTTGATAAATTTGGAAAGGCAACAAAATATTGTTTATTACTCCTTCCAAAATGTTTTACTGCAATTTTTGTATTTTTGCTGGGATTTAGCAGTATTTTAGAACTCCACTAAATTTATTTATTTTATTTATTTATTTGGTTTTCTTATATGCCGCCCAACTCCCGAGGGACTCAGGGCGGCGTACAACACAAGAAAAATACAAGAATAACCAATAAACAGTTGAGTTAAAATCAAAATATAAAAATTAAAAATTACAATATAAAAAACCATTCAACAACCAGACATACCCGGGGGAGAGTTCAGATGGAATTAAGCTCTACCCCCTGCCTGCAGGAAAAGCCATGTCTTAATGGCTTTTCGGAAGGCCAGCAGGGTGGGGATGGTTCGGGTCTCTGGAGGAAGTTGGTTCCAGAGCAAGGGGCCCGCCACAGAGAAGGCCCTCCCCCTAGGGCCCGCCAGTCGGCATTGCTTGGCTGACGGGAGCTGGAGGAGGCCAACTCTGTGGGCCCTAACCGGTCGGAGGGAAGTATGAGGCAGAATGCGGTCCCGGAGATAGCCTGGTCCTAAGCCATGAAGGGCTTTAAAGATGATGATCAACACCTTGAATTGGACCCGGAGACTAATGGGCAACCAATGCAGCTGGCGGAGTATAGGTGTCACGTGGGTGTACCTTGGCACACCCACCACAGCACGCGCAGCCGCATTTTGCACCAACTGGAGTCTCCGGATACTCTTCAAGGGTAGCCCCATGTAGAGCGCGTTGCAGTAGTCCAAATGGGAGGTGACAAGGGCATGAGTGACCGTGAGTAGAGCCTCCTTCTCCAAGTATGGCCGCAACTGGTACACCAGGCGAACCTGTGCAAAGGCCCCCCTAGCCACAGCAGTAAGATGATGGTCCAATTTTAGCTGTGGATCTAGGAGGACCCCCAAGTTGCGGACCTGATCCGAGGGAGTCAGTTTCGCTCCCTCGAGAACCAAGGAGGGACAGTTGTCATAGTCCTTAGGAGGCAATATCCAAAGCCACTCAGTCTTGTCGGGGTTGAGTCTGAGTCTGTTCCTCCCCATCCAGATCCTAACGTCGTCCAGGCACCGGCACATTACATCAACTGCCACACTGAAATCAGACGGGGTGGTGATGTACAGCTGGGTGTCATCAGCGTACTGGTGAAAACGCACCCCATGTCTGCGGATGATCTCCCCCAGTGGTTTCATGTAAATGTTGAACAGGATGGGCGAGAGAACCAACCCCTGAGGCACCCGGCATAACAGGGGCCTAGGGGAGGATCTCTGCCCTCCTGTTAACACCGATTGCATCCTATCGGCGAGATAAGAGGAGAACCACCATAAAACGGTGCCTCCCACTCCCAACTCGCCGAGACGATGCAGAAAGATACCATGGTCGATGATATCAAAAGCCGCTGAGAGGTCAAGTAGCACCAGGATGGAGGAATTTCCCCCATCCCGGGCCCGCCAGAGATCATCTATCAGTGCGACCAAGGAAGTTTCTGTACTGTAGCCGCACCTGAAACCTGACTGATAGGCATCTAGATGATCTGTTTCATCCAGAAGTCGCACAAGCTGAGTAGCCACCACCTTCTCCACAACTTTCCCTAAAAAAGGTAAGTTGGAGACCGGAAGATAGTTCTTCAAGTCAGCTGGATCCAGGGAAGGCTTCTTCAGGAGGGGTCTCACCACCACAGCTTTTAATGACTGCGGTACGGATCCCTCCTCCAAAGAAGCGATGACCACCGCTCGGATCCAGCCACGTGTCACCTCCCTGCTGGCCGAAACCAACCAGGAGGGGCACGGGTCCAATAAACAGGTGGAGGCCCCCATCGCCCCCATGGCTCTGTCCACATCCTCAGGAGAAACAGGCCCAAACTCCTCCCACAACGGTGGACTAAGACTTGCCCCTGTCAACTCAATGGACTCTGCCCAGCCAGAGTCCAGGTTTGACCGGATCCGAGCGACTTTATCCACCAGAAACTCTGCAAATTCCTCAGCTCTACCTTGCAAGTGTTCCTCGCTCCCCCCTTTAGCAAGGAGGGAGCGAGTCACCCTAAACAAGGCGGCCGGGCGAGAATCTGCGGATGCAATAAGAGCGGAAAAATAGGATCGTTTTGCCGCCCTTATCGCCACTAAATAAGATCTGATGTAAATTCTTAATAGTGTTTGGTCGGATTCGGTTTTGCTGGACCTCCAGCGGCGCTCCAGATGTCTCTTCTGGAGTTTCATCTCCCGGAGCTCCTCGGTAAACCAGGGAGCTTTCCGGGATCCACTGCCACGGAGAGGTCGCAAAGGCGCAATTCGGTCTAAAGCCCCTGATGCTGCGGTGTTCCAAACAGCCACCAGGGAATCAGCCGAATTGCGTACCAGGGTTTCAGGTATTTCCCCAAGTTCCCTCTGGAATCCTTCCGGTTCCATTAGGCGCCTGGGGTGGAACCACCTAGTCGGTCCCGCCTCCCTGCGGGGGAGGAATGGGGCTGCGGAATCCAACCTCAGTAGGAAATGATCTGACCATGACAGAGGGGTGATGGCTATGTCCCTTATCTTCAGATCATCTCTCCACTGCCCCGAGAGAAACACTAGGTCGAGCGTGTGACCACCCTCATGAGTTGGACCCTGGATTACTTGGGTCAGGTCCATGGTTGTCATGGAATCCATGAACTCCTGGGCTATCCCAGAGGTTTCGCCAGCAGAAGGCAAGTTGAAGTCCCCCAGCACCATAAGCCTAGGGAACTCAACTGCCAAGCCGGCTACTGCCTCGAGCAGCTCAGGCAGGGCCGTACTTACGCAGCTGGGAGGCAGGTACATTAAGAGAAGCCCACCTGTACCCCTAAGTCCAACTTCAGAAGGAGCGTCTCACACCCAACAATCTCCGGGGCAGGGATCCTACGAGGATGCAGGTTTCCATGCGTTATTATTGCCACTCCTCCCCCCCTTCCCTGAGGTCGGAAATGATGCTGCACTGAGAACCCGTCCGGGCATATCTCGGAGAGAGCTACTCCCCCCTCCTGGCCCAGTCAGGTCTCAGTTACACAGACCAGGTCAGCCCCCTCTTCTGTGATTAAATCATGAATCAGGGGGGCTTTGTTGGAAATTGACCTGGCGTTAAGCAGCAGCATCCTGAGCCCAGGTCCCTGAACACCCTGGTTACCAGGTACTCGGGATGAGCAAGATGGAACCACATCGGAGGGGCCAGAACAAGGGATTGCTTGTACACAGCGAGGTCTTATTCCCCGAGAGCGGCCCACCCCTCTGCTCCCGCCATACCTGCCTCTTCCCATTATGACCGAGATGTTCCGGCTCTCGTCCCTACCAGAGACCCCCTCCCCCCTGCTGGTCTCCCTCACTCCCTGCAGGCCATACAAACCATTCTCGCAAGATAGGGTCACTGAAACACCCCCCCCCGCTTCTGTTTCTACACTCAGCGAGGGGGGACAGAATCACAGCCCCCAGCTTTTCCATTATTACACATACATTCTTAAATGATCAGACACTCAAATTCAGCTGCAAGTACCAAGAGGTCTCCACGTTGTGCCAAGTTCATCAATTTATCTTGTGAAATTGACAATATACAGTATATAATAAATACTACGTATCATACATAGTAATTGTGTAACTCCAGGATAAATACCTTTCCCATCAAAGCTAAATTCTATCCCTCCTTCCAAGATTTCTCATGATTCAGAGAAACAGATATACATAACAATGTGGTTAAAATGATAGTTCACAGAAATATACAGAAGGTTCACATTCATAATTAATTGCAGTGCTTAAATTGAAATAATATTTGTTAAAAATGTGTACTGCCAGAATTGCGATAAGAGAACTTTTAAAAATAAAAACCAAGTGAAGCCATTACAGGTAGTCCTCCACTTACAACAGCTCATTTAGTGACTGTTCAAAGTTACAACATCACTTGTTGTAGTGACTTATGAACATTTTTCACACTTATGACCATTGCAGCATCCACATGATCATGTGACCAAGATTTCGATGCTTGGCACCTGGTTCATATTTATGATGGTTGCCAGATCATGTGAACAGCTTTTGCAACCTTCTGACAAGCAAAGTCAAGGGATAAGCCAGATTCAATTAACAACTGGGTTATTAACTTAACAACTATACATAGCCGAGGTGGCGCAGTGGTTAAAAGCAGTACTGCAACCTACTTCAGCTGACTAGTTCAGCTGTTCAAATCTCACCGGCTCAAGGTTGACTCAGCCTTCTATCCTTCCGAGGTGGGTAAAATGAGGACCCAGATTGTTGGGGGCAATATGCTGAACTCTGTAAACCGCTTAGAGAGGGCTGTAAAGCACTATGAAGCGGTATATAAGTCTAAGTGCTATTGCTATTGCTATTGCTAACTGCACTGATTCACTTAACAACTGTGGCAAGAAAAGTCGTAAAATGGAGCAAAACTCACTTAACAATTCTGTTGACCTCATAACAATATTTGATGCTAAGTCTCTTCCATATCAAAGAGATACTGTCTACAAGAATTACACTGATCTGCTAACACATGACTACATTAATTTCCAACTGAAAAGAGGCTGTTATGATAGAAGAAACATTGTTATAAATACACAACATCTCCAGAACTACTCTCTTTATAGTATTTCATTTTACTATAAATGAAGCCCTAGGTCCAGACATTGCAAAATTATATGGTCCACTAATTCCTAACTTGACTTACTAACATGCTCAGTATAATATCTTTGTATTTATATAAGCATTCATTGGCAAAATTCCAGGGTCACATCAGAAACCAGAATGTAGTTGAAATTAAAAGATCAATGGTGTTTTTTTTATTATCAATTTCTTTGGATATATATATTTATAAAAATAACAGTGCTGCAGTGTAATATTCCTGATTTGGCCATAAGGAATGCAAATGTTTATTGTTAAGAACAGATGCTAAGCATACATTCAGTTTAATTTTTTTTAATGCAAAATAGATTTTATTGTGAGGTATACATGCATCCTGATTGCCTATCAGTACAATACATGTTTCTTTGAGTTGGCGGAATGCATGGAGGCAGCAAATTCATAGTCTCTAGGTTACAGTTTGCCTGCATAGAATAGAAAGAAGATGCTTTGGGTAAAACTGAGTTTTATGGCACTTGTAGTATACTGGTCAAAATGTGCCAAAGTTGACTGTAACTCCATTACTATTACTTTATATTTAAGTTAGGAAGCAGGAACAAACAGTATCAAGGAACTTTGAACTTTGGTGCTGGAGGAGAGTCCTGAAAATATAATGGATGATATTCAAATCAACCTTTAAATGAATCAGTTCAGAGTTCTCACAAATTGTAATTTGACTAGACTCAAATTATTGTATTTTGGACACATTATGTGCAGGCCAGGATGTCTCAAGAAATCTACTGGGAATGTAGAAGGAAAAAGAAGAGAACAACCGGCAGCAAAGTAGATGAATTTGATGGGTGCTTCATTGGAAGATCTGAAGGGCCAGCTTGGGGACAGATTGTCCAGGAAGAAACATCTATGTTTTTATTTTATGTCTATGATTTTGTAAGAGTTAAGATTGACTTGTTGGCGCATAACTAAGAGATCTGATCTTGCAGAATGAAATGTACGGCTATATAAGAGTAGCAGTGGTGGGTTGCTACCGGTTCACACCGGTTCGGCAAACAGATAACGGTGGTGGTCGGAGGCTCTGCCCACCCACCCGGACATCATCAAAAACACTCTGTGCATGCACAGAAGCTTTGCACATGCACAAAGCACACACACGTGCACGCGTGCTCCCGTTCCCAAACCAGTAGCAAAGGTAAGTGGAACCCACTACTGAAAGGTAGGTGTTGATTTACTAATGAATGAAAGAGTTAAAAAGTATGAACTGTTTTGTTGATTAATATTTATTAGAATTGGAGGCAGCTAAACTCCAAAATGACACTGGGCAGCTTACAATTAAAGCAGAAAAACAGCAGCCAAAAAAAAAATCTGAGGTGTCTTGTCAGCAATCTCTATATATGAAAATATTAATTTTTTGAAGGTAAAATGTAAACGTTGTTTTAGTTCAATATCTGCCTTTCTAGATTGAAAATGTTTCTAACTATGTATGGATTGCAACTACTATTCTAGTCAAGTACATTAGTCCACATTTTGAAAGTAAATATATATCAATCACAATCAAAATATATACTAAAATGTGTATTATAAATTACATATATGTGGAAATGGTGTTTCAGGGTATGCAGTAGCATGATGTATAAATAAGTATAAGCATGAAGAAAAAAATATGCAAACATGAAACTTCCTTTCACGTATTTCTAGAACCTGGATGGTACAGTACATGTTACACTGTGATTATATGCAAAATAAACATTTACTAACACATGCCGGACTTTAACATAAAAACTTCATTTACAAATTTGTTTTTATATTGTTTATTGAATTTATCTAGCTACCCATATAACATGCATGTTGCCATGAAAATCCAGGAACTCATGCATGAATAAAAACTGATAGCTGTGATGGAAGAAAATGATCCAACCACCAGAAGAGCTGCATTTGAATTAAAATTAACTAAGATTTCAACAATTTAGCTTTAAAGGAAAAATGATATGACTTCAGTTTAGAGCAGCAGCTCTTTGTTCCTCCCTAGACATTGTCAGTTTGATGAATCATGACTTTTGTGTCATGCCTGGTTATGTTAGCAGAATAGCAAGCTGTCCATCTCTCCCTCCCTCTGTGTGTAGGCCAGATGGAATATCTGTTACATGACTGTTCACTGGAGTTAAGCAGTAAGACCTCAAACCCACAAAACATGTGTCATAAACTGAGAAGCCTGCGGGAATAAACAAATTTAGCTACTAAATCTTTTGAAGGAACAGAACAAAAGGTCACTGTAATGTTGTGGGAATGACAAGTGCTTTATTTTTATTTATAAACTTAACTAACAGGAGGTGTAAGGAACACTTTGTACACTTTTTTCTTTCTCACTTTGAATCATTCCTGGGCTTAATGATATTGCTCGTACTGCTGCACAATGTGAATACTTGATCATGGGCTAACACACACACACACACACACACACACACACACACACACACACACACACACACACACACACACACACACGACTTCAGAGAAACAAGCTCTTCATTAAAATTTGTTCGCTTGAATGGAAAGTTATATTCTCAGCACATGCTTATTAGAATTACTGATGCCATCAACATTTGGAATTAATTTGTTAGTAAGTTAATATTTTTAGCTACAATGAAACCTGACTTCAATCCAACTAAGTTTTATAATTCTGCTTATAAATCCATTGTTTGTTTGTTTTTAATTTAAATTTTAAAAAATTCTGGACAACATTCAGCATTCAAATGTTTAAAAACATTTTGAATGGACATTTTCATGAAAGGATCATAATACTGTTCTTATAAAGTAAGGGATTATTTTGTGGTATACATGGATTTATCTTTTTAACTATTAAAATCATAAATCAGGGTCTTTGGTGCTCTCTGAGTTTGCTTTGTTGCAGACATTTCATTATCCAAACATGCACTGATGAGATTACTTACTTTGGGTAATGAAACATTCGCAACAAAACAGCAAAGCTCAGAGAGCACCAAAAACCCGTCTTTTCAACCCTTAGCTGCAAATATTCTTCTTTATTGGTAATCATGTATCAGTTCAGCTACTGTAGTTGTAAAAAGCTGGTCAGTTTAAATTAATCATTTAAATTGATCATTTGAGTGGTGGACCCATATATGGATCAATCTGTCTCCTGAGTTGCAGATAGATTCCACTTTGCTGGCTTTTCACAAAGCATTCAAGCCTTAGAGCAGTGGTTCCCAAACTTTTTCAGTCCACCGCCCCCTTGGTGCTACAAACTCATCCTCACCGCCCCCCACCCCACCCCCTCAGGTGGGCGTGGCTTAGTGGTCAGGTGACCGGGTGGGCATGGCCAACTTGTAAAATGTGGTGAAACTCACTTAACAACGCTCTTGCTTAGCAACCAAAATGTTATGCTCAATTGTGGTCATAATTCTTTCTTTCTTTCTTTCTTTCTTTCTTTCTTTCTTTCTTTCTTTCTTTCTTTCTTTCTTTCTTTCTTTCTTTCTTTCTTTCTTTCTTCTCTTTCTTTCTTTCTTCCTTTCTTTTTTCTCTTCCTTTCTTTCTTTCTTTCCTCCCTTCCCCTTTTTTCTTTCTTTTTCTTTCTTTCTGTCTTCCTTCCTTCCTACCATATTCCTTTCTTTCTTCCTTCCTTCCTTCCATCTCTTTCTTTCTTTCCTTTCTTCTTTCTTTCTTTCTTTCTTCTTTCTTTCTGTCTTCCTTCCTTCCTCCCTCCCTCCCTCTTTCTTTCCTTTTTCTTTCCTTCTTCCCTCCCTTCCCTTCCCTCTTTTCTTTTTGACTGTCTTCCTTCCTTCCTACCATCTTTTTCTTTCTTTCTGTCTACATTCCTACCTACCATCTTTCTTTCTTTCTTTCTTTCTTTTTCTTTCTTTCTTTCCTTTTTCTTTGCTACATCCCTCCCTTCCCTCCCTCCTTTCTTTTTCTGTCTGTCTTCCTTCCTTCCTACCATCTTTTTTCTTTCTTTCTTTCTGTCTTCCTTCCTTCCTTCCTACCATCTTTCTTTCCTTTTTCTTTCCTTCTTCCCTCCCTTCCCTCCTTTCTTTTTCTGTCTGTCTTCCTTCCTTCCTTCCTACCATCTTTTTCTTTCTTTCTGTCTTCCTTCCTACCATCTTTCTTTCTTTCTTTCTTTCTTTCTTTCTTTCTTTCTTTCTTTCTTTCTTTCTTTCTTTCTTTCTTTCTTTCTTTCTTTCTTTCTCCCTCTCTCTCTCTCCCTCCCTCCCTCCCTTCCTTCCTTCCTTTCCTTCCTTCCTTCTTCTTTCCTTATTTTCTCTCCCTCCCCCCCCCTCTCTCTCTCTCTCTCTTTCTCTCTCTCTCTCTATATATATATATATGTGTGTGTGTGTGTGTGTGTGTGTGTGTGTGTGTGTGTGTGTGTGTGTGTGTATCGCACACACTGCAGGACTACATTGCCTCTGGGCTCTGCCTATGGCAATTTAAAATGTGCTTCTGTCTGTGAGGAAGAGGGGCGTGTTTGAAAAGAGGGGCTGGAGGTGGGTGGGAAATCTATCCCACATTGAGCCACTGGGTGTGTGTGAGTGTGTGTGTGCGTGAGTGGCCGAAAACGTCCAGGTTTGGGAAACTGGGAGGTTTTGAAACCGGTTCCCCCAAACACGGTTTGTATTTGGTTGCAAAAACAAACAAACAAACACACAAGCCATTTTGGTTCCTCGCCAAGGCTGGCTCAACTGGATGACCAAACAGAGCCTGGAAAGGAAAGAAAACTGCAGAAGTGGTCAATGGAGGGGGTGGGTGGGACAGATGCACATGGAGAGGGTCTTCTCCCCCTCCCCCCACACTGGCACATTCAAGGGGCTTCCTGGAAATACACCCCCTCCCCCATGGGAAGCGCTGGCACCCTCCGAATTGCCTTCCTTGGCACAGAGGCCGGGTGGAGGGGGGGACTCCTGTACCCAGTAGGCACAGCTAGAAAGCCCCCTCCTCACCTGGTGGTGTGTCATGCCTGCCTAAATTGCTATCCATCCGGGGGCAGGGGAAGATGGCATCGCAGGGACGAACGAGAGCAGTGTGTTAGGTGGGCAGAGGAGGCGAGGCCGAAGGCCACATCGTGAGACGGGCATGCGGAGAGGTTGCCAGGGGGGGCGCAGGAGGCTGGGCACCTGGGATCATCAGTGGGATGGAGAAGGGGATGGTATTGGGTGTTTGGGGTGGGGTGGGGAGTTATGATTTTTAGAAGATGAGACACACATGTACGCACAATGTCCAAGGGGAGGATTTAAATTGGGGTTGTTTGGGAGAGAAAAATAGAGGGAGGGAGGGAAGAAAGGAAGGAAAAGAAAGGAAAGGAAAGGAAAGAGAAAGAAAAGGAAGGAATGAGAGGGAAGGAAATGGAAGGAGGAAGGAAGGGAGGGAGGGAGGAAAGGAGGGAGGGAGGAAAGAAAGTAGGAAGGAAAGAGAAGGAGGGAAATTAAAGGTGAAAAGGAGAGGGAGGAAGGAAAAGGAAGGGAAGGAGGAAGGAAGGGAAGGGAAGGAAAAAGGGGGGAAGGAAAGGGAAGGAAGGAAAGTAGGAAGGAAAAGGAGGGGGAAGGAAAGGGAAGGAGGGAAGGAAGGGAAAGAGACAGAAGGAAGGAAGGGAAGGGAAGGAACGGAGGAAGGAAACAGAGGGAAGGAAGGGAAGGGAAGTAGGAAGGAAAAAGGGAAGGAAAGGGAGGAAGGAAGGAAAGGAAAGGAAAGGGAGGCAGGCAGGCGAAGGCGGCAGAAACTCTGGCGGGCAACTGTTCCCGATCTCCCCTGCCATCGCTGCCCTCTTTCTGGACCGACTTTCCGGCCGCGGTGCCTCTTGGCCGAAGGAGCGGAAAAGAGGCAGCTGCAATTTCCCCGACAAGGTCTCCCTCCTCCTCCTCCTCCTCCTCCCACCCCCCCACCCCAACCCCCCAACCCAGCCCCTGCCCGCACCCCCCCATCCCGTGTCTTACAGGTTTAACAGCTCCGTGTTTCTGTCGGCTAGTCTCTAGGGAAAAAAGCTTGCAAAATACAGAAACTCTTCTCGCTGCGAGTTGTTAATTGCTCACCCTCATGAGAAGAGTTTCTGTATTTTGCAAGCTTTCCAGGGGTCTCCAACCTTGGCAACTTTAAGACTTGTGGACTTCAACTCCCAGAATTCCTCAGCCAGCTTTGCTGGGAGTTGAAGTCCACAAGTCTTAAAGTTGCCAAGGTTGGAGACCAGTGCAAAGAGACCAGACGACAGATACACGGAGCTGTTAAAAGTCCAGTAAGATGCCCGTCTCGCGGCCCGCCCAGTCCCCGCCGGGAAAAGAGTGGTGGGAAAAGCGGCAGCGGGCAATTGGGTGGACATGGGTGGCGGCACGGAGATAGGACCGGCGAACCACCTACCGCCCCCCTGGACCCTCTCACCGCCCCCCTGTCACCATCCTTACCTCTCACCGCCCCACTAAGGGTTCCCACCGCCCCCTGGGGGGCGGTACCGCCCCCTTTGGGAACCACTGCCTTAGAGGAAACCTCCTAGAGTCCTAGACTGTTACTGCAATGTTATTGTAACTCAACTGTACTCAGCCATTTTTTGCTGTTTTCATATGTGAGTTGGAATAGCTGGAGTTGGTAACATTATGGCTGGAAAAATCCTGGTTCAAATTAAATAGTGCACGGAGTGTCAAACCCGCGGCGTCATGTTGCCGTCACGTGATGTTTCACGATGATTTCCCTTTCATGGAGTTGAAGTGGGCGTGGCCTGCACGTGATGCATCTGGCCTGTGGGCTGCCAGTTTAACACCCCTGAAAGTGGCTTGGACTAAATATAATTCTGTGTAGGAAGATTACAAACTCTATATAGTAATTCTAAGAATTAAGGGGATAAAAAGCAAAGAAATCTGCTTTTTAGTTAATCTTAACATTAACTTAACTTACCAATTGAATTTGTATTTCCTCCAGACAAAGGTAGTCATGGTAATAATTCTTTAGAACAGGTTATCTAGATTAACACACACAAAGATATTAGGAGCTGTACATTGTCTCATTGTACCAGTTTTTTTAAATCTGTATTTTTTTAAAGCAGTTATCAGATTTTAGTAGTATACATGAATATAATGAAACAGTTGCTTTCTTCCAAGTTCCCAATTTAACTGCATTTTATAGTTAATTAAAGATGCATAAGTGGGGAAGCATATTACTAATTAAAAATATTTGCAAACTGAATAAAATAAATTGAACATGAGGGTGTGCACATATGTACATGTATTTTAGATGTAATTGCCCATGTAAGGAGTATGTGTCTTGTTCATATTGATGTTTTGCAGTTGCTGATTTCTTTATCTTTGATTTCCTGCTCACTTTTGATATCAGCCAACTCCATCGCAAGAGAAGGGTGCCATATGAACAATGATCAAAGTGTAAATTTTATGCAAATGCAATGCTTCACCTTAATTACAATGCTAACGCTTGTCAGCAGTCTTTTCCTTGGTTTCACTGATTAGCAAGCTATCACAAATAATTATTATTTCATCTGCAATTAAAATTATGCTGCAAGCTGGCTTGTTGCCCAGCTCCTGTATTGCAAACTTATTCTTCTCTTGGCTTCTCTAGAGTTATGTCACATTGCACATCATAAATTAGCACTCTGATTTTATTCCATCGTTTTCCATAAATCCCTGAACTTTATTATCCTGCAAGGCAGGTACACTTTCTCACTGTCTAGAGATATGATTACTATATAAAAATATTAAATATGGAAACACAAAGAGAATCATTTCATTTTCTGCATTTTATTCCAACAGTTTACCAGAACATAGATTTTTCTTCAACTGCTGTAAGATGCTATTTGATTATTAAAATGTGCATTTTTTAGACCAAAGGGCCTATTGCTTGCAATACATTAGTAATGTATTTGAATACCATGAAAGATTGAAAATGGCTTATTGAGAGCAAGATTAGACAAACTATTGATTTCCCATGGTTGGATTACATATCCCAGTCAAATGGTCAGGGATTGAAGGAGCTATAGTCCAATTCATATGACTCTGTATCTCATCATTTGTTTACTGCATGCTTAAATATCAGAAGAATTCCTCTGCCACATTATACTACTTTTGCCCCTCTCCATGAAATGTTGGATTGACACATGTTTCTATCTCAAGCCAATCTTATCTGAAATGCAACCAAGTCCAATAATAAAACCAGAGCATAGGGCTAGCTAACAACATTGATTAGCATAGAACAAAGAGGATCTATTCCTTGCTTTAAGATATAACTAATTGGTAAAATACCATCATTTCCTCTGTAGCAATGGTCATTAAAACTGAAAGGAATGAAGGACATCACAAAAGAATTATCCATCAATGACTACTGATGGCCATATGCAACCTTCAGACTTCATAGGTCACACGTCATCGGGGGAGGGGGGAATGGAACATTAATTCTTTTAGACTGTATCTTTGCTAGTGTACATGGCCTGACTTGTCACATGATTCCAATCACAGACCAGCAGAAAGCTTATGCAAGATTCACAAATGTTCTTTCCTCATTGCTCTTGAAAAAATTCTACTTTTCTTCTTTCCTTGATTCAATGATGAAACCCAAATTTTGGTAAACTGACCATAGGAGCAGGTGTGCATTTATCTTTTCTTTGCATGCTTCCTTCTTCATTTTCTCCCAGCTTGAATGAAAACGGTTGAATGCTGTTGTATAACACTATTTAGGATTTGGTAGGAAAGTACCTAATCTATGCAGTTGTTCTGTTCATCTATGGAGAAATGAAGCTTTCAGTGCACAGCTACTCTGTGCATTTGCTAATATTTCCAACTGTCCTTCTAAGTGCACCCCAGAATCTAATCAGACAGATATTTTCCAAAACCAGCAGACAAATGTATGCAAATATATATTGCCAAATTTATGGGCCCTTTTTTGGGGAAGAGGAGGAAGGGATTTGTTCCTTTTTTTATATAAAGAAAGAAAGGTGCTCTTTGTGTTAACTTACAGAACACTGGAAAATCCAAGGACAATATAATTGTAGAAGCATGAAAAAAATGCCCATTAGCTATATTCTTGATACTCAGCTATTACAAGGTAGAACCAAACGTGCTTTCCTCAGGTTCCAAACCCATAAGCATACAGGTAGCAAAAGTGCTGAAAATAATGCAGGTAGTTCTCAATTAGCAACCTCAGTTGGGACTGATTGCTCCGTCTTTAAGCAAAGCTGTTACCAAATGAAACCACAGCTACGCTTATGATTGTACTTCAGCTTTCTTTTGTTTTAGTTTTACAAAGGCTATAAATGTGAGGATTGGTCATAAAGTTACTTTTTTCATCATTGTCGTAACTATGAACGGTCACTAAATCAAGCAGTTGCTAAATGTTTGCCTATGTTTACAGACAGTGAGAACAAAGCAAAGGAAAACAGCTTTGTTTTTATTCACAAGATTTGGAAATTATTTGCAAATGAGAGGCTTATGATGGGGCAATCTCCAACTGTGAGAATTTGGTTGCATATACCATGAGGGTATGTTTGATCTGTCAGAATTCTTCGTCTATATCTTCCTCCTCTTCCTCTTATTTTTTTTAATATGAATTGAAGCAGACAGTACTGGTTCTGTCTCCCATGTGTGTGTGTGTGCGTGTGTACAGTTTTCTCTATATATCTACATCTACATTTATACCTACACCTATATCTATTTCAATATAATCATGTCTTCTTTGGTCATAATTTCAGAAGCTCCTTAGCAGAACTTTCAACCTAATCTTATTTCCCAAATTAAGACTTCTCATGTCTTTGTCCTATAGGATATGAGAAGTCTATATACAACTTCTCCATCCTTGTCCAGTGAATAACTTGCCTGTGAAACAATATAAGCACATAATTAAAGTATGAACATTTTAGTTACAGAAGACCATAATTAGAACTCAGATATCCAGAAATAGCCATCTGTCACTTTGTTAGCAACATAAATTATGCTAATTCTGAAGATTCTCCAGTAGAATTAAAGATATTTCAGGCTTATCTATTGGGATATCATGGTTTTCCATCTAGCATACAAATAACACTAAAAATAGCTGTATTTAAGCTTTTGGTATATGCAATCAGAAAATTAGCATATCTTTATTAAAGACATGAATAGCTATACATATTTACTTTCTACACTTTTTACTAAATGCATGTGTGACTACACATCTTTCCTATTGCAGTAAGTGGGATAGAGAAAAGTGGTTTATTGTCACCCAGATGTTTTTCTGTTCAAGTCTAATATGGTCACTGTGACTGTGATAAGATTGTGGTCCAAAATTTTTGATAGACTTAGAATGATATTCCTTTTGCTGCAGAAGTATTTTTGAACTGGGAATTTTGGTTTCCATAGGTCTTTCCAGTATTCAAGTATATTTATTTGATTTCAATCCCATTTTGTACAAGAACTCAAATAAGTTCTTCATAAATGCTATTCTCTTCATTTTTTCTCACAATAGCCCTGTGACCCGAAAGAGTGTGATTGCTTCAAAATAACCTCTTCTAAAATGCATTAGAATCTGGGGCTTCGTTCTTCTAATTCAATCCCATTACCACTGTATGTCTATGGAGGTTCTCAGTCATCCAGGTCATTGTTGTCCCAAAGGTGCTTTTTCAAAAGGCAACTGGACTTTTTTGTTTTTCTTTGAGGACATTTCGCTTCTCATCCAAGAAATGTCTTCAAAGAAAAAACAAGAAAGACCAGTTGCCTCTTGAAAAAGCACCTTTGGGACATTACCACGGTAGTACCCTGGCATTCTACCTTCATTCATTCTACCTACATCCTACCCTCAAAACGATGCTATAGAGCACTGCACGACAACTAGACACAAGAACAGTTTTTTCCTGAACGCCATCACTGTGCTAAACAAATAATTCCCTCACCACTGTCTAACTATTCACTAAGGCTGCATTACTATTAGTCTTCTCATTGTTCCTATCACCCATCTCCTCCCTCTTATAACTTGTTGCTTGTATCCTTATGATTTATATCAATATTGATTGTTTCCTGATTGCTTATTTGTATCCTATGACAATCATTAAGTATTGTACCTCATGATTCTTGACAAATGTATCTTTTCTTTTATGTACACTGAGAGCATATGCACCAAAGACAAATTCCTTGTGTGTCCAATCACACTTGGCCAATAAAGAATTCTATTCTATTCTATTCTATTCTATTCTATTCTATTCTATTCTATTCTATTCTATTCTATTCTATTCTATTCTATTCTATTCTATTCTATTCTATTCCATTCCATTCCATTCCATTCCATTCCATTCCATTCTTAGGTTGGGCTGTCCTTGTTCTTTGCTGTAGAAAAAGGACCAATGAACCACAGGATGGCTTGCTCCAATCTTTTCCTTTCTCACATTGTCAAAGTTAACAACTTTATGTCACATGCAACTTGGCAAATTCAATAAGATGCAATTGATTTCATTACAATGGTTAAAAATTTGATAAGAAAATGTCAGAACTTTCATTAGAAATCTTTTAGCTAAATATATTTGTATGTCAATTAGCTACTTCAGCAAAGGCAAGTTGATTGTGCATAAATTAGGGCTTGCCAGCAGAACAGCAATCATTAAAATATAAGGCATCTGCAGAGAATGTTTGTCAATAGAAGAAACCATTAAAGGACTGCCTCAGTGGTTTAATGTTTGGAAGTAATAATGAACAGCACATTACAGGCTAGTAAATTTTGAAAACAGTATGCCAACCTTAGACATAAAAATATTGTTAATATCAGCAACTCAGAAATACTGCAGTGGAAAACAGATTTAAAAACTTAATTTAGAAAAAAGGATAAATGTAGAAGCAAAGGTAAATGGTAACTACAGCCTAATTCATTTTTAAGTGATTTCTATAGTAAAGATTAATAAAAGTATCAAAATGCTATAATATCAATGGTTATTAGGTCTAAACTTTTTTTCTATTGCTCCCAGTTTGAGAAAGGATATCAGGATTCATGTATTCCATTGAAAGAAAAAGCCAATCTATTCATTCTGAAAAATATTGAATTTGGTAAATCACCTTTGTAATGAATTGTGTAGTCAAATTTAAACATTTTTACATACTGCAAAAATTGCTCCTAAAGATGGGAAGTGTGTCCAAACTCCTATTAGATTATCTATAATAGCCCTTGGCATTATTATTATGGTTGGTGATAATACTATAATAATGCCGATGGTGTTCAAGATATTAGGAGCTGTACATTGCCCAGAGATGGGTTCCTCCCGGTTCGGACCGGTTTGCCCGAACCAGTAGTGACCCGCTGGTGACATCACAATGACATCACAGAACTGGTTTGGTCGGTGCCGGCCTATGGGTGCCGCCATATTTTTTAATATTTTTTAAAAAAATTATTATTATTTATTTTTTAAATTTTTTAAATTTTTTTTTATTTTTTCTTCTTCTGAGCATGTGCAGAAGCCAAGTTTCCAGCACTGTGCATGCGGTCACCATCTTGTTTTCGGCTTTTTATTTATTTTTATTTTTTTCAGATTTTTCAGCACTGTGATGCGAGGCGTTGCCATGAGGTGCTGGAGGAAGCAAACGGGCAGCGAGGTAGGTTAGAACTCACCCCTGGGTGCCCCAGTTGTTTTGGGAGTGCACCCAAAGTCTCTATCATTTTTAATTACTATTTATATTGCCATGCATATCGTTTGCACATGACTCTGGGTATGTGCACAGTTAAAAAACAAATAAAATCATAAATTACCGTACATTTATTATTGGGCGTAGAAGCACAAAAAAAGAAAGTCATTCATTTGTGTATGTCCCTCCACAAGGCTGTGTAAACAAGGAATTACAAACTCTAGCTGACCAGGTTATGGCGGCTGAAGCCAAATACCCTGATTCACTGGCCATTATTTTGAGAGATCTAAACAAAGCAAACTTAAGGAAAGAACTACCAAAATACTTTCAGCATGTCAATTGTCCCACTAGAGGCAAGAATACTTTAGACCAGGGGTCTCCAACCTTGGCAGCTTTGAGACTTGTGGACTTAAACTCCCAGAATTCTGGGAGTTGAAGTCCAAAAGTCTTAAAGTTGTCAAGGTTGGAGACCCCTGCTTAAGACCATTGCTACACAACACTAAAAGATGCTTATCCTTCTTTACCACAAGCAGCTGTGGGACACTCTGATCATTGCATGATTCACCTTATACTTGCTTACAGGCAAAGACTTAAAACCATGAAACCAACAATTAAATCAGTGAGGATTTGACTGAGGAGGCAAAGCTAAAGCTACAGGCTTGCTTTGACTGCACTGACTGGAATATTTTTGAAGATACCTCTGCAGACCTGGATCAACTCATAGATACTGTAACATTGTATGTCAGCTTCTGTGAAGACCTATGTGTACCGACCAGGAACTTGTGAATATACAGTAACAATAAACCTTGGTTCACAGCTAAACTTAAGCAGCTACGTCATTCCAAAGAGGAAGCCTACAGAAAAGGTGATAAAATGCTATACAATCAGGTCAGAAATGTATTAACAAGGGAGATCAGAGCAGCAAAAGGAAGCTACTCTGAAAAGCTAAAGAATCAATTCTCAACAAACGAACCAGCAAACATGTAGAAAACTCTTAAAAATATCACCGGTTATGGCAAACCTCCTTCCCAGGCTGATGGAAATAAACAACTGGCAGATGACCTGAACATGTTTTACTGCAGGTTTGAAAGGAAACTACAGCCACCTATCTCCAAAAACCCCATCTCAGACACACCAACAACAGCCAAGCCTCCTGCAACTGACCCCATCTCAGACAAACCAACAACAGCCAAACCTCCTACAACTGACCCCATCCCATTGGGTTCACAACCCCTGGTGATCACAGAAAGGACCTATTTCACAGAAAAAAGCCAGGAAAATCTCCAGGCCCAGACAAGATAACTCCTTCTTGCTTAAAAGTCTGTACTGACAAATTGGCCCCCATCTTCACCCGAATCTTCAATAAATCACTAGAGACGTGCTATGTTCCTTCTTGCTTCAAACACTCTACTATCATCCCAGTGCCGAAGAAGCCCAACATCAAGGAACAGAATGACTACAGACCAGTTGCTCTAACATCTGTAGTTATGAAAACCTTTGAAAGGCTAATGCTGTCCTACTTGAAAACCATCACAGATCCGCTGTTAGACCCCCTGCAATTTGCATACCGAGCAAATAGATCAACAGATGATGCTGTTAATATGGCTTTGCACTACATCCTACAACATCTTGAATCTCAAAGACCTACGCAAGAGTCCTCTTTGTAGACTTTAGTTCAGCATTCAATACCATCATTCCAGACATTCTTCTAACTAAGTTAAACCAGCTAGCAGTACCTGAACACACTTGTAAGTGGATCATAAGCTTCCTAACAGACAGGAAGCAGCAGGTGAAGAGAAGCAGAATCACATCAGCTACCTGTACAATTAGCACAGGAGCCCCCCAGGGCTGTGTGCTCTCTCCACTTCTCTCTATATATCAATTACTGCATCTCAGATGATCCATCTATTAAACTACTGAAGTTCGCAGATGACACAACAGTGATTGGTCTCATTCGAGACAATGATGAATCCGCATACAGACGGGAGGTTGAACAACTAGCCTCGTGGTGCGACCAGAACAATTTGGAACTGAACACACTCAAAACCGTAGAAATGGTGGTAGACTTTAGGAGAAACCCTTCCATACTACCACCTCTTACAATACTAGACAACACAGTATCAACAGTAGAGACCTTCAAATTTCTAGGTTCTACCATATCTCAAGATCTAAAATGGACACCTAATATCAAAAATGTAATAAAAAAAGCACAACAAAGAATGTTCTTTCTGCGCCAACTCAGAAAGCTCAAACTGCTCAATGAGCTGCTGGTTCAGTTCTACAGAGGAATTATTGAGTCTGTCATCTGCATTTCTATAACTGTCTGGTTTGGTTCTGCAACCCTGACACAGACTTCAGAGGATAATTAGAACTGCAGAAAAAACAATTGCTACCAACCTGCCTTTTATTGAGGACCTGTATACTGCACGAGTCAAAAAGAGGGCCATGAAAATATTTACAGACCCCTCTCATCCTGGACATAAACTGTTTCAACTCCTATCCTCAAAACGATGCTATAGAATATTGCACACCAGAACAACTAGACACAAGAACAGTTTTTTCTCGAACGCTAAACAAATAATTCTCTCAACAATGTCAAACTATTTACTAAGTCTGCACTACTTCTTCTCATTGTTCCTATCACCCATCTCCTCCCACTTATGTCTGCATGACTGAAACTTTGTTGCTTGTATCCTTACGATTTATATTGACTGTTTCCTAATGTGATTTGATTGCTTATTTGTACCCTATGACTATCATTGTGTTGTACCTTATACATTCTTGACGAATGTATCCTTTCTTCTATGTACACTGAGAACATATGCACCAAAACAAATTCCTTGTGTGTCCAATCACACTTGGCCAATAAAGAATTCTATTTTGTACATTGAGAAGCCTATGATAAAATGAAAATGGAAATTACTTTACTTCATGAACATGGACAATTTCTCATTCTCATTCTAGTTACCTTCCTTGTAGACTCTTGGGCATAAAATGAAATGCAGAACCCAGTTGGCTGTTTCATGTTTTAACCCAACTGAGAAATCCATGACAGTTGTGTCCACAATTTTAATTCCCAGTGCCACTGAAGCCATGAAATATCTTTTTTTGTTCAATAAATCTTACTAGATGGCAAGAAACAAATAGTTTCAATGTTTAGCTGAATGAACGGCATTTCTGAAGAAAAATACTGACAAAAAATCCAGTACATAAAATAGTGATTGTACTTTAACCTTTAGGTTAAAACTGCTCAAGGGAATCATTTTTGCAAATATTTACAAAATGGTGCTTAACTTTTCAGAATGACAGTGTTAAAAATTAAAGATGCATTAAAAATGCTGATTATTATAAATAGGGAACAATATATGTAAAACTGATTTTCATATGGAGTTTAACTCACAAGTATGCATAAGACTGAAGGTGAAAAGCAGTTGATGTGTTGGGGGCTATAATTAAGTTATTCAGTCTTCTTGAAAGTTTCAGGAGGCCATTCAATAATCTGCTGAAATTACAGGAGTACAGTTTTTCAGACTTCCTTTCCTCTTTTGATTTTACAAGAATGGGAAGTTTAGGAGGAAAGGTATTCCCTTCCAACCTTGAAAACCTTTCTATACCCTGAAAATGGCTGAATTTTCCATTTTTATTTTTTCTGGTTGATTCAGCTATTTGAGGCAGGATGAGGAAGTAAAAGTTATTTTCCTACTCCTATTTGTCTAATTAATCCTATCACAAATGTATAAGGTCAAAATAATAATTTCGGCATTTGGTGGAGAGATTCAGAATGGGAAATGTAATAAGTTCCCTGTTTCTATTTTGATCCTAATTTTTTTTTAAGGCTGGATTGATTGATTGATTCATTCATTCATTCATTCGTTTAATTTATGTGACCCATCTCAAACTAATGACTCTGAGCAGCAAACAATCATAAAGTCAATTAGAAACCAAATTACAATCACAATGCTAAAAAATTAAATATATATAGTAAAATATTGTAATCCACAGATGTTAACCCAACCATGAAATTGGGCTCTTCATACATTTGGACCCAGGTCTGAGCACATAATCAGGTCTTCAAGGCCTTACAAAAGATCAACAATATTGGGGTCATCCTTATATCCAGAGGTAGGTGCTATGCAGGGGCGGCTTGATCTCTTACCTTGCTACTGGTGCGCTGCGCGCGCATCAGCACGTTGCATGCGTGCCCCCTTGTGCGATTTTGCTTCCGCACATGCGCGGAAGCAAAAAACCACCCAGAAATTATGAAAAAAAGATGGCGGCTCCTAGGGACCGGCAACCGACCGCACCGGGTCGGTAGCCTCTTCGTGACGTTATCAGCCCACCACTACCGGTGAGATAGAGTGGACCGCACTGGTAGGAACCCACCACTGGTGCTATGGCTGAAAAAGCATCCCTCTTGGATCATGAGGACATGAGTGACAGTTTCTCAAACTGCTATCTCAGGATGCTGGGAATCTCCATGTAGGCTTTAGACCACAGGTTTCCTACTCTTGCACCAAACTGGACTGTGTGGGGGGAGGGGGTGGTTGTAGTTCCTTCTCTCATTTAGAACCTATTTCAAGAAACAAACTATAATTATTTTATTTTTGAAACAAATCACAATTTGAGACAAAAATTTGTTTTTATTAACTTCCTCATAACCTCTAAAACTAGAATCCTTGCTTATTCATACTTAATTTTATATTCAACCCATTCTATCTGAGTATGGAGAAAGAAATGAAAATAGGAACTGGCTAAACAATCCATGATTGCTTTATTTGTCTGCAGGAATATTTCTGGCTAGTTCTTGACTTGATCAATAAACAGTGAGTACAGCAAATCCTGGTTTACTGTTAACTGTCTTCTTCCATTCTGAGTATTGTGAAAAATATATAGCACAATTTAAATATTGAAATAAGACTCAATTATTTTTCACAGTGTATAGTTTAATCTTATGCTAGGATTCCTTTCCTAGGAAAACTAAGAGTTACAACACCGTGGAGAGTACTAGATTGGGAAGGATGATGTAAAGGATTATATTTTTTAAAAAAACATTCTATAGAAGTACTAGCAAAAAAAAATTAATGGCAAGCCTGAAGTACCTCGGAATATAAATATTTCAGTACACATAATGCTGCATGAAAAAGTGCATGGTTTTCTATCTAACTTGGCACTTGAGAACATTTTAATAGGAACATGTATTATAGCAGTTTTATGTTTGCTCAAATTATGCTGTTTTAACACAGAAATAACAATGTTCTGTCCTTGCTACACGTTACTCTGTGTGCAGCTTGATATGCAGCTAAACCCACCTATTCTCCCAAAAAATAAAGCATAGATCGGGATGCTTTATTAAAGGAACAGGATGGCAAAACTGGGAAAAATAGAAATACATACAATAAGAAGCCAAATGCAAAATAAGCAGTGTTGAGTTGCTGATGAGCATAGGAATTAACAAATATAGATAAATCTAAATCTCACCAGCAATGCTATGTGTATGGGATGTGGATTTTTGTCCTCAGATGAACATGTGCCACAGATTAGGCTGGATTTTCCTAGTGCTTCTGTTTCCTTCCAAATGCTAAAGGAAATGGAGTCTGGCTTTCAAGCATGCATTTGTTTGGGTTGATCGGTAAAACTTCCAAATACAGATTGGTATTTGGCCCTGGCCACTAGATGGGGATTGAGAGCAACAATATATACACAAATTATATGATGGGGCATGACACTCCCTGCCTGGTATCAACTGATACCACTATTTGACTTCTGAAATGGTAGCATTAGATGAGCTGTCATTGCTTTTTTGCTGATACCATGTTTTCCTGAAAATAGGACCTACCTCAAAAAAAATTCCTAGCCCAATTTACACGCCTGAGCCTAATATAAGCCCTACTCCAAAATAAGCCCTAGTGAAGGGGGTTGGGCATGGCCAGCATAGGAGGTGGTGAATGTGCACGGGCTGATGGTATCTGACAGCAACCACACCCCGCACAGCACAGGTGAGTTGAGTATCTGTACAGATCATTTTAAGGCCTGTTTCAGGGTACTTTATGTTTATTGTTCTGATTTGTTTTGCTTGCTCAGCAGATTCTACTTCTCTTATCCAATCATTGATAAAACATATCCCATGTTGAAAAATATTCTGTTTCTTCCTTATCTTTTATTGTTAATGTAAATCTATCCGTCTCTGCCCAGTCTAATATTTTTCAAATTTTACTTTCATCTCTAGGAATGTCCTCATTTTTCCAATATTGTGCAAATACAATTCTCTCTGCTGTCAACACATGTATTATTGAATATGTAGGCCCTTTGTTGTAATTTTCTGGTAATATACCTAACAAAAATATTTCTGGTTTTAAGTCTATGTGTTGCTTTATCATTTTCCCTAACCATGTATGTATTTTTGTCCAAAATTGTTTTACTTTTAGAGAAATCCACCACATGTGAAAATTAGAATCCGGTATCTGATTACATTTCCAACATTTCACGGACATATATTTAAACATCTTTGCTAGTTTTGCTGGTGGCAAATGCCACCTATAAAATATTTTATACAAATTTTCCTTGTAAATAGTTGCCATTGTCAATTTGCAATTTCTATCCCAAAGTTTTTGCCTTTTATCTAATTCTATGGTATATCCAAAGTTTTTTCCCCATGCTATCATCATTTCTTTCACCTGTTCATCTTCCATTTTAATACTTAACAAATAACTATATATTTTCTTTATTAATTTTTCATCCATCCCTAAAAATATCTGATCCAGTGCTGTTGGTTCTTTATAGAATCCGTGTGTTTTTGCATCTTTCACATATCTTGATTGTATTTGCATGTATGACAACCATGCTAAGTCTACCCCTTGATTTTGCAATTCCTGTGTCGTTTTGAGTTCCCCATCTTCATTAAAATGTCTTTATAAGTTACAATTCTTTCCAAGTGAATAACATTTGGATGAATCAGTGCTTCCATCGTAGAAAGCCAGACTGGTATTTTCTTAAAGTTTTTTGTTTTAACTTTAACACAAAAGTGTGCCATCCCAATTGGAGAGGTTCTCTTCTAACAGGGCTTTTTGCATTTGAAGGGATGCCTCTAACCCCCTTTTCATTTCCATTTTTTATTCAGCAAAGGCTGCTCATACTTTTTCTGCTTCAGCCTTTGCACTGGCAATGGCAAGTGCATTACTTGCTGATAACTGTTTGGAAGAATTAGAGACATGAGACATTGCCTTGTATGAAGCAATGTTCCCTCTAAGCTGCGCAGCTGCGCGGCCGCGCACGTGAAAAGAAAACCCCGCGCACCAGTTTCCAACAGCGGCTCAGGGATTTAGAGGGGACATTGGCCTTAACACATGTGGAAAGGATCAGGTCGAGAAAACGCGTCCTGAGCCGAAATAGCGCCCTCTAGCACTATGCAAATGTAAATCCGGCAGTTTTTCAAACCCGCTGAGGAAGTCTGTCCTGTTTTTTTGGGGGGGGGAGCCGGGGAAGGAGCAGCGGGCGGGCAAGTCGCCGCCTAGCCAGCAAATGCTGCTCCGTGTGCTGAGTCGGCTCCCAGCATTCCTTGTGCGCAGTCCCGCCGCCCCAGAAAAGCAGCTGCAGGGGGAAGGGCAAGAGCTCTCCCGGGCTTCCCTCGTGCGCCCCATCTCTTTTTTCTCTGCTTTCGCCGCTGCTGCTGCTGCTTCTACAAGCGCACACGCGCCAGGCCGCTGGCCAGCTCGCTTGCCTGCCTGCCTAAACCACGGCAAGGAGAGCGAGATCCGGAAGGCAGGCGGACCTGGCCGTAGCCTTTCCATCCTCTTCCATCTGCACCAGGTGCTCACCGGAGCCTTTCGGATTTTGCTCTCCTTGTGGCAACCACAGTGCAGGCAGGCAGGCAGGCTAGCTGGCCAGCGGCCTGGCGTGCGTGCACTTGTGGAAGCAGCAGCAGCGGCGAAAGCAGAGGAGAAGAAGATGGGGTGTGCGAGGGAAGCCCGGGAGGAGAGCTCTTGCCCTTCCCCCTGCAGCTGTCTTTTCTGGGGCGGCGGGGCTGCGCACGAGGAACGGCGGGAGCCAGCTCAGGCACACAGGGCAGTAGAAGTAGAAGTAAGCGATTATCATTTAATGCTTTGCCACTCCCAACAAGAGTATTGTTGATTGCATAATAAGCACCAAACAAGCTTCATATTGGACCCATTTCAATTAGGCATTCAGCCAGGGGATGATATTGCGATTTCTTTGAATACTTCCATGGATCACTTAAACCAGAAATTGATGGGGTGAATAAGCCCTATTATTTTTCTTCGTCATCTTGGAAATTTTCAATACTATCTAGTATCCTTATAGACTTATTTAGTGAGATTGGACTTTCGCAGCTGTATTTCACAAGGGTTCTGGTCCTACTTGTCAGCTTGCATCCAGACTCTAATTTAGTTCTGGATGCTATTTGGAACCCTGACACCTACAGTATTCCATTTTCTCCCTGGGTTGCTCTCCATCTGAAATTGCTTAGGGAAATCTTCCAGATTCCTCAACATGCCTCCAGCTCTATTACACCTTACCATCCAACTCCAAAGGTGTAGTTGGCGACTTTATATATTATCGTTATATATTTTATAATGGTCTAGATAAAGAATAATAAATTAAATCCACTCAAAATGGAGAGTTTTGCTAAAAGACAAACTGAATTCAGGAACTGAGGTTGAACCCCTTTTGAAGAGCACTACATTCCTCCAGAAGGAGCAGATTGCCATATAGAACATCCATTAAAATGCATTTCCTTTACCAAATTCTTAACAGTTAAGTGTGTTAATATTAATTTTACCATTGATTTCCAATAATTGGTTTAATTATTTTTCTTTGGTTTTTTTAAAATGTGTTAGCTGCCTTAGTATTGCCAGGACAAGGTATAAATCATGCAATCAATCATGCACCTATTGATTGGAATACATATATTGGGGGGGGGGTACTTGCAGGTCAGTATTTCCACACAGGTCTTTTCAATAGTTCCAGACCTGCTTCTCTGTCTGCCTTTTCCCCCCCTATATATTTATCTATTTACCTAACTATTTATTCATTTATATGCCTGCCTAACTAGAACATATGACTCTAAGCAGCATACAAGTGGTGAAAAATGTGCCAGAAAAAAAAGTTAAACAGTTAAAAACAGCCCAACGGGTTGCCTGGTTTGCCGGTTTTCACCGTCCCAGGCTTCAGTGAGGCCTTTGCGCATGCGCAGGGGTGGTGGTGGTTGTGCACATGCGCAGGGAGAAGCGTGGGGGGGGGTGCGCATGCGTGGGGGGAGGGAATGGATGAGGTGCTCAGGCAATAAAATGTGCCGCTCAAAAACTATCCTTTTCCTCACACACTGAAAAAAAATTAGAGGGAACATTGGTATGAAGATGTCCAGCTCTGTGACATGGTTTCTTCCGGAGGCGCTTGACTGTGTAGAGGCTGCTGTATGGCTGTAGGGAGGGGAAATATTCCCTTTACATAAAAATAGCAAAGAGAGTACTACACTCAGTTTCAGAGTAGGAAGCAGCTGAAAAATAAAACAGGATGAGCAAGCATTAAGGTATAATGGCTAATTATTGGACTGACACCAGAGAGATTTACTCCATCTGCAGCCACAGCAGCTTACTTGGTGACTTTCTGTCCAATCTACCTCACAGAAGAAATATAGAAGGATGAAAAACTATGTATGTGCCTTGAGTTCTTGAACAAAGAAGGGATATAAATACATGTGGACGTTTGCAGGTCAGGGCAGGGACACACAAAGCAATAAAAACACGCAGGCCTTTCATTGTGCACCTTAAAGTTGTTGCTTTTTTAAAAGTCATTTGTTGAGTCAATTCCTTGCTGCTGGGGGTAGGGTGAGAGGAAGTAAGGGATTGCAAGACTGGCAAGTAGCTCTCACAGAATATTCAAAATGACCATGACTGTAGCAGCAGCCTGAAGCAGTTACAATTTCCCCAAATTTCATTTTCCCAGGAGTTATTTATTTATTTATTTATTTATTTATTTTTGTGCCACCTAATTCCCCTATAAAGTGACTCTGAGTGGCATGGGTCCTGGATTTGGGATGCATTCTGTAAATTATCCCTTTTGATGTACAGTACCTTGATTCAAAAATTGATGCATCATTTTGCCCAGTTAAAGGTCATGACTATGAGAGTTTTAGTACTATATAGATACAGATTTTGGATGCTGTTATCACCTTTAAAGCCAATTATGGCACAGGGCCTAGTTTTTTATAAGACCATCTGTTGTCCATAGATTCTCCTGAACTGATACAATTAAGTAGTGTGGGCACTGTTGCTTTTTCCAGATCATTAGTGTTTCCCATCTATGTTTTATTGTTCTTTTTATTATACGCTATCCAGAATCATTACAGAGTTTAGTGGTCTTATAATTTTAATTTATTGATTAGGCTTGGAATGTCTTACTCTGTTTTCACACTAATCATAAAGTGTTAAAAAAACACTGAGAATCCCACATACATAGGTAATCATGTAGTAAAGCCAAATCTATTCTATCATAAACATAGTCCTTGCATAAATGCAGACAGTACTCAATTTACAACAGTTCATTTAGTCACCGAAGTTACAATGGCACTGAAAAAAGAAAATTATGACAGTTTTTCACACTTATGACCATTGCAGCCTCCCCATGATTATGTGATCAAAATTCAGATGCTTGGCAACTGACTCATATTTATTATAACTGCAGTGTCCTCGGGTCATGTGATCAACTTTTGTGACCCTCTGATGAGCAAATTCAATGGGAAGCCAAATTCACTTAACGTCTCAGTTACTAACTTAACAACTGCAGTGATTCGCTTAACAACTGTGGCAAAATAGGCCATAACATGGGACAAAATTCAGTTAACAGCTGTCTCACTTAGCAACATAAATTTTGGGCTCAATTGTGGTCGTAAGTTGAAGACTACCTATTATAATATTTTAAAGTTCAAACTTTGGTTTTGACTTTATCAAAACATGTCCATCATCAACAAAACAGATAGTGGAATAGATTCATTCTCTCTACCCAGAAGCACCATACCTGCTTTAGAAAGCTAGGGGGCACTTAGAGAAAATGGTGGCAATACCTAGCTCAACTTGTTTTATCTTAGAAAACTAAGATTCAACCTGGTCATTGTTTGAATGGGGATAAATAGGAAATGCATGCGCAGTACCAAAAAATTTGGAAAAAAAAGCCAAGAACAAGATGGCGACCACATGCACAGTGCTGGAAACTCAGCTTCTGCACATGCTCAGAAGAAGAAAAAATTAGAAAAATTAAATTTTTTAAAAAAAATTAAAAAAATTAAAAAAATTTAAAAAAAGATGGCGGCACCCACGGACCGGCACGGACCGAACCGGTTCTGTGACATCATTGTGACATCATCTGTGGGTCACTACCAGTTCAGGCAAACCGGTCCGAACCGGGAGTAAGAGCCATGTCTTAATGGCTTTTCGGAAGGCCAGCAAGGTGGGGATAATTCAAATCTCTGGGGGAAGTTGGTTCCAGAGAACAGGGGCCCCTACAGAGAAGGCCCTCCCCCTAGGCCCCACCAGTCGGCATTGTTTGGCTGATGGGACCCAGAGGAGACCCACTCTGTGGGACCTAACTGGTCGAAGGGAAGTATGAGGTAGGATGCGGTCCCGGAGGTAGCCTGGTCCTAAGCCATGTAGGGCTTTAAAGATGATTATAAACACCTTGAATTGCACTCGGAGACCAAAATAATCTCATAAACTTTGGTATGAAAAAATATAATGAGAGAACAAGAAAAGAGAGGAGAAAGCTGTGAACAATTTAAATCTGCATTAAAATGCTTTGTGTTGAGCCATCTATGAACATTACCAAGGACAATGGTTATTTTAATTTATCTGTGCCAGAAAATGGAGTTATTTATGGCCTTCAGCTCCTGGTTTACACTCCCGTTGCTGCTTTTGAGATTGCTTGAATGAGATGATTAAACAACTTCATACTGCCGATAACAAGATAATTTACACTGCTGCAGTACAGCTATCATGAAAAAAAAATGTTTCTGTCATTTTGCTCAGGAAGACACAATAAAAAGTGGGGAATACTGACATTTGTACTAAAACTGGCTTCCTCAATTAAGAAAATAAAATAATAATAATAATAATAATAATAATAATAATAATAATAATAATAATAATAATAATAATAATAATAATAATAATAATAATAATAATAATAGCAGCAGCAGCAGCAGCAGCAGCAGCAGCAGCAGCAGCAGCAGCAGCAGCAGCAGCAGCAGCAGCTAGACATGATTGAGTTGCTAAATTTGTCCACTGGTCATTATGTAAAAAATATGACATACCTATATTGAAAAGTCATGGGAGCACAAAGTGGAAAAAGTTACCAAAAATGAGATGGTGAAGATCTTGTGGGACTTTTGAATACAGACGGATCATCATTTGGAACACAACACGCCAGATATCACGGTTGTTGAAGGCTGTACAGTTTATTGATATCGCTGTACCAGGAGTTGCCAGAGTCGAAGAAAAAGAACTGGAAAAAATTACAAAATATTGCGACCTGGCCATTGAAACTACATGGCTATGGATGCAACATGTAACAGTGATACCCTTGTCATCAGGGCACTTGGTACCATGTCCAAGAATTTTACAAAACACATCAAGAAATTGCAGCTTCCTGCAATAACACCAGCGGAACTGCAAAAAACTGCACTACTCGGAACATCATGTATTTTAAGAAGATACTTGGTTGATACCTAGGACTCTGGCAGCAACTCATATCAACCATTAGCACCAGTCAATGGTATTTGTGACACATTTTTAAATGTTCAGTTGACTGAGTTTCATGTTTAATGAATAAAAGAGATAATAATTTATTTATTTCTACGCTCTTATAGGCCACCCAATCCCGTAGGACTCAATGCGTAAACTAACAACAATGCGTAAACTTTTGAGTATGTACCACACTTTACATCCACAAAGTGACATTGACAGGCTGTACCTGCCAAGAAGAATAGGTGGCAGAGGGATATTGCAAGTCCATCGAACTGTAGAAGAAAAACAAGTTTGAATAACTATGTGAACCAAAGTACAGAAAAATTGCTGCAGGCTGTGAAAATGGAGAACATTATTAAAACAACAGAAACAAAGGCAGAATATAAGGAAAAACAGCTAGATGACAGATTAAATGGATGGAAAACCAAAGCTTTGCATGGACAGCACTTGAAAAACATTGAAGGAAAATGTGATAACAACTTGACATGGGCATGGCTTAAGATGGGAACCATCAAGAAAGAAATGGAAAGTTTAATACTCGCTGCTCAAGAATAAGCACTACAAACTAATGCCATGAAACATCCAATGACAATCCAAACTGCCAACTTTGCAATGACAAAGTTGAAACTGTTTCACATTTAATATGTGAGTGCAGAAAAATCGTGCAAACTGATTACAAAGCTAGACATGAGCGAGTTGCTAAACTATTCCACTGGTCATTATGTAAATAATATGACTTACCTGTATCCGAAAAGTCATGGGAACACAAAGTGGAAAAAGTTGTCGAAATGAGAAGGTGAAGAACTTGTGGGACTTTTGAATACAGACGGATTGTCATTTAGAACAAAACATGCCAGATATCACAGTTGTCAAAAACCGAAGCATACAATTTATTGATATCGCTGTACCAGGAGATCGAAGAAAAAGAACTAGAAAAAATTAACAAAATATCGTGACCTGGCCATCAAAACTATGCGATGAAACATGTGACAGTAATACCCATTGTCATCGGGCACTTGGCACCATGTCTAAGAATTTTACAAAATACATCAAGAAATTACAGCTTCCTGCAATAACACCAGCAGAACTGCAAAAAAACTGCGTTACTCAGAACATAGTACATAGTACATAGATACTTGGTCGATACCTTGGTTGATACGGGATGCTGGCAGCAACCCGTATCAACCATCAGTGCCAGTCAATAATATTTGTGATACATCTTTAAATGTTCAGTTGACTGAGTTTTATGTTTAATGAATAAAAGTATAATAATAATAATAATAATAATAATAATAATAATAATAATAATAATAATAATAATAATAATAATAATAATAATAATAATAATAATAATAAATAGGGCTGCCTTGAAATAACTTCCAGAAGCTGGTGCAGAAAATGAAAGCCTAAGCAGTGAAGTCTGTGTTTCAGTGTATTTGGATCACTCTGATTTACTAGCTACATTAATTCCAGTTAGTTTTTCAATGCAGTTCAATGTGCTGGTTGTCTACTTAAGCTTTAAGGTTCTATGGCTCCAAAACTGGTTATTTGAAGCACCACCTTCTCCTGTATTTATCTACTAAACTGATCAAACGGGGTCAACTTCTTCAAAGTTCTCTTCTTATAGGACTATACCTGAGAAGACTCTGTAGATAGCCTCACTCATTTTTATGAACTCCCTAAACTGGGAATTCAGTCAGCCTGTTCAAGAAGGTGTAGGCTTCAAGAAAGCTTTAAAGATTTACCTGTTATATTGTGCAGTAAAGGAAAATGCTCTTTGACCCGAAACTGGGGTTGCGAATCATGGCATTTTATATTTGTTGGTGGATTTTGTTTTGACTTTTTTCATGTTTATATTGAAATAGCCATTTATTGGGATATTTTTATATTGTTAGTGGTATAGAGTCTGTGGTTTGGATATAATTTTTTCTTATTCTTACCCAGTTTCAACTTGGATTTTATTGTAAGCCCAGAGAGCATTTAGATGAGATGGACGGGGTAGAAATGGGGTGAATGAATAAATAAAATGATAAATACATTACTGAATTGTAAAAGAAGAAAAGAAAGAAAATGCAAAGGCAATCAGATGAAAGAAGCAAGAAATACTTATTATACTGCATGCAAGAAATCATTGATCTAGTTTTTAAACAAATCACTAAACTCTGACCACATTAGTTAATATTCATCAATCTCTCCAGTATACAGGTACAGAGGCAGCTGATAAATAGAACATGAAAATATATCTATAACACATTATTGTAAATCTGGGATTGCAGTGGTTTTTCTTTTTCAAAATTGAAGCATTCTTTCCTGTTGCCCCTTGTTTTCAATAAATCCATAATGCTTTATTTAATGATAAATCTCAAGATTTTGTAATATAGTACAAAAGTTTATTCACAACTTTAAACTGATTTGATCTTTGTTACACCATAATAATGAACCTAGATATGAGGAGTCCTTGGTGCTCTCTGAGCTTGCTTGTTTTCTAAACAAGCAAGCTCAGAGAACACCAAGGATTTCTCATTTCAACCCTACAAATATTTTCCTTTATTGGAACTTTGATGAATAACATAACCCCCTAAACAAATTTATCCATACATACCAATAGTCCTGAGTAATTAGAGAGACGCAGTCAAACCAATGTGGGATGTTCATTTTTACTTTGCTTTGTTACAGCCAGGGGGACATTTAGATGCAAAACCACAGAAATTTACCTCAGGGTATATAAAAGAGTGGAGAGAAGCATTCTGAAAGTAACAGTTAGATGTAAGAATAAAAATATTGTACCTTCAGGTGCATCAGTTCTACATTTCCTTAATCATTTTTTTCTCTACAGGGATCACTTACTGTCCTAGTAGCAGCCTGGCTGGGTCAGGAGTATTAAAGATTACATCTCAACCTCCTATCCCAGAAGATCCACTATATGTCATGACTTAGCTTCCTGATCTGGTAGAGCTACTAAATCTTTTTCAGAGAACTCTTCACCTAATATCTTCCCACTAACGTCAGACTGTGATACAGATAAGGATCCCATAACCCATATAGGCACTTTTCATTCCTGCAGCATAAAACATTAAAAATAGAAATTTTAGACCTTTCCTCCTCCTTTGGGAGATAATCTCATAATAGATAAACAAAATCAAACTTAAAAGAAACCTTAAAAGATATCTCTATCCATCTCCATTTCTATCTCTATTTCTACAGTATATATGCTCAAATGTATGCCAACTACATATAATGTTCTTGTAAGATAAGGTGACCAGACGTCCCGATTTTGGCGGGACAGACCCGCTTTTTAATGCTTTGTCCCGCGTCCCGCCCGCCCTCTAAAAAGTCCCGATTTTTTAAAAGAATGCACGACTAGGGCATTCTTTCCAAAAATCGGCCTGCAGGCACTCGAGGACGGCCAGGTTGGGCCCAGCCGCAGGGGCAGCAGCAGCAGCAGCAGGCCCTCTCAAAATCGGGACGTCTGGTCACCTTAAAACACCCACCCATGCCTTTCTCTCTGCAAGGCAGGCGCGGAGAGATGACGTCGCTGCTGTCGGCGCCCCACGCCGATTGGCTGTTGAAGGGTGAGCCGAGGACGCACTCGGGTGTCGGAAGTTGGGAGCCCATGAAAGTTAACTCTTTAGTTCGCGGAGAGAAGCGAGGAAGGTATAGAAAGGATTGTTAAAGTGGACACGGCGGATAGTTGTTCGGGGCTGGTCGCACGCAGATCGTTATTCCTTTGTCTCTGGTCTGTTTTATGGCCTTTGCCCCCCTATCATATCCCGCTTCACTTTAATCCTCCGCTTTTCTTAATCTGAATTTATACTCTAATGGTTATCTAAAACTGCAGAATAGAATAACGAGGGTGAGTCAAAAAATAATGCCGTTTTCTTGCAGGCCGGCAGCGGCGGAGGGTCGCTTGAACTCGCTTCCCACCGCGGACCGCGTTCATGCACGGCGGCGGTGACAGCAGCAAGCCGGGAGCGCTCGCCCGGAATTGGAGTCAGCGAGCAGCTGGGCATCGGGGCTCTTCTCCCGCCTTCTCCATCCTCCAGGGTCGCCACTGCGGGGGTTCCATCTCTCCGGTGGTGCCTGCGTTGGAAGGGAAGGGGGGGGAAGGCAGCCTGCGGGGCTTGGCACGGCTGGGAGTTGCGAGGCGGCGTAGCAACTGGGCTGTTCCTCCGGGTGTGCTAAAGTGCTCGAGTTTTTTCTCTCTCACACACACATGCACAACCTTCCAATGACCGGGAAGTCGTGCTGGGAGATCCAGTCCGACCCGGTCGTTGGAAGGTTGTGCATGTGTGTGTGAGAGAGAAAAAACTCGAGCACTTTAGCACACCCGGAGGAACAGCCCGGTTGCTACGCCGCCTCACAACTCCCAGCCGTGCCAAGCCCCGCAGGCTGCCTTCCCCCCCCCTTCCCTTCCAACGCAGGCACCACCGGAGAGACGGAACCCCCGCAGTGGCGACCCTGGAGGATGGAGAAGGCGGGGGAAGAGCCCCGATGCCCAGCTGCTCGCTGACTCCAATTCCGGGAGAGCGCTCCCGGCTTGCTGCTGTCGCCGCCGCCGCGCGTGAACGCGGTCCGCGGCGGGAAGCGAGTTCAAGCGACCCTCCGCCGCTGCCGGCCTGCAACCCGGCGCCCCGTCCTGCCTGCCCCGCCCCGTGCCCCGTAGCTCTTGACTTTGCCGAAGGTGCCGACCCCCAGAGTGTCCCCCAGCACGTAGTGACCGATCTTCACCCGGACCATGAGACTCTGCATCTAACCAGCTAGCCAGCCAGCCCAAGCCAGGCCTCCCGCCTCCCCTCCATGCCGACATTTGCGTTGTTTTGCCCTCTGTGCATGCGCAGCGTTCTGCGCATGCGCAAAGGGCAAAATTCAAATGGCGCCGAGGCGGGCCCACCCCCCGTCCCGCTTAAAAAAAATCTGGTCACTTTATTGTAAGAACACAATCTGGTGTTAATACAACTTTAACTTTATTAATGATTTTAGGGGGGATGTAATTGGTCTGAAATCGCACAGAAAATCCTACTTTTTACACTGACAAAGACTTCTGAAATACATAGACAAAGTAAATTGAAACTTAATACAAAGTCAAATCAGAATAATTACATAATCCAGAGAGAGAACTAGAATCCCAAAGCAGTTTCTTGGGGAATTCCAGCCATTCATCCAATTCATCTTTAGTAGTATAGACACAAAAAATATTGCTACGTCCCTTCTGATTTAAAAAAAATCTATTTTGATTTTTAAGGAAAATAAAATGTTTTCTTGTCCAAAAGAAAGGATGGCTTCAGCTTCTTCCTTTGCTTTACATGACAGAAATTATGCTTATTATGTTGACTCTGGTTTGACATAACATAATATATATTCCCAATCTGATGTACCTGACATGAAACCTGACTTTTACAACACTTTTCACTTTAGTTCTAAATATTAAAATAAATGTAATATCATGGGAAAATGTAGAATCAATGTTTCTTGGGTGCAAAAATTAGTGTAACGGTAACATGGCAGCAAGGAAATAGATTTTCTTTTTACTAGCTGTTCGAGGGTCCACCCTTCCCCTTCCAGTCAGGTTTATTGTTTTATAAGTCTTGGTAGAGAATTGTGTTTAATTTTCTTTTTTATATCTCCCTGACCAAGGGTCGCACACTCTGTTTCACTTCTCTCTCTCTTTAGAGGCTTGCTTTTTCCTTTTCAATATCTCTATGCTCTGCAGAATTGCTTAAGATTTGCTTTATGTGATAAATAGACAGACGTTGACACGTTTCTTGAACAAACTACAAAACAGTTTATTTAAATACAACTTCTCAGTAATTGTCAAGTGAATTTGTCACAGCCACAAGCAGCTATTTAATTCTTTCTTTTTCTTTTCTTCCCCTCAGAGACTCTCTTTGCTTTCCTGACTAAATCTAAGCAAATCCAATTCTTCTTTGTTTCTAGGCCTACAGATAAGAACACGTTTCACTGTTTATCTCTATCTACCAATTACTCAATATTTATCAATCAATAAAGTTCCCTGACCCTGGCATCTGCTTCCCACAAAACTACCTAGGGCCTATCTTTCTCTCCTATTAACCTCCTTCTTGGACAGTTAAACTCAGGCAGAGATTCACTATAATCCTTCCCTCATGGAAGTTACACATATCAAAGCTCTTCTCAGATCTTCTCACTAAGCCTTCCCTCATGGAAGTTACCACAAAACAGAGAGCTCCACATCTCTCTCAACCAGGCCTTTTATAGTTCCTGGCCCTGCTATCTATGATCCAATTGGCTGTCTCTTTATGATGTAATCTATCCCCCCTCCCTTCTGGAGCACTGGGATAAACACCTCCCCCTTTCTACTTACCATACATTTAAAAGCTGTTTGGCTCTATACTTACTTGTTTAAACAGTTCCTTTTAACCACATTTTAACTTTATACAACAACTTACTATTTTACATTCAGTACCTGTATGTGGGCACCACAAGCTGTTTATTACTGTCGAGTAGCCATCCAGATTTTTACAGTCCATAGATAAAGCTCAGGAAGACATAACTGATATAGAAGAGGATTGCTATAATTATGTACATAATAAGATTCTATAAACAAATGAAAATGTAAAATAAATCAGATTCCAGTAGAGAAAAAAAGAGATGTCTTAGGAATAAATAGAGATGAAAATATATAGCTTCATATTAGATCAGGATAAGATTGGGATAGAAATTACTTTCAATTCCTCAAGATTTCCCCCATCTTTATACCACAGTGGCTAGCTGTGCAATAAGAGCTAGTAGCAAGCAGAATTCTTCATCTGTTTTTTTTTCATCCAGAAGTCATTTAGGAATTATGCTCCTAGAAAAGAAAAATCAGATCTGACAATTGGTAGCTCAGTAAAAGCTCTTAAGCTTTTCTCTATCACTGTATTATTGTCCCTCTAGAAAAAAAGAAAAAAAATGTTCTGATCGCTCAACTTAATTTTGCTGTTATGAGTAAGATAGAAAAAATGGAAGGTTCACCTGTTGACATTCATTAATGTTCCTAGTGCTTTCTCCTGTTTTTAGAGCAACCTGAGAAAGGCTAGGAATGGACCTCAGAATAAGCACACCAAAATTCAAACCCACTTTCTCCACTTCATTACCTAACAGACAGAAGAAACTTCTCCAAAGAGATAAGGTCAGGGCATGATTTACTTATGATCCCACCTAAAGAGCTAACAATTAATTTAGGGACTGATAATGGTTTGTATCCCCAAAGCAATCACTGGTATACCTTCAATAAATTTTCAAGAAATGAGCAGTATGTAAAAATATTCTCTGTCAACTTTCACTAATTTGCAGCTTTCAAGGTGTATTTTTAGACCTGAAGACATGCAAAATTATCAGAGAATTCTAGAAGCTGTAGACTCAGACCATATGCAGGACATCAGTTTATGGAAAACTACTTTCCATGAAGACCAGAAATTAAAAGCAAATGCAATAATGCTAAGTTTATTTTTATACAATCCTTTATAAATGAATGGAGTTAAGTATTAAATGCTGTCAGAGAACAGCTAATAAGTAATGACTGTTTTAAATAACCAGGTGTAAAGAATGAATCACTATTCAGAATTACCATGCAAGCTTTGGAAATTTTCTTTGCTAAGTCAGTCAATTGGTCTTTCCAGCATTTAACTAACTTCTTATCAAAGCCTAGGGCTATAAGCTCATCCCTGAACAATGCAATTTATCATGATGTAATTTGTTAGTCAGTATTAAAAAATAATATATGGTAAATGAATCATGATTCAGACTCACCATTGGATTTATTCTTTACTTACAACTAAAATAATCTTTGAGAATAAATTGTATGTATATATGAATGAATGAACCATAAGAACAAACGATTAGAGAATGACATTTTATATTATTGGCATAATCATAGAGATTATAAAACTATAAAAGCTATAAAAGTGGTGTAGATTTCTCCTAGCTTTTGGATTAAAAAGTGATGAATTGTCCCCCATTAGTTAGACCAGGTCAGGAATTCAATTGCACATGAAAACTAAACCTATTTTATTGAGACTGGCTATAATAACAGAATCTTGCAAGTCTAATTATATTGTACCTCCTCTGCTACTGACAATATAGTTCCATGAATTTACGAGTTCTCTGTCTGATCTACTTCTAAATATTATCTATCTGTTGTGAACTTAAAATATTTTCACCCCTCATCACCTTAGCAACAGATCTTGCATACTGTATCTCTCTCAGGGTAATCTTCCTTACACTCTACATAAATTCAGCAAGACTCTTGTCAGTTTGGTTGTCTAACTGACAGTTTTGCTCCATGTATTGTTGATGCTTGGATTGTAAAACCTTAAGCATTATTTTTCAAGCATATGAGTAAATGCAATTGCTCAATAGTTTGCACATTCTTTACACTGCCCTTTTTAGTACTGGAATATAAATTTATCTTTTCCAGCCTGTTGGCCACTGCTATATTTTTCACAGCAGCTTACGAAGTGCACAAAGCACTTCAACTGCACCAACTTGTACAGTTTTAAATGGTTCTGCTGGTACATCACTAACTGCTGAACCTTTGCAGAAGTCTGGCTTTAGTTCAATGATCAAACGTTCATACATATCACTTTGGGTACTGATGCATGGAAACAATACTATGAGAGATATTTGGTTATGATTAATCTCTAGGCTCATTCCTAGTGCACTAAAGGAAGTTCCTGTGCCCCATGTCCTGTGTGTGTAATATGTATGTACAAATATGGCATATATACTGTACATAGGATTAAATAGTATATTTTGGATGTTCAGTCGTAGTAAATAGACAGGGAAATTGTATGTCGTTGAGGCCTTTGAGGCGAGGAGAGGCCAGGCACCCTAACCCTTGACGTGAGTGAAGTCGTTGGCCACGCCCACCCAGTCACATGAACACCCAGTCACATGACAACCCAGCAACCCCCACCCAGTCACATGACTGCAAAGCCACTCCCACCAGTCACATGACTGCCAAACCACTCCCACCCAGTCACATGACCATGAAGCCACGCCCACATCACAAGACCATCAAGCCACGCCCACAAAATAAGCCATTCTCACAGAGTAAAATTTTGAAACCCACCCCTGCCTTGCATCACTGCATTCTAGTATGGTCACAATAATCAAGTAACTCAGCTATACCCAGGCAAATATTTAGGATAACTGAAACAACTGGCCCTGATTCTCTTTACCTATGTACCATTGCTTGCAAGATAGTTCTCAGAAACTCCTAAAACCATGGCCATGAGATTAAATCTCTCATTTTACCATCTGTTCCACTAGGTCAAAGAGAGACAAGCTCTTATTAGGCTTCAGGGAAGACAGAAATGGGGAACAGTCATTTTTATGTGGCTTGCTGGTTCTTCTCTCCCCAGAAGATAGACAGTTTCTCATTATTTAATAGGCCTGTGTGAGGCAGCTAGCTGCAATTCAGCTATTTTAGGTAAGGCCTTTGAAGTAACAAGCTCCACTGCCATTTCTTTTTTTTTATTTATTGATTTTAAAATAATAACAAAAAGGAAACAGAACAAAAACAAAGATAACTATAACATATATTGCCAAAGAAAATAAAAAAGTGAAAATTGCTATATCATTTTAACAGTTAATAGTTGCAATTCTATATATATTTATCTAATGCAAATATACTCACCTCCGTATATATTTCTACTAAATTTACATAACTATCATTTTTTTACCTACTTGTTTTTGTATAAACAAGTCCCTCATTTCCTTATACTTGTCCATAAAAAGTCTATATCTATAGGCAGTCTGCTCACGGGTGCAGTACAGGGGTGGGTTCTGGATGGTTTTGCTGCCGGCTTGCTTAGGGTTGCGCCGGGCGCACAGCAATCAAAAAATAGCTTCTGCGCATGTGCAGAAGCAAAATCTAAGATGGCGGCACCCATAGACCGGCACCGACAGAATCGGCTCCATGACATCATCACCAGTTTATTAACGGTTCTAAAGAACTGGTTAGAACCCGTAGGAACCCACCTCTGGTGACTGCATTAGTCTTTTGCAGTATTTAGTATTTTAGTCTTTGGCCATAGTAAGGGCACAAATAATCCATTTATGTTGTCCAGTGGTCAAATTCCATTTATTAGTTATGTAGTCCAAGACAATATTATTTTTAGAAGATAATATTCTCTTGAACTACATACAATCATATTTATATAATCCATTACTTTCTCCTAAAACATAATAAGTATAGGCCATTGTAAAAATATGTGTTTAAAGAAAAATTAAGAAGCAACCACCTTAGAGTAGTTGTGGGGAAAATAGTAGAAGGAAAGAATATTAGTATCTTTGTCACCTTGAGTTAATTATAAAATAATAAATATGGGGTAAAAATCTAGTAATAATTATCCTTATAACCTTTTCAGCAGAATTATTTTAGCAGTTCATATCTATACAAATGCAATTTGTAATAATTTCAAAAATGTTATTTATTGTATATATTTTAAGATGAAGTCAATGGACACTCTGGCTATAAAAGTTAAGATAGTCTTCCATTATATAGGCAGTTTAGGAACCTTTAATTTTTTATTCTACTCATTTCTTAGCATCTGCATATCAATTGATTTAGTGATAATAAATCATCATCATCATCATCAATCATGATCATCATCATGATCATGATGATGATCATGATCATGATCATGATCATCATGATCATGATCATCATCATGATCATCATCATCATCATCATCATCATCATCATCATTTTAGCCATTGTCTATACACTGCAATTTCCAACCAATATGGTCCTGAGCTTTCTTTGCCAATTGGGCCCATAATACTTGCTGATATCATTCCATCTTGGTTTAGGTTTCTTTTGTGGATATTTTTTATCAAGTGGGATCCATTCTATGACCGTCTTGTTCTACCTGCCATCAGTACTTCTTGCTATGTGATCAGCCCATTTCCATTTCAATTCTGTTACTCTCTTGATGATGATATCGTATACTTTTGTTTGTTCTCTAATCTATATGCAGGTCTTTCTATCTTGTCTTGTAATGCTGAGCATGAATCTTTCCATAGCTCTTTGCACCAGTGTTAGCTTTTGTATCAATTGTGAGGTTAGTGTCTATGTTTCACTGGCATATGTTAGAGCAGGTAGCACACACTGATCAAAAACTTTTCTCTTCAGGCATAGGAGGAGGTTGTTTTTGAAAATTTTGCTTAGCTTGCCAAATGCCTGCCAACCACATTTAACACAGCATTCAATTGCCTTTATTGTATCATCTCCCATTGGGATCCGTTGTCCAAGGTATATGTAGTGGTCTACTACATCTAGTTCTTCCTTAGATATTAAAAAAAAACTTTCTTTGGTGAATTTATTAAACATAACCTGGCTCTTTTTCCAGGTTTATTATTAAGCCAAATTGTTCTCCTGTTTTGTCAACTCTTGTATTTGTCTTTGTAGCTCTTCTGGGTCTTGTGAGAAGAGAACAATATTTATTTATTTATGATTTATAGGTGCCCTTGAATTTTATTCCATCTTTTGCCCAGTCTAGTTTGCAAAATACTTCTTGAAGGCAGACTGAGAAAAGGATAGATGATATTGTATTGCCTTGTTGTACCTCGTTCTATGTTGATTTCCACTTTACGATAATTAAGGCAAATTGTCACCATTGTTTTTTCATATATTGATTGTAGTAAGTTTATGTAATCAGTGTCTATGCCTTGGTTGAGTGATGCATTAATTATTGCTTGCTGGAATACTGAATCAAACGCCTTTTCGTAGTCAATGAAAGCCATGCACAGAGGCATGGTGTATTCGTTGTGCCTTTCAATGACTTGCTGAACAACCTGGATGTGATCCATTGTGCTGTAGCCACTTCTGAACCCTGCCTGCTTCTTTGGCTCTGCATCCTTTACTGTTCTCAATATTCTTTTTGCTATTATCTTGGTGAAAACCAATAGTTATTTATTATCATTTAGGTTTTCACCAAAATGATAATAAATATCTATAGAAATTAATAGTATGGTTTTTAGTTTTAAAACGTTTAATGAATTATTTTAATATCTGAGGTGTCTCAGAAGCTGAAAATGTTGCTGGTCGAAACAAGTTGTTAACAAATATTGAATTTGTAAATATATTATTGGCTATATTTATCTCTTAACACAGCGTACATTAAAAATTCATTTTCATTATCTATCAATTCATTCAAAGTCAATATCCCTACTATTATCACTTTTATCATATTACCATATTTTCTCCAGCTTTTAAAGTTGGGTTTCCCCATAAAGTCAATTTATCATATGAAAAATGTTTGAATCTATTTTATTAGACATTATATTTTTATAACTTTGACACAATTGTTTCCAGAGATAATAGAGTTTTAATGTATTTAGATCCTAATAGTGTCCATCAAAGCAAAGGTGCTATATGTGTATACCCAAAGTTGCCTATATCAGAAAATTAACACCAATTGTTGCTCTCCAGTATTTAATATTTGACAGTAGGCAAGCATAATGATATAGCTCCAGATCTGGAAAACTGAATCTTTCCACATTAACTGGTAATTGCATTTTCTGTAAAGATATTCTCAGAATTTAAGAATCCCATAAATATTTTCTATGCGAAAAGTTTATTTTATGAAAATATTCTACAGATATAAGAACTGGAATTTCTCTCAGAGTATAGATTAAGCAGGGAATAACATTCATTTTAAGGATGTTTATTCTGCCCCAAAGGGTAAGGTTTAATGACTCCATCTATTGAAGAAACTTCTCTCTGTATTTTATTTATATTATATACTGGTACTACTAACTGAGTTATATATTTTGGTATACACATACCTAAATATTTAATAGATTTGGTACAAATACAGAAATATTTCTTAAATGACATCAATTCCAATTTGGGCCAGTTAATGGAGTAACCTGCTATTTTACTAAAGGCATCTATCATTTGCATCAACACTGGAATAGTAATGTGAGGTTTATAAATAAGTAAAGCAATGTTTCTGCAAATAAAACCAATTTGCAATCGACAAAGTTATGTACTATTCTGTAGAGCTGTACAGTATGTTATCCAATAGAACAAGCCAAGGATTCCATGCAGATATTAAAAAGCAAGAGTGAAAATGAACATCTTTGTCTAATTCCTCTAAATAGTGATAAAGTAAGAAAAAACATACCATTAACGTTTACTTTAGATGTGAGAACTCATATAATATCTTGATCCATTTTATGAAGTCCAAAGGGAATCTGAGCCTGATTAGGATAGCAAACACATATTGTTTACATCAGAGATGGGTTCCTCCCGGTTCGGACCAGTCCGCCTGAATTGGTAATGACCTGCTGGTGATGTCATGATGACATCATGGAACCGGTTCAGTCGGTGCCGGTCCGTGGGCGCCATCATCTTTTTTTGAATTTTTTTTGAATTTCTTTTTTGAATTTTTGAATTTATTTTTTCTTCTAAGCATGTGCAGAAGCCGTGTTTCTGGCACTGTGCTTGTGGTTGCCATCTTGTTTTCTCTTTTTTTGAATTTAATTTAATTTAATTTAATTTATTTATTTGAATTTATTTGAATTTTTTTTCTTCTGAGCATGTGCAGAAGCTGAGTTTTTGGCACTGTGCATGTGGTCACCATCTTGTTTTTGGCTTTTTAATTTATTTATTTATTCTGGATTTTTGGGCACTGCGCATGTGCATGCATGCGGGAGGAAGCAAACCAGCAGCGAGGTAAGTTAGAACCGACCCCTGATTTACATATGTTGTCAAAAGCTTTTTCAGAATCTAATGATAAAATTACAAATTTACCTTTATCTTTATTTAAATCTGTTAGATCTACAACTAACCTAATTTCTACTGCTTACATAGTTTTTAAAAACCCCACTTGATCATTCCTATTAATGAATTATATCACTTGCTGCAATCTATTTGCTAACACTGCTGTTAATAAATTTGAATCAAAATTAATCAATGAAGTTGGATAATGATTAGTACACTGAGTGTGGTATTTATCTGCTTTGGGTAAAATTGTATTATATGTTATGTTTGGTTAAATGCTGCTGATAAAATTCCTTATCAAATATCTCATGATCATACAATTGACAAAGTTTTGGCCATCTCTGTTGTAAACATGTTAGCATGAACTCTGTATGCTCTGATATAATAGTGGTTAATTCATCTTTCTTTTTTGTATTTCTCAAACAAAATTATAGATGGGCACCTATCCACCTGTGCCCATAAATGTTTCAGTTCATCTTTCAAATGATTTTCCCTGTTATTTTAAATCTTATTTTAAAATAACATCTCCATCTCCATTTCTAGAGTACACAGAAGTCTATCATGAACTAGAGGCATTGGAAAGGACATGAATAAGACAGGATGAAGCATTTTTGAAGGGATGCTCTGCTTGGACCATACTGAAACAAAGCCTCTTATTGAAGCTTAGTTGCCAGCCATACTGTTTAAGAATTGTAATTTATTTAAGAATTAATACATGAGCTTCAGGATTTTTTTGGGGGGGGGGGAGAGTTTGTTTATATATAACCTTTTCTGGCTGAGAAGTGCCAATGTTTATTTAAATACCTTACTAAACATTTGTGTGATTTAAATAAAGAAATATGTAATCAGTATTCCAGTTCCACATACTTTCATCAGATTAAGCCTATAGCTGTATGAACATGCCATTCATATAAACTTTTATATGATTTGAATGGATATCCAAATTCTAAAGCTAAACCTATGTGATTGGGAGACAGAAAGTAAGAATTTTAATGTTTTATTCTTCTTTCAGCAATTACATCACAGCTTTTAGATATAGTCTCAAATGCTTAATCATACAAGTGCTGCTCAATATTATGAACGCACAGCATTCTGATTTCTTTTCATTTAAATCTGAGGAAATTTTGATGTAATTTTGATATATACAAGAAATACATGGCATCTAGAAGACTATCTTGTGCATTTATAATTTTTAGTATTTCATCAGTACAACTTGCAAATATACCACTTACAATTGCTCATAAAACTTAACCCTCCTTTCTCAAGATTAATGTTAATGAAAAATCAATGGAAGCCCCTATCTCTGTGATACATGTATAGGCAATTATCCCTCAGAGAAAATATCAACTGGATTTCAGTCCCAAATAATGTAAATCAGCAGAAAATCCAGTGCTTAGATAAAAGAAATTCAAGGGATGTTTTTTGTCTTACTATAAACTAGCCAAGCCATATAGATTGGATAGCTGCTATAGTGGTACAGTATATCTTACATGACTTTATAGATAAACAAAGAATCAGTTCTCCCACAAATGCTTTTCACCACAATTGTTGTGCATCAGTGAAAGGAAACGAAAAGCACCTTAATCCTATCGTAAGGTCATTACAATTGTTTGCAGCCATTGTTTTTCTTTCTTTCTTCCTTTCTTTCAGGGTAAGTTTCATCTATCTTATTCTCTGTGAAATGATCACAGGTAATCTAGGTTTATGTTTAAAACAGAATGACATCACAATGATACATCAGTTCTTAGTTTTCAAAGCTTTTTTTAAATTAAATGGAAAAAGAATCTGATTTATAGCCAGGGTTGGAAGTGTGTTATTTGCTCAATATCATTCATTTCTGGCTAGGCCAGCAGAAGTTGCTGGAAATTTTAATTCTGTCATATCTGGAGGCCATTGCTGGCTTTACATCTTCAGTATTTATGGATATCTGTTAAAAAAACTTCTTCCACACCCTGATTTAGAATAAAAGAAATTTGTCTTTGCTTTGTCAGTTGTAACATTCCAGCTTCTCAGCCATCATCTGAAAATGAAATAATTTCATAGTCATCTCCCAAAGCCTTTTGTAGTGTTATAAGGAAATATCCTTTTAGGTTCAGTTCCAAGTGGGGAAAAAGACACTGGATTCATGAAGGTTGCTTGGAAGGAAGGTTTAATGGTGGACAGGAGCACATGGCTTGAGCCCCTGTACAGAAAAGGTAGCTTACATGGTTCCAGGTGTGGTGAAGAGAAAAAAGAGGAAGAGATATGCTGAGTTCCTGGTTTTTATAGTGTAAGTTGGTCCCACCTCTTAGATTTCCTTTTCCTGTATAGAAATGTATCCCATTGGCTCTCAGACCCCCCAGGGGCATGCTGGGGTGGCTCTTGGCTTTTGTCTAATCCAGCTTTGGCTGAATGAAAGGGCCTTGGGCAAATCCTATTGTGGTTTTATCATGCAAAAGACTTCCAGTCCAGGTGAGAGGAATGTGTGAGCTGGGCCCAGTCCTTAATGACCCATTTGCAAGGCGTGGGGGTTTTCCAAGAGGAGTCTTTTGTCTGTTTAAAAAGCATGTTTCCAGATGTGCTCCACAGAATATCTTCTACCTTTTAATATATCCTAGGATATCTCATTTCCTAGGAGAGGGGTGGGTGCTAACTTCCTACAATCCCTCTTTTTTTTTTCAAAACATGTGAGTGCAACACATGTTTTGACACAAGCTTCAAATTGATCAGGTCAGGGAGATTTTATGGGTGCTTTCAATTTTCTCTGATGCAGAGGGGAAGACATTGAAAGAGGCAGTTGAAAGAGGCAGCAGCAGGATTCCTTCAGTGGCTCCCAAAAGGAGAGCTTTCAACCATGATGGTCAATGGCCAGGGCAAAAGTTCTGGAAATAAATTTACAGTATCCAATTTTCCATGCCAATTATGTTCAGATGTTTGATAACACTTTCGATGAGCTCCCAGACAGGTTTCAAGCAAGCACAGGCCCCACAATATTCCCACAGCCATGGTTTACCTTGAAATCACAGGCTGCCCATTTCCAAGGGATGGTTCTTGAATCTGCCCTAGCTCTTACTTTAGTGCATCTAGGATTTGTGAGTCCAAATTGAAGTTAGCCAGTGTGCAATCTAGGCTTTTCCTTTCTTTTTCTTTTTTTTTTTTTAGAATGAGCCCTGGGACTCTTACTCCTGAGACCACCAGTGCAAAAAACCCTGCTTTACTGGGCAGCAGTCAGGCCTTGGGTTTTCGAAGATCCTTTCTGCTAGCTCTTCAAGTGGGGAAATTGCCTGAGGGGACCTGTCCCCTTCCTCCATGGAATTAGCAGGGAGATATGACTGCCTGGGCTTTAATGCCACAAAGCAGGAGTCAAAACAACAACAACAAAAAAAACCAGCAAGCTAAAAGCAGCTTTGGGTGGAGGTAGGTGAAAAAGGGATAACCTCAGTCTAATTCTGAATGGCGTGTCTCTGTGTGTTTGTGTATGCAGCTACAAATTTACCTCCCACTAGACAGAAATCTAAAGTGTACAGAACTCACTGTGGCAACCACTCCCAATACAATTCTTACATGAGTACATTAAACTTATTACAATATAGATGAGACAAGAAAGAGAAACTTTACAATGAATTTCAGTGAATGAAGCAAGGAAAGAAAGAAAACAAAGAAAAAACTTTACAATGAATTTCTGTGACTGAAGCAAAGAAAGAAAAACTTTACAATGAATTTCCGTGACTGAAACAAAGAAAGAAAACTTTACAATGAAGTTCCCCCCTCCCCCCTAGTCTTTTCAGCTGTCTTCTGAGGATTGAAAATAGATGTTTGGTCTTTATTTGTCCATCTCAGGGTCCTTTCATTCATGTCTGCTGGGTGGCCTTAGGTTTTGGTGGTAAGGCTGGTCAGTCAGGCTTGGAAAGATCTGCTCCACTCTGGTTGCTGTGATAACTAGAGGACTAGATTCAAACCCAATTCTGGCTCAAATGGATGGAATGTCTTTACTGGAGGCAGTGTCTGAGCCCATTTGCTCTGCTTCCATAGGCTTCAGGATCATGTGTGCAGGGCTGAAAGACATAAGAACAGGGTCCCTTTCCCCTTTTGCTGGTAATTCTACCACGAGAGGCATTGTAAAAGGATTAGAGATTGGGGGGGGTAGATAGCTTGCAGGCAGGGTTTGAGGAAAACAAACAACACATCAGTATCGCAATTACATCAATTATAACAAAATGGAGACATCACCATCACCAAAAATGAACAGACATTTCCATCTTAGCAGAGAATTGGCATCCATTAAACATCACAGAAGAGCAATATCAAAACTGTTTGCATGTACATACAGTAAATGTGAGAATGGAATTTTCCTGTAAATTAACTTAAAACATTGTCCCTTAAATTTTGGCTTTTCTTAAAAACACCGAGAGGAATAGGAAAATTGAACTCTGTTCCTTGTCCCAGACCAGGTTGGCCAGTCCTAACTGGGCAAAGACATTTTCCTTTCTTTTCAGTGCTTTTAATTTTTCTAACAATTTTAAATTCATATCTCTAGGAAACAGATATTTTACAGTTGCAATTACCTCGAGTGCACACAAGACAAGACAAAGACGTACACAGACACAAAAACAGGGACAAAGAGGATGACAGGACACACACACAAGTCCTTCCTGCCATAAATCTCAGTTAAATTAGGGAAGGCACAAATCTTTTTTTTTTTTTCTCAAAAAAGTTTTATTAGTACAAACTTACATAAGTGGTAACAAAATATTAAATCCAAAGTACAAACATTTTTATTTCCCCCCCCCAGACCCACCCCCTTCCCTCCCCACCTCCCCCCCCCGGACTTCCCAGAGATAATACAGGGCATAATAATAAGTTTAAATTGTTAATAAAAAGAAAAAGGAAAAAGGAAAAAAAGAACACTATTTTTAAAAAAACTTCAACTCCATACTATATAGTGCTAATATATCGCATTTGTATACAATAGTAAAGATACAAAAAAGAGAGAGAAAAAAAAGAAAGAGAATAAAAAAAAAGAAAGAAAGAAAGAGAAAACTCTTTAACACTACAAACAAACAAACCTCCTACCTCCTCCCTTCAGTCCTCTATCTTATACAAGGTAAGTGTTACATAAGTAATAACTAAATATAAAATACACAAATCTTAAACTAATATTATTGACATTAGAAATAACCTCTAAGATAAAACTTAACTAAATGTTACATAAGTAATCATCAAATATTAAATTTCATCATGATATTAATAAGATAATATTATTCTAAATTAATTCGCTAACTTCAATAAACAAAAAAAGAAAATAAAAGAAGAATAAACAATAAACAAATCTTCAACAAACTATATATATCTAATATTATCAACATTAAAAATAACCTCAAAATTATATAAAACTTAACTAAATATTGCATAAGTAATCATTAGATAGGGAAAAGATAAAATACAATCATATTAGTCTCTATCCATCCAATATATTTCAACATCACATTGTTTTGTATCTTGATAGTTCATCTTTTAATAGTTCAATAAATTCAAATTTGTCAAGTCGTCTCCCGTCTGCTCCCAAACCTCCATCTCCTCTTCCCCAGCTATCTGATTCAGGCACTCCTTTTGGATTTTTGAGTCTATTTCTTTTTGATCCATCGAAGGTGGCTTCCCCTCCTCCTCCTCTTTTATTTTCATACACCCTTCTTCTGGAATCTTGGATATATCAGCCTTTAGAACATTGACATAAAATTCAGTAGCTTTTTTTATCGTGTTGAGCCGGTATCTTTTTCCAGAAAATTTCACTGTTACTCCAACTGGTGCTTCCCATTTATATTGTAAATTTAATCTCTTAAATTCATCAATCAAAAAAGTATAGCTTTTCCTGGCTTTAAGCATTTTAGAGGGGATTTCTTTCCAAATCTTTAGTTCCTGACCATTCACCATAAGATTATTGTTAAACGTTGCTTGTATAATTCTGTTCCGTAGAGCTCTTGTGGTAAAATATATGACAATATCTCTTGGTAGATGCTTTTGTTTGGCGTACCACGAGTTGATTCTGTATGTTTTGTCGATTTGTGTAGCCAATTCCGCTTTAGAAATTCCAGACACCTGATCCAATATGTCAACCATCCTGCCTTTTAAATTTTCATATAATCCTTCTTTCAAACCTCTAATCCTTATAGCAACTTCCATAGATCTGAACTGAGTCATTAAGACCTCTTTTTCAAAATTTGCAATGTCATTTTGGATTTTATCTATGTAATTCACCGAAGTTGCCAAAGCTTGTTTATTTGTTTCAATACGTTCTGCCAAAACTTCAATATTTGTTGCTAAGCCTTTGCAAACCTCTAACACATCAAATCTTAGTTGTTGATTCATATTCTTCAAAGCAGCCTGCATCTTATGGTCTATCTCACTTATTTTCTGGTTAAATTCCAAAGTAAGTTCATGTTTCATAATCTTTAAATTATTTAATAAATTTTCAGGTGTCAAAAGCTGTGGAGGTGTTAGCTCAGTGTTAAGTTGCATTTTAGAAATATATCCAGATGAATAGTCATTTCTTTTAGTCAAAACAGTCTTTCCAAACTTTGAAGCCATTGGTGTTTCAAAAGAGTACAAAAAAGAAAGAAAGCCAGTTGCCTGATTAAAGTTCTTTCCAGTTTAAAAATCAGATAGTCTTTTATTATTGAAAATATTTCTATTATAACTTTAATCCAGAGTTAGGAGACAGAGAAAGAAAAAACCATTTTTCCAAGTTAAAAGTTTCCATAGAGAGAGAGAGAGAAAAAAAAAAAAGCCTCTGGGGAAACGAAAGTCACTTTCACTTCTCAATCGCCATATTGTTACTCTGTTTCCTTTGTTCCCTTGCCGAAGTGAAAGCTTACCCAGGAGTTGAAAAAAAAAAGGAAAAAAAGAGGTTTCAGTACTTGCCCATCTCACGCCTGTTTCTCTCTGTCTGCTTCTATAGTTTAAATGTAGTTATAAATCCCATTTTTGAAGCAGCGGCTGGTCACTCCATCTAGCTCTGCAAAAGGCAGAGGTTTCCGGATCTTCGGAGCTGGAGACAGGCTGCATGGGGAGCTCTCCCTTCGCGCCCTGCCAGATGGCTCCTAAGGCGCTGGGGGGGCTCTACCCCTCCTGTCAGGCTCTCATCTCTCCCCTTTGCCCGGGGAAGAGATTTTAAAGCCGCCAGACAGCTGTTCTGGCGGCTTTTAACAAAGATCGGAAAGGCATCCAACGAGGGATGTCTGCGATGAAGCGCTCCAAAACCGGAAGTCTCAGGGAAGGCACAAATCTTAACAAACAAACCACGTGGTTACATATAAGAGAGAGAGAAGAAAAGAGAGAGAGAAGAAACAAACAAACATCTCAACATTTTTCCTTTTCTGTTTTCTTAAGTACCTTTATTTAGCCAAATTGGCTGTTTTGTTTTGTTTTGTTTCTCTGTGTCATCCCTCAGCAAAGCCCATTTTCTACACAAGTTTCCTGCTTTGTTGACTCATAGTCCTGGCGTCCCAGGCTCCACGCAGTTTTTCCCAAGGGGTTCCCGCCACCCTCGAACTAGAGCTTCCCATGATCCTTTAAATGTAAGGTTCACTTTGGCTTAGCTAGTGGCGCGCTCAACAGTTTCAGAGAAAAAAAACTCTGGGAAGGACTTCCGATTCCCTTGTAGAAGTAAGGCCCCCTTCCTGTAGGGAATCTCTCTAGGTTTATCAGATCCAAAAAAGGGGATCTGCGAGGACTAGCCGCCCCTGTACAGCTAGTACTAGGACCTCCACACTTTCACGTGCTTCACATTTTAGAACTGAAAAATTCTGGGGTTTGCTTTTGGGATGTGCACAGAAAAACGACAACAACAACAACAAAATTTGCTTTCCCACCCTTCAATCACACACACACACACAGAGACAGACATTCTTCCTCTTTCCCTAACAGAAGGTCCTGTGCTCTGTAAACGCTAAACAGAACTTACACAAATCAAAACAGAGAAAGAGAAGACATTGACACATAGGCTGGTAGATGAGAAAGAAACTCTATACTACCAAATGAGGATAAACAAAAATAATTCAATATTATGAAAAGCTATATGAGCAAGAAGTTTCAGAAAATAAAATTAAAGAATATTTGAAAAAAAATGGAATTGCCTAAAGTACCAGAAAAGGACAAAAACTATTAAATGAATGAATATCAATGATGGAATTATCAGAAGCAGATCAAGAGACAAAAGAACAACCAAACACCAGGACCAGGTGGGCCAGTGGCAGAATTTTACAAAGATTTTACATAATGAGGTATTGATTGATGTAAAAGGTACCACATTCCTGAATGGGAGCAAATATTACTTTGATTCCAAAATAAGATTCATATTTAATGCAGATAAAACTATAGGCCCATCTCTTCACTGAATGCTGACTATAAAATATATACTTCAATAATGGCAGCAAACTAAAAGGTTCCTAAATGAATTTATACATTCAGCTCTCTTAAGCTTTTCTAAGAGACAGATTAAAAACAAAATGAGAATGATTTTAAATACATTAAAAAAAAAGCTCAAGAAAAGGATGCTATTCATTTTGATACTGGAAGTGCTAAATATAAATATTATGGCAGACACAGAAATTAAAGGCATGGAAACTTTGAAAACTAATTTTGCACCAAGAGAGAAATAAAATATGTTAATAACCAACCAAGATGAAGTTGTAGAAGGATTTGAAACTGCATCATTAACATAATACCAATCAGAAAAAAAACAGAAATCCAAGAAACCAGCATGGCTGCACAAAGACCTCACTGACAAATTGAATGAATGAAGGACAGATACAAAAAAATGGAAAGAGGGACACATAACTAATGCAGAATATCAGCAGATAGCAAGAATCTGTAAAGAAAAATCAGGAAACAAAAGCCTTGAATGAACAAAAACTTGCAACAAAAGTGAAAGATAATATAAAAGATTCTTCCAATACATAAAAAAAGAAGAAAAATCAAGGAAACAATTGGACCACTAAGGAGAGAAGGCAACACAGAGAAAGCCATGAGTTGCTTAACTCATTCTTTGCATGTCTTCTTGCAAAAAGAAATGCAACCCAACTAACCAGAAATATAACTGGAAAGGAAAAAATAAAACAGACTGTAAACTAAAGTTAAAATAAGCAAAAACAGTAAGAGAACACCAGGTCCCAGAGTCCTAAAGGAGCTGGTAAATGAAATCTCAGAACCACTGCACATCTTAAAAAAAAAATCTTGGGACATGGGGACCACCTGAGAAACTGGGAAAAAGCTAATGTGGTTCCCATCTTCAAAAAGAAAGAAAAAAAAACAACTAGACTGAGCCCTATCTAATGCAAAGAAAAGTAAAATCCTACCCCTAGGTAAGGAAAACCAAAAATATAGATAACTATTATAAATTGGTGCAACAAATTAAAACAGATTTGGAGAAGTGGAAAAGAACCACCATAAAATGAGTATCCTGCAATGGCTAGCAGACAAAACAGGGCTGGGGACGGAGAAGGGGGGAAGAAGGGGGGGAAGGAAATATCAAAGGATTTAGGAAGATACATTAACTTGGTTAAACAAAAGGCATGATTATTTTTTCCTAAAATGATTTGTACCCAGACAACACACTATTCAATTGAAATTGGAATTTACATATGCCATAAAGTATAACTAAAAAGCAAAAATTACCCCCACACACACACATACACACATGCAAACACACATTTCCCAGTTTTCTATGGTTTAAAGTAAAATTTAGAGGTAGGTACTCACCTTCTTTCCAAGCAGCCCTTGAATCAAAACCCCTTTAAAACCTAATTTCCAATGGCCCAGGTCAAATAAATTTATTTAGGCCAGGATCATTGAAGAGGCTAGCTTGGAATCCATCTGGCTTGCCAATTGTTATAAGGAAATATCCTTTTAGGTTCAGTTCCAAGTGGGGAAAAAGACACTGGATTCATGAAGGTTGCTTGGAAGGAAGGTTTAATGGTGGACAGGAGCACATGGCTTGAGCCCCTGTACAGAAAAGGTAGCTTACATGGTTCCAGGTGTGGTGAAGAGAAAAAAGAGGAAGAGATATGCTGAGTTCCTGGTTTTTATAGTGTAAGTTGGGTCCCACCTCTTAGATTTTCTTTTCCTATATAGAAATGTATCCCATTGGCTCTCAGACCCCCCAGGGGCATGCTGGGGTGGCTCTTGGCTTTTGTCTAATCCAGCTTTGGCTGAATGAAAGGGCCTTGGGCAAATCCTATTGTGATTTTATCATGCAAAAGACTTCCAGTCCAGGTGAGAGGAATGTGTGAGCTGGGCCCAGTCCTTAATGACCCATTTGCAAGGCATGGGGGTTTTCCAAGAGGAGTCTTTTGTCTGTTTAAAAAGCATGTTTCCAGATGTGTTCCACAGAATATCTTCTACCTTTTAATATCTCCTAGGATATCTCATTTCCTAGGAGAGGGGTGGGTGCTAACTTCCTACAGTAGAAAAGACATCAATTCCTCAATGTTGACTTGAAGGAAAACTATGAAGGAAAACTTTGTTCAAAATTACAACTGAGAAATGCAAACTTTTTTCTGAAGTAATATTCAGGGGATATTAAATTTAAACTGTTTTAAAATTTAATTATCCTGTGCAATAAATAACTGAGGTGGGTATGCAAATCTTCTCACTTTCCTTACTAATTGAAAATTTCCATTGTCTCTCAATGAAATTGGTTATCACTTGATTAAGAAAACCTAAAAGAATATTAATATTTTGGCCTATGAACTTGTACATTATTAGTTCCCAAACAGATATGTTTGTAGTTTTGACCAGTTTAGTGTCATGGGTGTTATGGTTAAATTGCTAGATTAGATATTGGGAAACTGAGTCTATTAGTTCCTTAGTCATCAAGCTGGCTGGGTGATGTTGAGGCAACTATTTTGTCTCAGCCCAACCACCTCACTGGTTATTTATGATAGTGAAAACAAAAGGAGGAGGGAACATTATGGATACACTATTTTGAATTGTAAAAAATAAAGGCAAGATCAAATCAATCAATTTCTCTCCAGTGTTTTTTCATTGCTAATTGAAGTTCCCAATCTTTAGCCAATATTTGGCTCTAGCTCCAGGAAAGGAATTTCCTTTTTATTTAGGGATAGTTGGTAAATATGGGGGTATCAAATGTAACATGGAAAAAAATGCAGTTGTCAAAGAAAGGGAATTTTTCTCCCAGGGTCTTCTGTCTGGCAATAGAGGATGATAAGATGATGGAGAAGAAGAGAGTTAACATTCACATTCTAATTTGCAAAATGCTTTAATTAGGCTAGGACATTAGCAAATGAACTAGTATAGTTGTCCAATTTTAAATGCATTGAAGAAGGTGTAAAATACAGTGAAAATGTGAGAATTCTGCTCATTTTCAGATAATCCTCTCTCTCTTTTTTAAGACACTGACATTTGGGGAATTCACAGACATAATCAATCTTCATCCATCCCACTCAGCTGCAAAATTTTGAATACAGAATTATAATCTCCTTTTTTTTATAAAGTCCTACCTTCAGGGGAACAAATGGAAAACATTTGGTTTTATGAAGTGATGAAACTTTTAAATTCATTTTTTTTTCTGCAGGCATATTTCTCCTGTCCACTGAAATAGTTCAGTGTTTCTCAACTCAACCAGGGTTGACTTATGCAACATAAAATTTCAATTTGAAGAATACATTTTTTTTCTAACCTTCAGTTGACAGAAAAAAATGTTTAAAATGATTTTATTCCCTGTCTATTCCTATGTGATTGAGAGGAGAACATTTAAAAACTGCCTGATTGCCAAATCTCCTTACTGGTAGACATTAATCATTAAATATAGCTTGTGCAATGCTATTGATTGTATGATTCCATGGATCACTCCTGAATTCCATCACCATCTCAAGAGAATCTGATGCTGTCTTGAACATGCTTTACTAGACTGCTGTTTATCATCTGATTCCATTTAGAGAACACTCTTATTGAAAGGGATAGAAATTTTGTTACATATGCCTTGCTTAGCTGTCCCATTCAGTGAAAAAACATATAGAGCGTAGGAACTCATAACAAAACATCCAGATAGTGAGAACTATTAGAACAGAACAGTGAATCTAGAGCAGGGGTGTCAAATTGGCGGCCTGCAGGCCAGATGCATCATGTGCAGGCCACACCCACTCCAAGTCCACAAAGGGGAAAAACATTGCAAAACATCACGTGTCGGCAATGTGACGCTCTGAGTTTGACACCCATGATCTAGACTAAACCTATGTTCCTTCTTTTTGTTAAAGAACTCAAAAAAGTAAAGCTGTGAAATAGGATGTATTTTGCCAATATCATTAGTGTGTATAGTGTTATTCAATACTCACTGGTTAAGTTCAATGGTAATGAGAACCAGTGATCTGCAGGAAGTACATACGGTTTATAGATAATTACATGCATGATTCATAAAGCTGGCTAACTGACAAGAGGCAGAGGTACACTGGCAATCAAGATGTAGAGGAGCAACAACAAGTTCTGCAACCCATGAGGAGAAACATTGAACCTCACAACAACTCTGTTTATATGGGAAGCATAGATGATATCAATCTGGCTCCAACATCAAGTTGACATCCGGCATTTTTACCATCTAGCCTAGCAACTGAGCCAGACCACCTTGCCTCTGGGAACCCCATACAGATGCTGATCTGGAACGTAGCTGGCTGGAAAGGGATGGTCGATAGTGGACTAATGAGCTTTCTCCCTAGATTTGATGTAATAGCCTTTCAAGAATCCTGGCTAACCGAAGCGGACGAACCAGTACAACTGCCAGGCTTTCAGGGATGGGCCTCCCCACCCCAAAAAACAAAAAACAAAGGGAGACCCTCTGGTGGGCTATGCATTCTTATAAAGCAAGAGTTGCAATGGCAGGGGGAGAAACAATATAATGAAGGTAAGTATTCATACTTCCTAGCTGTCAAATTTGAATATGAAAAGTTTGAGTTAATACTGGTAAATGTGTATATCTCTCCAAACACATCCCGATATTATAACTCTGAATACTGGATGGGCTTGGAAGTTATCCTAGAAGATATATCTGCATTGTACCCTCTGTCCATAGTTGTATTACTAGGAGATTTGAATGCTAGGTTGGGTCCCTCTTTGTATGAGCTCGCCTGGAAGAAGGGAGTCCCAGGGGAGTTTTTTGATAACCATCCTCAGTGGCTCTCGAGAGACTGCAAAAGTAATGCTGCTGGCCTGCTCCTAGTCGCCTTAATTTTTAAGGGTAATCTCCAAATTCTGGGAGGTAAGGATAAGAATTACACGTATCCTTATACATACCACTCGGCCAATTCAAGCAGTGTTCTGGATCTCTTTTGTGTGTCTAGAAATAAAGTCGACCTCTTTTCAGAGGTCATAGTACACCTTAGCAACAATAACAATAATCAGCCTGTAAGCATGACATTGCAAGGCCGCTCAGATTTAAGACCATATAACATGGCTGACAGATGGCTCACCAAAAAGATAGAGGTGGCCCATAATAAAAGGTTAATTTGGGCCAAAGTTGATACTAAGGCAATATTAGATTGCCTTAAAACAGAGAATGCTACTAAATGGGCTAGAACAATCCAGTCATCTATTACTGACTGGCTGTCAGCCTTCAACGCATTCTCTAATCTCTGTAACATCCTGAAGAAACACCTCACAACTAAACCTGCTACAAAAAGAGCCCAAGTGGGTAGACCCCGTTGGTTTGATCCTGAATGCCAGTGACTGAAAATGAAATTGAAGGCAGCCATGAGGCTTGCCCAGCGGAATCCTACTGTTCATATACAAGCTGAGATGTTGCACACAAGAAGGAAATATAAAAAAATTATAACATTAAAGATTCAATCTTGTCAGAACTCGAGTTGGCTGCCAGAAGTTATAACTCAATAATATTTCGGCACTCTATAGCAGGTGTCCTGAAGGAACGGAGATTTGCTTTTGACATACCAATCTCTGCTGAGGACTGGGAGAATTATTATCAGTGTTTGTTTGCTTCCACAGAACCTGTAGAGAAACTGTCTTTAAGCAGTGATCTAGTAAACTCTGGAACTCCCCCCCCCCCCGGCCAACAGTCTCAGAAAAGGAGATACAATCCATCATTAAAAGCTTAAAGAACAATAAAGCTCCAGGTGAGGATTTTTTACTAGCAGAATTATTCAAGAAATTTCCCAATTGGTGGGGTTTAGTATTGGCAGGTCTTTTTACACACATAAATAATACCTGCCATATACCAGATGGGTGGAAGATGGCAATAGTTGTCCCCATATATAAAAAAGGAAATAAAAAGGATCCTAGTAATTATAGGCCCATTAGCCTGATTGACATTGCAGCAAAAATATATGCTCTTTGAACAGAATTGAAATCTGGGTAGAGGAAAACAATATCCTCACAGAAGAACAAGCAGGTTTTAGACAAAGTCGATCTACTATTGATAACTGCTTTGTCTTGAACCATCTAATTGCCAAATATGCATATAAGAGGAGACCTCTGTTTGCTGCTTTTATAGACCTTACAGCAGCATTTGATATGGTAAACAGTACTATGGAGTAAACTAACATCTCTTAAAATAGAACCTAGACTCCTGGCTTTGATTAAAGCCCTTTACACAGGTACCTGTGTGAGGGTGCGGTATGGGGTTAATGGGGCTCTGACTAACAGGATTCACACAAATAAAGGGGTAAGGCAAGGGTGTATCCTGGCCCCATTATTATTTAGTTTATATATCAATGACCTGCTAGGGTTAATGAAGGATCCCATAATATGCATGATCCTAAATACTTACTGTAACAAATTGTTTTATGCTGATGATATGATTTTATTATCATATTCACAAGAAGGATTACGTAGGCTATTAAGAAGATTCAGCTCTTATTGCCAGGATAACTTATTTATTTGTTTGTTTGTTTGTTTGTTTGTTTGTTTGTTTGTTTAAATTTATATGCCGCCCAACTCCCAAGGGACTTTACTAATTTACTAATTTACTAATCATTAGTAAATCCAAATAAAAAATAATTGTGTTTGGAAAACACCATCAGATATATAGGTGGCAATTAGACGGTGAACCAATTGAACAGGTTAACACCTTTGTATATTTAGGCGTAACTTTTTCCAAGACTGTATCTTGGGCTTGCCATAATCAACGGAGTATATTTAGAGCAAAATCCCATTTGAATTTACTGCTTAAACTAAAAAACCATAGTTACCCAGGGTCCCTAGCCCCACTAATTAAAGTTTATAAAGCTAAGGTTACCCCTATGCTCTTGTATGGAGCAGAAGCTTGGGATCTATACTCAACCACAGTCCCAGAACAAACACAGTCCCAGCATTTGATACGTATTTTGGGTGTAGATACAAGAACATCTGCTGCAGCAGTTAGAGCTGAATTGGGAATTTATACAATTCATGCACTATCCAAAATTAGAGCATATAACTACTTGTGCAAAGTCAATGAAATGGAGACTGATAGACTCCAGGGGCGGGTTACTCACTTACCTCGCTGCTGGAGCCATGTGTGCGCATCTCCACATTTCAGGGGCACGCGCGCTCGCTATGTGCACTCCCCTTCGCGTGATTTGGCTTCTGCGCATGCGCGGAAGCAAAACCGCGCTGAAATCTCACAAGAGGATGCGTGTGTGAGAGAGATTTTGGCGCAATTTTGCTTCCGCGTTTGCGGAATGGTATAGCAAGTAACTTGCAATGGTATAGCAAGTAACTGTCAGTTTAGAACTCTACAACTTCTAAAGTATATAACCAGCTAAAGAAACTGCCACAGCTGCCTCTTGACATGAGTCTTTTGACATGACATGAGTATTTATTAGAATAGAATAGAATAACAGAGTTGGAAGGGACCTTGGAGGTCTTCTAGTCCAACCCCCTGCTTAGGCAGGAAACCTTACACCACTTCAGACAAATGATTATCCAACATCTTTTTAAAAACTTCCAGTGTTGGAGCATTCACAACTTCTGGAGGCAAGCTGTTTCACTGATTAATTGTTCTCATTGTCAGGAAATTTCTCCTTAGTTCTAAGTTGCTTCTCTCCTTGATTAGTTTCCATCCATTGCTTCTTGTCCTGCCCTCAGGTGCTTGGTGGTGGCAAGCGATCACCTCCCACCTCCCCTCCGCGAACATCTGCGGCGCGCTGTGACTGCTGGCGGGCTCGGGATCAGCCGGGTCAGGCTGGAAGGAGGGAAATAAAAAATATAAAAACTCCTTCACTCTTAAAGGGGCCGCTGCCTCCTGAGGATTGGGGTGGCTCCCTGGAGGTGGCTGATCAAGGGTCCTTCTCAGGCAGGACCCTGAGCGGCATGCAAAAAGTCCTTCCTCCAATTTTGGAATCGGGGAGGGAAGTGTTTTCGGGCTGGAGCCTGAAACGCAATGCTTTTTTTTTGCTTCTGCAATCATTTTTCTCCCCATTCCCAAAACAAGGCATGTGGAGGCAAAAAAGGAGCATTGCGTTTCAGGCGGTGGGTGGTTCCGGCCAGTGCTGCAGCCTGAAAATACTTCCCGATTCCAAAAAGGGGTGTGTAACCGGCGCTGCCCGAAACGCGATGCTCTGTTTTGATCTCTGCACGCTCCGTTTTTGTAATGGGGAGGAAAGTGAAAACTAGGAGGGTTAAAAGTGGTTTTGAACTAATTTAATTTTTTCCATACATTTCTGAGGCCTCAAGTACCATAAGCTTGTTTTTTTAAAAAAACCAAAATCCAGAAGCTAGAAATTTTGAGCAGGGCACTCAAGGAAAGAAAAGACATTCATCTTTAAAAAAAAATAACCCTATTATGATGTATTCAACTGCCACATTACAGCTAATGGGTAATGTGAAATAAAACATAATTACTTGAGTGTAACAATTTTTTCTAAAAAGCCTTTTGTCCATAGAAAACCTACCAAAGCCAGCAGATTTATTTCAAAGAGAGGGAGGGAGGAAGAGAGTGGGGAGGGAGTGGGAGAGGGAGAGGGAGAGGGAGGGGAAGGGGGGGAGAGAGGAGGGGGGCATACCACAGTCACTTACTAAAGTATTGAATGCTAGGTATGGCAGAATTGTTTTTTTCTTGTTTTGCTCCCCCCAAATTAAGGTGCGTCTTATATTCCGGTGCATCTTATACCTAAAGTGACCAGATATTTTTTTAAAAAAGTGGGACAATTGACGGGGGGCGGGGCCGCCTGGACGCCGCCATTTGAATTTTGCCCTCTGCGCATGCGCAGAACTTTGCGCATGCGCAGAGGGCAAAAGGACGCTAATGTCGGCGTCCAGGTGGGGGGGGAGGCGGGAGGCCTTTCCTCGCCTCCCGCCTCCCCTTCGGGAGCCGGCACTGTACACGTTTACCAGTAACTTCTATGGAGAAATAGGGAGTTTGCTTCCGACTAAACCTACAAAGAATTAATCAGAGCGATTTGCGTCCCCACAAAGCAGCCAAAGGTATTCGTTTGTTCGAGTCAATCATCTTCCTTTGGCAATACATCCGCTTTACTTAACTTAAAAAAGGAACTTATTTCTGAAGCATCAGCAACGGAGAAGACAGCAAGTACCCCAATAAACGTCCAACGATCTGTACCGGCAATCTCAGCCCTGGACCGCGTCGAAGGGAGGGAAGGAGGCAGGTCTTTGTTTGCCGCCCACCAATGGGGAGAGTATAGCTCCAGAATTCGCGTTTGATAGTCCTCCCCCTCCCCCCCACTCCCGGCAGTTGATGTCGATCGCTAGCTCTCCCCAGTGTTCTTTGTCCTCTTTCAGTGCGGTGTCCTAAAGCTTAGAAAAACCTGGAAACAGCCACAGAAAGACCGCGAGGTTGGGATCAAGATAAAGAAAGAGCGCACGCGAATAACATTCGCCAATTCCCGCCTACTGATAAGTCACTTTTTTCTCACTGTCTCTCAATAACGAAGGGCGGGTGCATAGGAGAGGGGCGGGGGGGACGACTTATTAGTACTATGAGGCCCCAGCAGGTGGCAGCATGTAATGTCTTCACGGTCAGCACTATAGTGTAAGGTGACCAGACGTCCCGGCATTCTTCCCAAAAAAGCGGGACTTTTTGGAAAGAATGTGGGACGCGGGACACGCGCTAGAAAAGCGTGTCTGTCCCGCCAAAAGCGGGACGTCTGCTCACCTTACTTATACCCCGAAAAATACTGTAAGTGGATTTTATTCATATGTATCTTCATGTGATCTGCTACCTCTGCTATAAGGAGTATGCCAGCAAAGGATTTAGAAGTCTTGGATACCTTAACAATTGAATGGTTAATATCATGGAGGTAATAAAAATGATGCAGGAGGCACATTAAATCATTTGGGTTTTTTTTGTTAGTTTAGGTGCTATTGTCAGTATCCCCATTTCAAGATTAGTTTTGAAATCTTAAAAATCAATGTTCAACTTAGTTGTTTTTTGTTTAGGGTTGGAATACTATCCGTTATGATCATATAAGCATTCTGACAGATGGAATTTTGATATTTCCAATCCAGTCCAATGCAAATTCCACTCAAAGCTTGGATTAATTATGATGAATTACCCAATGAATTTCAATTGTTTAGTTATATCATGTTGTGCATATTTTTTTTTGAAATGACAGTTATCCTCTAATAAATATACAAATAGTTTTTTCTGAAAAGGATTGTTCCAGATATATAGCTTTGATTCAGGGGTGGGTTCTGACTTACCTCGCTGCTGGTTCACTTCCTCCCGCGCCGCGTGGGCTGGAATTCAACTCCTAGAAATTCCATTTGAAGCCCATACAGATAGTCCTCAACTAACGACTGCAATTGAGCCCAAAATTTATGTTGTTAAGTGAGACATGTGTTAAGTGAGTTTTGTCCTACTTTATGACCTTTCTTGCCACAGTTAAGTGAATCACCACAGTTGATAAGTTAATAACTCAGTTGTTAAGTGAATCTGGCTTTCCCCATTGAAGGTCACAAAAGGGGATCATGTGACCTTGGGACACAGCAACAGTCATAAGTATGAGCCAGTGGCCAAGTATCTGAATTTTTATTACATGATCGTATTAAAGATGCCTCTATTAAATTTATTTATTTATTTATTTATTTATTTATTTATTTATTTATTTATTTATTTATTTATTTATTTATTTATTTATTTATTTATTTATTTATTTATTTATTTATTTATTTATTTATTTATTTATTTATTTATTTATTTAGATTTGTATGCCGCCCAACTCCCAAAGGGACTCTGGGTGGCTAACAGCATACTGAATACAAAATCTAAAAAACAGTTAAAAGATTTAAAAACAAAATTAAAACAATATAACAATTTAAAAAACATTCAATCATCCAATCATTTCATTTTGTGGGTCAATGTCAATAGATCAATCATTGGCCCCAGGCTTGCCAAAAGAGCCAGGTCTTCACGGCTTTTCTGAAGGCCAATAAGGTGGGGATAGTCCGAATATCAGGGGGGGGGGTAGTTGGTTCCAGAGGGTAGGAGCCACCACAGAGAAGGCCCTCGCCCGCGGGCCCACCAGCCGACATTGTTTAGCTGACGGGACCCAGAGCAGGCCGACTCTGTGTGATCTAACCGGTCGTAGGGAGGTATGTGGTAGCAAGCAGTCCTGAAGATACACTGGCCCTGAACCATATAGGGCTTTAAAGGTGATCACCAACACCTTGAATTGCGTCTGGAGACCAATGGGCAACCAATGCAGATCACGCAAGATGGCAGTAGTGTGGGTGTATCTAGGTACATCCACAACAGCACGTGCAGCTGCATTTTGCACCAACTGAAGTCTCCGAATACTCTTCAAGGGTAGCCCCATGTAGAGTGCATTGCAATAATCAAGCCGTGAGGTGACAAGGGCATGAGTGACCATAAGGAGTGCCTCCCGATCCAGGTAGGGTGGCAATTGGTGTACAAGCTGAACTTGTGCAAAGGTCCCCCTAGCCACAGCTGACAGATGTTGGTCCAATTTAAGTTATGCATCTAGGAGGACACCAAATTGCGAGCCCATTCCGAGGGGGTTAATTTTTTACCCCCCAGAACCAAGGAGGGACAGTCGACCAAGTCCTTAGGGGGCATTATCCATAGCCACTCGGTCTTGTCCGGGTTGAGTTTGAGCCTGTTGACTCCCATCAAGATCCTTATGTCGTCCAGACACCGGTAAATGAACTCATCTGGCCCTATAGCCCACCATGTAGGTGGTATGGGGGTGCTATGGTGTCTTAGTTGGTATGCAGTTTAAATGCTTGGGAATGGGGATTTACTTTGTTTATTTTGATTTATTGTTGTTAGATACTCAGGATTGCAATGTGTAAAAAGAGAAGATGAAAGGAGGAAAGAAAGAAGAAGGGAAGGACACAGTATGTTTAGAGGAGATAGGATACCGACTGAGTATTGTGCAGAAAATAGAATGGAAATGCATCGCGACGGAAATGCACATTTTGCGCTTTCTTAGGGAAAGGAAGTGATATGTGAGAAAAAGTAAAATATTGGGGGGGGTGTCTTCTCAGAAATTTCAGGCAAAATAATGTAGTTTTCATCTGAACTCATTTCACTCACATCACAATGTATGTTGCTTTGTTTTGCCTTAGTACATGAATCCAGCCATTATTGTTTGCAGACCAGGTTTTATTGTTTGTGTGAACATGACCTATATATTTTAATGCAAAAACCATGGCTGAGCAAAAGATAGCTTAATGCATTGTGCAAATCCAGTTTAATGAGCTAGGGGAGATAAGCAGATACTCAAAGAAGAAATACTAAATTGTTCCTTTAATGATTGTGTAGATGCATTTTCTTTTTATACCCAGCTATTAAAGAGGTAGGTGTCTTGTCCTTTGGAACTGGCTACCTGACACAGTGAATCCTGAATGTTTTATGAATTCATGGTTTCACCTTATTGCAATTCTTTTCGGTTGGATAATAGCTGTAGAGAAAAGACATGGCATTACCAAGGCAACAAAGCCTAGTAATAGTTAGAAATGATAGAGGCTAGTCCTTTGTTTTGTTTCATTTGAAAGAGGCATCGTTACCAGCTGTGATGGATGACCTCCTAAAAGAGGTGTGAAAGATTTAGCTTGGGTGTGCACAAAGAGAAATAACAATTTAATAAGGCCATGGAGGAAAACAAAATAGACCTCTACTGGCCTGTTAAAAGAGCTCCTATTCTTATTCTGAGCAGGTTGATTCAATAGTAAAATTCATGTATCTCAGTGAAACTTATTAACCAAGTCTTTGGGTTAAATACTAGGAAATGATAAAAAAGATGTCAACCATTCCAAACAAAAGGAATTTTAAGAAATTACCAATCTTCTAAACCTAAATCCAAGACTTGACAAACAGAATAGGCCAATAGTTTAATAAGAAGAAGCTACTATGTCGTATTAAAAACAATTGCATTTTAAAAACAGAGGAATCAGAAAGATTTGTAGACTCCTTTTAATAGTACTGTAGAAACTGGCAGGAAATTTAAGAAACAGCAGATATATTTGGTGCAGCATTTGCTTTATTCAAAGGGTAATTGAGGCTAAAATATAATACTATGGGGATAACAATGCAGGGAAGAGTGGAACAGGAATCACCAATATCTTCACATCACCTTTAAGTCCAGTACAGGTTAAAGGTCAAGCACTTTCCTACTTCTCCTTTCCTATTCTGACAATGACTAATAGAAAAAGGATGGATTTCTTATCCTTTGTTTCCATTAAAATTTTAAAATTAAATATGATGGAATTGTGGGAGATTTGGCCCAAGTTCTCTTTCAATTGTTTTATATTTGAGCAAAGTGAAACTTTTGAACAAAGTTACGACCGATTCAGAGGACGGTGACAAAGAAGGTCCGGGAACATGAGGTCGTGCCCTCTGACAAAAGCTTAAGGAATTCAGATATTAAATCTGTAGAAAATACTTTGGTAGATATGATATCAGTGTTTAGCTAGTGTATTTAAGTGGGGAAGAAAAGAGAAAATAGTTCTTATTTTCCATTACCACAGGAGAAACTAGATCCCAATGTAGTAGATATAGTTTTAGATTACCTGGATTTTAACTGGGTGGGAGAAATTCCTAACAGTAACATCTGTATAAGAATGAAATATATGCCTATGAAGGTTGTGCATTCTCCATCTCTGGAGGTTTTTAAGAAGAAAAGGGACTGACCCTTCTCAATGATGCTTTAATTATTTTTCCCTTACTTTACAGAAGATTGATTCATGTGATCCTTTCTCACTCCATAATTCCATGATTTCATGATTCCCTGAGAATTAAATGCAACTTTTCACATTCTAGCTAATAATCTCACTAATAACATAAAAGGGTATGAATAATTCCATGAATCTTCATACAGTGATTCTTCTTTGCAGTCAGGAAGAGGAGAGACTCTTGCATTTCTGTCATGTTAATAAAAAAAAGGATGCAGAAAATAGAATGTAGGAACCAGTTGAACTGCTTTGGCACTGGTAAAATAAAACAGACTTATCTTCCTTGAATTCTGAACCTTAGGAAAAAATATTGTTGGAATGCCAACTTTCCATTTTAGCCTATTTTATTTAAATTCCTGTATAGTTTGATTCCAAATCTAAGAATCTGGCAACATCCTGTGCTGACTCACTCACTCACTCACTCACTCACTCACTCACTCACTCACTCACTCACTCACTACACACACACACACCACAGGTGTAAGGAATCTTTATTAAGACTTCCGAGCCTGAATTGGTATTCCCCAGCAAGTCCCTGTGACACCACCCAATGCTCTCCAAAGGCTACTCAAATGAAACCAACACTAGTCCTCAATGCAAAGGCAAATCCAGTCCATTACACAGAAGCAAGTTCCCAAGGCAAAGGCAAGTTCCAAGACAAAGGCAAGGCAAAAGCTGAAGAGACACAATCCAAAGATCAAGGCAAGAACACACAGCAACAAAATGAACACATTGTTCCCACCATCATCTCCAACTGTCTGCTATGCTAAAGAGCCAGCCTCTGGTGCAACCCATCAAGAGGGGTGAGGCTGCCTCCTCATGAGTAATTTGGCTGACCTTAGCTGCTCCTGTCTTTTCTCTGCCCTATTTGTTCTTGGATCAGGTGCAGAAAGCGGTTCCTCTTTCTCATTGTTGACCAGCTTCATCTGCATGCTTTCCCCACCTGAAGCTTCAGGGCTGTTCTGCTGCAGTTGTGTTACAGTCAAATCACTTTCAGATGGCTGCTTGGAGCCATTGACCAAACTCCCCCTCCTCATGTGCCCAGAATTGGTTCATCCTCCTCTGAGCTGACATCTGGAGAGGTATCTAGGAAAGCATCTGGGGGAATCATCACACATCCCTTATGCCTGGCTGGGCTATGAGTGAATTAGAGCTAAGGGAAAATCCCCAACTATTCACTATTAAGACTCATCAAGCCAATATTCTTCAAAAGACTATTTAAAAGTGGTATAATTTCATTTTAGTAAAAGTAACCCTGATGATGCAAAGAGGAGAATTAAAGTCTGATTAAATATACTGATGAATGGATCTTCACATCTTATACAAAAAACAGACCAAGACAATAATAAACAGGCATGATGATAAACTTCTTGTGTTTATAAAAAATGTTTTCAACTTATTACCATTCAGCTCTTATTCAAGTGCTGTGCCCACTGACTAGCTAGGAAGGTGATAATTACCATGTAAGCAGGAGCTGATTTATACATCTATCCAAGGGGAAACAAGATGGCTGTTAAGGCATAAGAAAAACACTCCTATGCTTAGAATATTTTCTAAGTATTTTTTAAAGTGGCAAAACAAAAGCAAAAGCTGGTTCCTAAGTAATTATTTTATATTTGTGCATTCTTACCCATGGCTATAAATATTATGCTCTACATGCAGCTGATATATTGAAGCCCTCTGAATTATATTACATTTCTAAATGGCTTGCTTGTTTTTTGGAACAATAGAAATGAATTTTCTCATTTTGTGATAGTTTGGTTCACATATTCTGTATTACATTTGGGTGGTATGGTGGAGAGAATATCTAAAAACCAGAAGGGAAGTGATTAAGCAGTGGTTTCTTTATTCCCATTGAGCTTCTCATTATTACAAGCATTAGAATCAATCCTAAAAATTGTAAAGTTGAATCCTTTTGATTTGCTATGTGAAATTTTTATCATTAAAATAAGATTGTCTTTACTTATCTGAAGATTGTCTTTACTTATCTGAAGCGAGCACTCTATTGGTCAATAAGACTTTATCCTCAATACACATGCTTAATCAGAAACTGAAAAAAGTAGATGTAAGAAGTACATGTAATTCTGGGAATAAATATTAAATTGCATGTTTGATGTATTTATTTTCAATAAACATAATTCTTCTTAGACAGATCTTGGAATGTCAGTAACAATCATTTAATTTTTTAATAGCTTTACAATTATACTATATATTATATTGTTATAATGTTATAATATTGATCCACAATATTTTTCAAAACAAAAATATCTGGATAGAGTACATAATTTTAAATGGTTACAGGATTCTATGTTATATGCAACCAGGCTTCTTTTTTCACCTTGCAATGATATTTCTTCCGCAGGATATGTGATGAAAAGAGAGAATTGAACATGCATGCAAATATAAAATTGTTAATAATGTAATAATAATGAGAAGTGTTGTGCACTGGTATGCATGCAAATTGATAAATGCTTTTGCACTGAAATGGTAATGTGCTGTTATTAATTTCTGAAAGTGCTCAGGAAAAGGTTTGCTGCTATTAGATAAAAGGAATAAAATATAACCGCGTGATCATCCTTCTTCTGATCATAGAAAATAAAATTTAGAAACATTTAATATGCTGCACATGTTTCTCAATTAAATAATAGGGAAGGAGATTTGTTATGCTCTATAAATACTGGGACTGAAGTTTAGTGATGTCAGAACTGCAAACAACTAATGCCTGAACATACATATTGAAGTTTTGTTAGCTAACTTAGCTAACATCCTATGATGCTACATTCTCAATATTTGAAATATATTCTGTTATATTCATTACAAAGATAAACCTCATTTTTTCTAGTTGGTTATCTATGCACAGATTAATCTACTTTACAACACCTAACGTTATCATGGTATACAACTATACTATATTTACAGTATATAAGAGCCGTGGTGGCACAGTGGTTACAATGCAGTACTGCAGGCTACTTCTGCTGACTGCTGGCTGCCTGCAGTTTGGCAGATCGAATCTCACCAGGCTCAAGGTTGACTCAGCCTTCCATCCTTCCGAGGTGGGTAAAATGAGGACCCAGATTGTTGGGGGCAATATGCTGACTCTGTAAACCACTTAGAGAGGGCTGTAAAGCACTTTGAAGCGGTATATAAGTCTAAGTGCTATTGCTATATTTCTATATTTTCTAGCCCAACAAATGAACAGTTTGAAATAATTCTACATTGGAAAAAGTGCTATATGTACAGTAGTTATTGCCGTGCTTGTCACAGAAGATAGGGCACCTTAATCAAGCTGTTTGTGTACCAAAACACTTTATTATTCAAAGCATGGAATAAAGTCTTTCTAAGTTCTTTCCCAACAAGGAAATCAGGAGTCTAACACAATACTAAATGATTGAATGGTAATCTTGATGAATGAATCTTATGTTTTAAATATCTTAACTTGTTCATTTTCATTTCATTTTCAAGAGTCTCATTTTGATATTCTTAATCTTAAAGAACATTAATTCTTCCCATTCAATCATCCTCTGTGAGTAGAAGACAACTGGCTGAAAAGGCGAACCAGGTTTACCTGCAAAAGAGCCCTTATTATTTAAAACACAGCTGGCACAACCTGTTGACCTCAGAGCACCTTCAAAAGGAACCGGCAGCCAGTAATGTTTAATGCAACAAAACCTGAAATGATTAAATACATAGAGAATACCCATATTAATCCCCAGTTCTCTGCTGCAATAATCTGTATGCATAAAGATATTCTGCCCTGTGCATGTAGAGATTACATGCTTTGATCATACAGATCAAGCTACTATGTACTGTACTTCAAACAAAAGCTAAGGACTGACTATATAGTAGCATATTTGGTGCTTCTCATGTTTCCAATAATGTAGTTGGTGTTTCCCATATATGCACATAGCTCAGGAGATTGGGGGTGGGGAGAATGAATGATGAAGTATGCTCTCTGAAAGTGAAATTGCTACCTGGCCAATGACTTTCCTTTCTTCTCTGTAGGGTTTTTAGGGGTGGAATATGCTTTTGCTTCTCTTTCTGCATTAGGTTATCTCTTTCATTCCCTGGTACACTTGTGATGGAGAAAAAGAGAAATTATTCATTATCTTGCTCTGTTACAAAGCTGTGTATTATTGATCTTTCTGTTAGTTAGATTCTGTATCTGAATAGATGACCTCTGCTGCCTTTCATTCCTTTTTTACTTTTCCCATCTTTCTTCAAAGTTTCAGAAACGTTGAGAGGAAGATGAGAGTCTTCTGTGAATGGGTTTGAAGGAATATGTTTAAGACTAGATTGTTTCCTCGTCTTGACAGCTCCCACATGTGTGGACCTTAACTCCCAGAATTTTCACTGGCAATTTTGGAAGTTTTAGTCAAAAAAACCTGAAGTTTCCAAGATGCAGATCAGGCAGGATATTCTTTCACCCCAAAAGTGTGCGTTTGGAAGAGAATTTGTACTTTGTTATTTGCAATTATTGCAAGCATAGGATCAATTATGGTAAGCATAAGAAGCTTCTGGCAGGATCTTCAGAGTTTTTACATTTCTACAGAACTGAAGTGGTGCAGTGGTTAAATGCTGCGACTGCAGGCTGACTGCTAGTTCAGCAGTTCAGCTGTTCAAATCTCACTAGGCTCAAGGTTGACTCAGCCTTCCATCCTTCCAAGGTCGGTAAAATGAGGACCCAGATTGTTGGGGGCAATATGCTGAACTCTGTAAACCGCTTAGAGAGGGCTGTAAAGCACTATGAAGCGGTATATAAGTAAAGTGCTATTGCTATTTAATGAGGGACTAACTTGTTGATATGGCCCCTCCCTTTCAGATAGCAGCACAAATAACACAAAGAAGTTTGCCCAGCTATTTGCAAATCATTCATTCGTGAGCAAGCAAGATAGATGAGGCAGGTCACTTTACATCATTGGATTTAATGATTTGTCAAAGGTACAAGATTACTAAAGCACACAGAATCAGTGAGAAGATATGGAAGATGCCACCAACAGATGACCACTATTAAGTCTGATGGACAATAATAGATTTGCAATACAGTTTTGCAATAGATTTGCAATACAGTTACTGAGTACGAAGTCCTCTCAGAAAGGTAATCCTTCCAATCATTAGTATAGAGTATTACCAGCAAGCAACAATTCTGGGAACTTACATCAAACTGAGACATATCTCTGGGTTTTCTCCATATCACTCCTATAAGGTGAAATGTTTGCTCAACTTAAAGAACTTATACCAAGAGATAAAGCAATCAGAGTGTATGAAATACAACTTATGTCTTTAAAATCTTGCTTTAAAAATCTTGAAATTTGCATTTTTCTAAGTATTTGTGCTATGCTACTGCTCACATAAAGCTCCTAATCTCTGAATGGCAATCCAGAACTTTTTCATTCTAGTATATTCGTGTCAGCTGCTAATAGAAAGCACAGAGGTGCAGTGCATCTATAAGTTTTTTAAACTTTTAAAAAATGACGGGAAAACCCCCAGCAAGATTTCACTAACATATACTGTCAGCAAGCTGCAGGGCTGACACAACCTGACACCACACAGAAGTCAGTAATGAGAGGGCCCTTTTTAGAAGTATGCCCACCAGCTATGTCAACCTGGTATCTATGTAAATGTATTTAATAAATAAATAATATAAACATCCCTGGCACTCCACAAAACCCACTGATTAGAGAATGGTGAAGAATATCATCACATATGGGTAAATCAGAAGTCATGCTTCCATATCACATCAAACCTGCCAGCCAAGATACGTTATTGAAAAATACTACTCATGTATTAGCTGACTCTCAAATGTCTTATTTGAATCATATCCAGGCTGATTCATGTAAGCTTCTTCTTGAGGACTGAGCACACCAAGTGAATATTTAAGAAAGCTGCCAAGTATGTATCCAAACATCTGACGTGTAATTTTGTGAGGAAGCTGCCATAAAGCCAGTAAGCCTCGCTGGTAATGATGTATCTTTGTAGGGGAGTTGCTTTAAATGAAAAACTAAGACTTAGTATTCTGCAATTTCCTGTAGAAGTGAAATCCTTATATTCATTCAAAGCCTGGCTCCATGATTGACATATTTCAATGTCTATTCCAGTCTTAGCTATCTGAATTATTGAGATCCTTATTTAGAAACAGCTGGTTCCCCCCCCCCCCAACTAATATCTATTGAATCAGAAACTTTTTGGTAAAAATTGTCTTTAAGAAAGGCAAGGCAAGCAGTTAGAGCAAAACTTCTGAAATTCTTTTGAATTCCTTTTTCAGAAGGCGACATGGAAGGCACTTGTCTTATGTGTAAGGAAATAACACATTTCATCTCTCTCTGTTCTAGTCTTATGTTGTGTTTGTGTGTAGGTGAGAAATGAGAAACACTGGGTGGGTTGCATAGGTTCCTGCTCAGTGTTTAATGATTGGGACAGTCCAAGGCTTAGAGTAGAATAACCAGTAAAATTTGTAACCACTTCCAATGATTTTTTAAAAAGGGATACATTGTGTGTATGTGTGTCTATGGGGGGGGGGGTTTCCAGATTTTTTCCTCCATTCTCGGTTTACAAACTTGATTTTATTTTGGCATGTTCTTCTGCCACACAACAGTTGGTCCTGTTCTTGTCTCGTTTTTTGACAGTTATCTGGATGACTGGATAGAGAAAGACCCTACAGTAGGCCATTTACATCATCTCTTTCTAGCATTCCAACAATTAAAAAGAATTATCCAATTCCTGAAGTGAAAATATATAAAAGTTGATGATTGTAAGACTGAAATGAAGATTCCTCCAGATAAATGTATTATTCATAAAGCAATTACTTTTGTCACTAGGAAATAAAGGAAAATAATCTATGATAAGAAGCCATTTCATTGAATAATTTTATTATCTTTATGGATAAAATATTTACAGAAATATTTATGTCCAAGTATCTATTCTGAAGTTACCTGTGAAGCTAAACTTCTAATTATTTGTTCACCTATTTCCTTTTGCATGATTTGCTTGTTCATGAACTTAGAATTTGGGGACACTTCAAACATATCTTATTTTCTATTATGTCTTTTCTTTCTTCAGGAAGGTATTGTGTTTGATTAACACAATACCTTCTAAATGGGGCTACCCTTGAAGAGTGTCCAGAGACTGCAACTGGTTCAAAATGCAGCTGCGCGAGCTGTGGTGGGTGCACCCACGTAACACCTATCTTCCGCCAGCTACATTGGCTGCCCATTAGTCTCCGGACGCAATTTAAGGTGGTGGTTATTACCTTTAAAGCCCTATATGGCTCAGGACCAGGATACCTTCAGGACCGCATCCTACCACATACCTCCCTACGACCGGTTAGGTCCACAGAGTTGGTCTCCTCCAGGTCCCGTCAACCAAGCAATGCTGGTTGGCGGGTCTGCGGGGGAGAGCCTTCTCTATGGCGGTTCCATCTCTGTGGAACCAACTACCCCCAGAGATCCAGACTATCCCCTCCTTGCTGGCCTTCCATAAAGCCATTAAAACCTGGCTCTTCCGGCAGGCGTATGAATGATGGCAAATGTTTTTAACTTTTATATGTATTTTTAACCTTTTCTATTATTGTTTTAATTGATTGTTCATCTTTATGTTGTACGCTGCCCTGAGTCCCTTGGGAGTTGGGTGGCCTATAAGATTGAACAATAGATGATAGATAGATAGATAGAAAGATAGATAGATAGATAGATAGATAGATAGATAGATAGATAGATAGATAGATAGATAGATAAATAAGGAAATGATGTTCAAAAAGCTTCATATGCTGATTCTGTTTCTCTGCCTTTTCTCTACAGTCTCTCCACATTTTGTTCCTTTTAAAATCATATCAGTACTGTAGTAGGTTTGCTCCATGTCACCTGTCCATCTACCTAGAGCAGCAAGTGAACTCCTTTATACCTAAGCTCCCCTTTTTCCATCAAACTATTAGATCAATTACACTGTGATAGACTGAACTGGAACACAATCACAGTGGAAAAATTGAACATGTATGTAGTTGAATTAGAAATAACAACCTTAGTCCCATGTTTGGGAAAAGAACCTCAAAGGCTATATATATATATATATATATATATATATATATATATATATATATATATATATATATATATATATATATATATATATATATATATATATATATATATATATATATATATATTCCCTCAATCTACAAATATTTGTAGATTTTATCCAGTGTATGAAAAACTACTTAACACATGACTAATCCTGATAGTTTCTCTTTTTTTAACAAAAGATATTAAGTTCAGTAATGTGCTTATGTGGCATGGTCAAGAAGTTCAAAACATCCAACAGATCTGCCTGTCATCATGATGGAAATAAGGCCTTTGGGCAGGGATAGATGTTTTGCAAAATCAACATGGAAATTGATTGGCCAAGGTAGAGAATTTGGTCATCTTTCAGATGACAATAAAAAAAATCTAATGAGATGTGAACTGCTTATTAAATTTAATTACGGGTATTCTCTGACAAAGCATGCAAAACACGCAAAACCTTTTTCCCCGGTGGGGAGAATTGCTAAGGAGCAATCCAGAGGTGATCGGATCTTGTTTTCCCATGGCATGAAAATAAACCGATAAGATTTAGTTCTAAATATAAAACCTTTATTAGAAAAGTATAAAAATAATGGATCACATCCTACCAGTAAAATAACACGTCTGTCCGGACCAAGATGAAAGAAAGAAGGGAAGAGCAAAGAACAGAAAACTGCACATGCGTATAAATCAGTCACAAGACACTTTGAAGATAAGAACTTCTCAGGTTACACACACTCATGATGGAGGCTCATCTGATGAACCAAAAAACGTTAGTGACATTCTCAACCACCTTGAACAATATTTTCAGAGGGCTTATTCCTTACATCAGACAATTAATTCATACTAGGGCACTGGAACATCAGAGAAATGTTTGAAACTGTGATTAGTTCAGTCTCAGAATTGAAAAAGTGTTAAAAGATGTTTAAAAATTAAAAATCCTGTTATTTTTAAAAGAAAACTTGAGAGATAAATATTCATTGATATTAGGTAGAAGGTAGAATGAAGTATAATAGCCTGGATTCCTAGGATGGAGGGGGTGCATTCCAGAGCAATAAGAAACAGCTCAGTCAAGATATTTTGCGTGAGAGAAAGAGGTAAAGACAGCCACTCCTAATAGTTTTCAGAGTATATGCTTGATGTCGCCTCCGACCACTACCGGTGCTATAGAGTGGACCGCACTGGTAGGAACCCACCACTGGATCTGATCTAAATGTAGTTCATAAAATCATATACCAAAATGTCCTTTCTGTCAATGATTACTTCAGCTTCAACCGCAACAATATACAAGCACGTAATAGATTCAAACTTAATGTAAACCGCTCCAAACTCGACTGCAGAAAATACGACTTCAGCAACAGAGTGATCAATGCCTGGAATGCACTACCTGACTCTGTGGTTTCTTCCCCAAACCCCCAAAACTTTAACCTAAGACTGTCTACAGTCGACCTCACCCCATTTCTAAGAGGTCTGTAAGGGGCATGCATAAGCGCACCACTCTGCCTACCGTCCCTGTCCTACTGTCCTATTGTCGTCTACTTTTTTTACCTATGTTATGTTTATACAAACAACTACTATCCTATACATGTTTGACAAATAAATAAATAAAATAAATAAATAGAATGTCGATCCTAGTGTCCCAGGGAACAACCACTTTAGTATGAGCCAATAGTCTGCTGCAGCTGCCAAGAAAAACAACAAAGATGATTAGGGGCCTGGAGGATAAAGCATACAATAAACGGTTGCAGGAACTGGATGTCTTTTCTAATGATGAGAAGGACTAAGGGTGACATGATAGCAATTTTCCAATATTTCAGGGATTATCACAGGGAAGAGGGGGTTGATCTATTCTCCAAAGACCTGAGGGCAGGACAAGAAGTAATAGATGGAAGCTTAGCAAAGAGAGATCCAACTTAGAATTAAGGAGAAATTTCCTGACAGTGAGAACAATTAATCAGTGGAACAGATTTTTTCCAGAATGCCCATCGCTGGTGGTTTTTAAGAAGAGACTTTGTCTCCTGTTTGAGAGGGGGTTAGAGTCCAAGGTGCCTTACAATGTTGTTATTCTATAACTTCTGTAGATAATAGAGTGCTACAGTTTAGCAAGATTCTGTCTATAGGTTTCTGAATAAAGAAATCTGCTTGGAAAAATTACCAGATGTCTTTATTGATTTTAGGGTCTGACGGTGTGAGATATATTATATATTTAGATTTTAAAATTATAGATTATGTTGCCTATAACAATTGCACATTGTTTGAATAGTTACATTTCTATTATATTTTCTGCCTTTTGTCATTTCTTAATAGGCATATGGATGGACTTACAATTAGAGATCTTAAGGTGCTTTCATCGGCATCAGTAAATAAAACTACATATCATATCATCTAGCTATGTCATCAGTGGTTTATGAATAAAAATGAGGATGTGAAAACAATTTGAATTTATGTACATCTAGAACTGCAAAATGCTTGAAAAACTGTTTTGTTTTTGCATTCCACATTCAAGTAGACATATACTAGTGAATATTTTTTGGACACAAATAAACCAAAGTTCCTATAGTAGCATTTTATGTAACATGAAATTGATTGACAATATAATCCCAAATGATACTGTTGACTCTTTTATATTTCTGGTCATAGTTCCTGTATACAAATTGCAAGCTCTAAATGATTTATTATAAAGTCTACTCTTCTACTCCCACCTCTTTTATCTGTAAATATACTAAGACCTCCATTGTGTTTACAAGAAACTGCTGTTTGCTTTGAATAAGATGCCGTTGTAAACATTGTATATTGATTGTGACTAGGACACTCTTCTGGCCTGTTTTACTGCTTGTTAGAAATGCCTGAGGAGGTACATTAACATCAAGGACCTTACTATTAGAGTACCAGATGTTTCTTTTCTACTGGGAATGCTCCAGAAATAGCATCTCAAAGTCAACAAATGAAATTTATTGCCTCAGGGTGCAGGATACACAATCTTTAGCTTATTTGATTGAATGTTCTTATTAAACTTCATTTGCTTTTTAAGAATAACCATGTTGTAGGTTCAGGATACCTTTCTGCAAAACAATGATCTTTATTTTTCATTGGTGTCTGTGACATAGTGTTGCCAGGTACATAACTATATTTGGACAAATACATTCATTTTTGCCATGACTATATGTATCTGAATTAACACGTCATTTTCTTTCTTTTTCCTCTACAGGACAATTGCATTTCAAAGAAAAGGTTATTTGGAGGATTGGTTTAAAGTAAGACATTTCCAATATAGGAGAAATATATGATGAATTTAGCACTGTGATAAAGCTAGTGAAATTTCTAAAGTGTTTCTGGGGATTACATAATGCAACATACAGAGCAAATATGGGGAATCCCATTTGCAAAATAGAGAGATTTATACTCAGTTACAGTATCCAAGTATACCATATAAATAGAATAACATAACAAGCACTATGAATTCTCTATGTGTATCTCAAATCCTATCTAAAAGCTTATGAGATACACTGGAGAAGATTTAAAGAACATACAGGCAATGCACAGGGAAAGACATCAAAGGGAACCCTTCATATAATGATGGTTATAGCCAGAAAAGCAAATATAAGACCACTGAATCACATGGAGAAAGATTCTCCTCCATAGTGATGGGTGTTTGGGAATATGTATATTCTAAATTAAAATGTGTTCTGCATTTAGTCAGATATATTACCTATAAAACCACTGTAAATGAATCAATGATAATTTCACATGTTACTAAATCATATAGTGTCTTGCAACAGTTTGGCTTGGCACAATGCCTCTGCTTTGCTGACTAGGGTTTGGTGATTACTTATAGAACCGAACCGAACCGAACCGAACCGAACCGAACAGAATAGAATAGAATAGAATAGAATAGAACATTTTATTGGCCAAGTGTGATTGGACACACAAGGAATTTGTCTTGGTGCATATGCTCTCAGTGTACATAAAGAAAAGATATGTTAGTCAAGAATCATAAGGTACAACACTTAATGATAGTCCAGGTACAAATAAGCAATCAAATCATATTAAGAACCAGTCAATATGTGCAGTATACAGGTCCTCAATGGAAGGCAGGTTGGTAGCAATTGTTTTTTCTGCGGTTCTAATTATCCTCTGAAGTCTGTGTCTGTCTTGTTGGGTTGCAGAACCAAACCAGACAGTTATAGAGGTGCAGATGACAAACTCAATAATTCCTCTGTAGAACTGTATCAGCAGCTCCTTGGGCAGTTTGAGCTTTCTGAGTTGGCTCAGAAAGAACATTCTTTGTTGTGCTTTTTTGATGACTTTTTGATGTTAGGTGTCCATTTTAGATCTTGCAATATGGTAAAACCTAGAAATTTGAAGATCTCTACAGTTGATACTGTGTTGTTTAGTATTGTAAGAGGTGGAAGTATGGGCAGTTTCTCCTAAAGTCTACCACCAGTTCTACAGTTTTGAGTGTATTCAGTTCCAGATTGTTCCGGTCGCACCACAAGGTTAGTTGTTCAACCTCCCGTCTGTATGCGGATTCATCATTGTCTTGAATGAGGCCGATCTTGTTGTGTCATCTGCAAACTTCAGTAGTTTAACAGATGGATCATTTGAGATGCAGTAATTGATATAGAGAGACAAGTGGAGAGAGCACACAGTCCTGGGGGGGGGGGGGGGGCTCCTGTGCTAATTGTACAGGTATCTGATGTGATTCTGCTTAGCTTCACCTGCTGCTTCCTGTCTGTTAGAAAGCTTATGATCCACTTACAAGTGTGTTCAGGTACCGCTAGCTGATTTAGCTTAGTTAGAAGAATGTCTGGAATGGTGGTGTTGAATGCTGAACTAAAGTCTACAAAGAGGACCCTTGTGTAGGTCTTTGGAGATTCAAGATGTTGTAGGATGTAGTGCAGAGCCATATTAACAGCATCATCTGTTGATCTGTTTGCTCGGTATGCAAATTGCAAGGGGTCTAACAGTGGATCCATGATGGTTTTCAAGTGGGACAACACTAGCCTTTCAAAGGTTTTCATAACTACAGATATTAGAGCAACTGGTCTGTAGTCGTTCAGTTCCTTGATGGTGAGCTTCTTTGGCAGTGGGATGATAGTAGAGCGTTTGATATCTTATGTACACACTAAACCAAGATTTGGCAAAAAATTCACAGATGCTACAATGCAAGAATGAAGCCATACAAAATAGATAATTTCCCAGTGTCAGTGTAAGAGTACAAGTGGCTCTTACACCAAAGGTGGATCAAACTTGTGACTTTTTCTTCCCATGATTCAACATATTCTTTGTGCAGTTCTTGGTGGCCCTGGACCTAAATGCTTGGTGAATGTTTACACAACTGCTAACTTTGTGTTGAGAACCCTGGCTCTCATTTTATTTCTTATGTAGTGTAGGAACCAGTCTTGGGAGTTCATGAACTATGTGTTTATGGCTTAGTACCAGAGATGTGGAAAAAGTGTCATGAAAAGCTAGTCAATTGGTTTATCTATGCCAGAAGCAAAATGTGCTAGTTAAGTATGTGTGCACCTAATCAAATAGGGCTGTTTTGTTCTAGGCAGAAGTAGTTTGATGATGGGTGGGGAAGAAAGCCAAGGATAATGGCAGCTGAGGGAAAGAAAAGGACTAGAAAAGTTGGGAAGTGGTTGGGCTGGTTGAATATCTTATATTAACAATTGTAGAGGAGAGAAAGAGGGTGAGGTACCTCAGCCTTGTCTTATTGTGCCATTCAGATTTTATTTCATCCTAAATCTGGAATAACCAAAGCATTCTGATTTCAGTTCTGCTGAACCATGGTTCTGGAATATGTTGTTCCAGGTTCAAAACATAACATTTACAGTAACCTACTACTACCCATGCTTAATCTGATGTGTGAACTGGTTGCTATGACTGGTCAACAAACTTTGGTTTGCAAATACATGACTTAGTATAAATGAAGCCAGCTATTGTTTCTCAAACTAAAGAAACTTTCAAGGTTTTTCTGAAGCTAAATTGTCAATCAGACCCTTAAATGAAGGATGTGACGCAAATAAAATGGATATGCAGAGAACCAGCCTGTGTCATTTTATAGAAGACATATAAGGAAAATATGAGTTTTGTGATATGGGGAATTTCAGACTGTGCAATTGAATGTTCCATGGATAGTGTCATTCTCAAGATGAATCATCAAATGATGAGATGTTATTTTCCCTATTGTGTTGATTGTTCTTTTGCAAATCTTGCTTGAGGTTGAAAAGGGAGGGTCATTTGTTTCTTGTTCTGCTAAATTGACATGCAACTGAAGTAAACAAGCAAGGAGACTGATAACCATATTACACATTCTTTCCATGGAATCTACGGTATTTGTCATTCATCTGACAGACATATATATCTATTTTCTTAACTTCTCATATGTGCCCCAGTGAAACTATTGTGCATCTTAATTTATTAAACTGAAAGGATTAACGAGGGCTGTTTACCAGCCTTAGTTGATAGACTATTTCCATTTTCAACATATATTACATAGTCATAAAAATGCATTTCTGCTGTCTTTCAACAGTCACTTAGAAACTTATTTACTTCTTTTATTCTACCTCCAACATTAGGGTAAATTCTTTACAGTTATCATTTATATATGAAGGTTGAATTACAGAAGAGACCCGGTGTTTATTCTCGGTTAGTATATACCGTGGTTTATTAATTTAGCTAAAGTAACATATAGTGAAATCTTGATTTAGAAGGCTGACCCAGCAAATTTGCTTCAGTCTATGTCTTCATTACCTGATTTTAGCATAGTCTTTATTTCTGGTCTAGGTCAGGAGTGGGGAACATTGATCTGTAGAAGAGCAACACCTATCATGTCTGTTCAGCAATATGGATTGCTACAGTTTCATCCAGAGATTCTGACAGAGCTCCTAGCTATTCAGAGAAAATATCCTAGGGCTGAATGCAAATCTTTCATGCATACCTTATCATATGACTTTATACTAACCATGAGGCTTTCCCAGAATGCCTTGGTCCTAGCATGTGTTTTATTTAGTCTTCTGCTCTAGGTATGGTAACTTGCATGCATGTGGGGTGTTATGTTAAATGTTAGCACATATAAACATTAAGTGATATTTTTAAACATGTGGTAACCTTCACAGGTCAAGAGTGGTCAGGAAATGGGAGTACTCTGACCAGCATATTTCATTCTGAAAAAAGATATACCAGTTTTAAAGAAATCATGCAGTTCTCCTTCCATACTTTCTGAAGCATTTGTTTTGAAACTTCTTCAAAATCAGCCAACTGTAGTTAAAACATTCTCTAGATCTTATCACTAAATACAGAAAAGATCTCAATGAAGTTTCTGGACCACCTTCTGTTTAAGCAAGGGAAACAACCTGTTTTGGATTCAGGGCTATCCCTGTTTATTTAAGATATGCTGGGTATATCCCAAAAACCAGGGTAGACATTATTTCAGTTCCATTTATTTTTTTTCTATATTGACAATGGGGAAAAAACTACTACTCTCTCATTTCATGCTTCAAAATTCCCTTCCCTCCCTCCCTCCCTCCTTCCTTCCCTTTCCTCTATTCTCTCTCTCTGTGTCTGTGTCTGTGTCTCTGTCTCTGTCTTTGTCTGTCTCTCATTTCTACAGCTACCCACTAATCATTTTTATAACCGCCCATCTCAATCAATGACCCTGGGCAACTTACAATGCAAAATGTATGATAAGCTTCCACTATTTATTTATTTATATTTATTAGCTTTGTGTGCTGCCCATCTCGACCAACACCACTTGTACAGGTAGTCCTCCATAAACTTACATTGATCTGAACAAGAACTTACGATCAGCCTTTGTAGTTGTGGCTATCATAGCATCCCTGCAGACACATGATCATGATTCAGGTGCTTGGCAACTGGCATAGAATTATGTCATTGTAGTGTCCTGCAGTCATATGATCACTATTTGCAATCTTTACTGCTAGCTTCCAACAAGTAAAATCAATGAAGAAGCTTGCAGGGGGTCACAAATAAAGAGCACAAGATAGGAGAATGCTGCAGTTGGGCAGGATTTGCCTACCATCATATTGGCGTGGTCATGTGACATCACACTTTTCAACTCCATCACTTAAGGATGAAGTTTCCAGTCCCAATTACCATTTTTACACAAGGACTACCTGTAGGGGGTATTGCTAATTCAATTCAATTCAATATAATGTTTGATAGCAATTCCTGGTGTGCTTGTCGCTAACAAAGTAGTGGCAGCACTGGAGCTGGCAGAAGTGAGACCTAGAGCATTGAAAGTTCTCAGCAGTGTATCTTTTGGAGAAGCAGTAGCAGGGGTAAATGTATTGATTTTTTTAAAAAATTACCAGTGGGCTGCAATAGACTGCTTGGTCAACCTCATGTAAGGTATGGTCTGTATGATATACAGGCCTAAAACAGAGCTTGATAATTCTCTGGAATAAAGCTGATTCTTTGGAATACCGAAAACTGACAAAGAATGTTATTCTATAGAGGCTCCACATTAATAATAGGTAAAGTTTTTTTAATTAATTAATGGTGACCTCATGCACTAGTGTAGTTTCTTGACAACAGTATAGAAGTCATTTGTCATTGCCTTCATTTAGGATGCCTTTGTCTTCTCAAACTACCCCATTGCTCCAGAATTTTCTGGTCTTCCATGGTCCTATTCTACTTAGTTTTTCAATATCATCTGCTTTATATTAAATCATATCCACTGTATTTGTCCAAGTGTGGTTATAATTCTAGGCATAGTTATTTGTGAGTAAGCTCCATTAAACTCAGTAGTGGTTTTTTCTAGTACATAGCATGAAGCAGTAAAATACAATTCTCCATAATGGGCGGAGCTAGCCTCCAAGATTGGGATGATACAATCCATCAGCCAATCAGGACTGAGTCTGACTCTATAAAAGTTGTCCCCCTCTTGTGCACCCCCTCTTTCGACTCAGTCCTAGGCTACAGGATTGTGTCTCCCCAACCTTGCAGGCCAGGCGATGGGAGGACACTACCATGACCACTACCAATACACCACCCTCCCGTTCGGGCTGTCATCGGCCCCACGGGTCTTCACTAAGGTCCTGGCAGCTCTCGCTGCCGACCTGTGGGCTCGTCCAATTAGAATTCAATGTTATTTAGACGATATTCTTCTCCAATCGTCTACTCAGTCACAGGCGGAGGCTGACATTCAGGTTACCCTGCAGGCTCTCAGTGACCATGGGTTCTCGGTTAATTTCGAGAAGAGCCAATTAACCCCCTCGACCAGGATCACTCACTTAGGAGCGGTCATTGATTCTCTGGAGGGCAGGGTATATCTTTCTCAGGAGCGTCAGGATGACTTGATCGACCTCGTTCGCCAGGTCCTCTGTCAACACCGGGTTCCTCTGAACCTGCTGTCCTCCCTCCTGGGAAAGATGGTATCAGCAATTCACATCACACCTTGGGCCCAGCTGCACTCCAGAGATCTACAATGGTTTATGTTGCCTTTTCAGCGAAAACACCAGAGCAACTCTTCGATCAGGGTCAGTCTTCCGGCGTCCGTCCGGCGATCTCTCCAATGGTGGAGCTCCCCGGCGATCTCCCAGGGCGGTCCAATTTTAGAGCCCCCCAGGGTCACGGTGACCACCAACGCCAGTCTCCAGGGATGGGGAGCGCACACACTATCTCATGTCGCCCAGGGAACCTGATCCCTGGCGGAAGCCTCCCTCACCATCAACCACCTGAAGTTGAAGGCGGTCCTCCTGGCGTTCCAGCAATTTCAACAGGTCCTTGTGGGTCAGCATGTGCTTCTGCTGACTGACAACATCACGGCGAAGGCCCATGTCAACCGGCAGGGGGGCATGGTCTCCCGCCACCTGATGGTGGAAGCCAAGGCCTTTGGCCTTTGGGCAGAACGCCACCTCCTCTCCGTTCGGGTGGAACACATCTCTGGGGTGTCGAATCGCACAGCAGACTGGCTCAGTCGCAACGAGGTGGACCCCACGGAGTGGAGTCTTCACCAGGATCTGTTCCGGGAACTCACGAGCAGATTCGGCCACCCGATCATCGACCTTTTCGCCACACCGCAGAATGCGAAGCTCCGGCGGTTCTTTTGTCACTACCGGTCCCCCGGCACGGAAGGCGTGGATGCCCTCCGGTGTCCTTGGCCCAAGGGCCTCCTCTATGCCTTTCCTCCTCTTCCATTGATCCCTCGAGTCATCCGCAAGATCTTAGACGAGACGGCAGAGGCACCCCACTGGCCGAGGCGGCCCTGGTTTGTAGACCTCCAGTCGATGTCCGTCAGTCCACCGTGGCGGATCCCGCTGATAGGGTCGTCGCTCTCCCAGGGGTCAGTGCGGCATCCGGACCTGCGTTGGTTCCAACTGACTGCCTGGCGCTTGAGCGGCGCACCCTGCAACATCGAGGGGTCCTGGAGAACATAATACAAATGCTACTGTTCTCCCATAGAGCTTCTACAACGCGCATTTATGCCTCAACTTGGAAGACGTTCTGCGGATGGTGCTCGCTCGCTTCCGTTTGTCCCATAGATCTCACGATTATCGACATCCTGGGATTTCTGCAAGCTGGTTTGGACAAAGGTCTGGCACCCAACACCTTGTGCCGGCAACTGGCAGCGTTGTCTACGGTGCTCTCGTGCCATGCAGCCGAGCAGCTTTCAGCACATCCTCTCATACAGCGTTTTCTCAAAGCGGCGTCCAATATCTCCCCGCCGGTGGTTCACCGCTACCCGACTTGGGACTTACAGAGGGTCCTTCAGTCCCTCACCGCGACGCCATATGAGCCGTTATCCACGGTATCCCTGCGACTGTTGACACTGAAAGTCTCCTTCTAGTGGCGATCACATCGGCAAGACGCATTTCTGAGCTGGCCGCTCTCTCTGTCCGCCCGGATCTTTGTATCCTTTATCCGGACAGGATCATCCTTTGCCTCGATCCGACGTTCTCGCCTAAGATCAACACATACTTCCACAGAGCGCAGGAACTGATCCTCCCGTCTTTTGGGGACTCCAGCACTGCGGACCCACAGGGCAGGTCGCTCGACGTACGGCAGGCCGTAGAGGTGTACATATCATGTACTTCCTCCTTTCGGCGGTCCGAGGCGCTCTTTGTGGGCTTCCACCCCACATTGATGGTCAAGAAGGCCTCTTCCGCTGTCATCAGCCGCTGGATTCGAGCGGTCATTGCATTCGCCTACGACCAGCTGGACCTTCCGCAACCACCGAGGTTGACGGCACATTCTATGCATAGTGCGGCCGCAACCGTGGCCTGGGCAACCAACGCGTCCATTGAGGAAGTATGTCGGGCAGCGACATGGTCGTCACCTTTGGCGTTTGTTAGACATTACAAATTGGACGCCTATGCGGCTCGAGATGCAGCATTTGGCCGCCGAGTGTTGCAAACGGTTGTATCAACACCGGAGATGGCCGAGTTGCCATAATTCCCTCCCAATGGGATTACTGCTTTGGCATGTCCCAATCTTGGAGGCTAGCTCCGCCCATTATGGAGAATGGGGCATTGCTTCTTCCTGAACGCCCCTTCTCGTTGGGCGGAGTTAGCCTCCAAGTCCCACCCTGAGTGTTTCTGGTTACGTTACGGGGTGGTTACCTGCAGTTTAATAAAGTTCGGTTGGGGAAGTGACACGTTGGGTCTGACTTCGTCCTTCGTCTCAAGAGGGGTGCACAAGAGGGGGACAACTTTTATAGAGTCAGACTCAGTCCTGATTGGCTGATGGATTGTATCATCCCAATCTTGGAGGCTAGCTCCGCCCAACGAGAAGGGGCGTTCAGGAAGAAGCAACGCCCCGGGTTCATAAAGAGATGCCCTTCAAATACTGAAATGCAGTATTTAGCTTTTATAAAGTTAGTCTTGTAAAAAAAGTATTACTGCTGGAATAAAGTACTGAGGGGAAAAAACAAAATCCAGTTTCTGGTTAATTATTTTTCTTGTTCTCTGTTAATTTGTAACAAAGAATACAATTTGAAAGTCCTTCAATATCACCTCAATTAGGTACCAGTAAAAGAAAGCTTGTCCACTCCCATGGCACTTTGTGAAATTACCCTGGAAAAAAACTTCATTGAGACCTATTTCCAGTACATGCCAATAGTTTTTTTTTTTTGAGAATATTTTTGAGAAAGCATCCCATCTTTTCAAATGCCATAAGAATTGTATCATGTAGAAATTTATAAAAAGATCTTTCTAATATCTCAAATGTTACTCATTTTTATAAACCTAGAAACCACACACACACACACACACACACACACACACACACACACACACACACACACACACACGAGATTTAGAGCTTGTGTTGTCATTTTCCTTGCTAAAAACCTTTTGCTCACACACACTCTATGGCCCTATATATCTACCCCACCCTAATCCAGCGACTAGGCTAGATTTGAAGCATAGAAGAAAGAAGCCAGAAAGTTCATCACAGAATCAACTCCCTGAAAAACTCCCAAGCACTACAATTCCAGTCTTCTTTTGTACCTTCTGATAGTCTACCCAATTCCAGGTTAGAGTTCTTCTCATACTTCTGATACTTTTCCACCTGAGGGCTATTATCTTATTCAGGTGACAGGGAAGCCATTTCTTTGATTGAGAATCCTTTCACATTTTAAGAACTATATCTTGTTGAAACTTTGTTGAAAATATTTTCTTTTCTGTATTACATAAACTGAGATTTTCTAGAACAAACTGTCTGTCTCTATAGCTTTCCTTGAGTGGGCTCCCTGCATTCCATGCTCCAGAGGTGACCTCACATCCCCACACCAGCATATGGCATGACGCTAAAAATCCATGTTAGCTATAGAGTAATGCTCTGAAATTGTCACGCAGTGATTTTTTATTGCCTGTTATATGTATATGCAGGGAACTGCATCCCTATTCATTATAATGGTTTATTCCTGAGCACGTGATTGATATGTTCTTGTACTCATGTGTACATTCCTTTCTCCGATCTCTCCTTCTGTTCCTGGCTTCCATTGAAGCAAGACCTACTTTTATATCAGAGATGTAGACAAATGAGGATTTATTGTTTTGTACAGAAATAAATATTTTTACTTAGACTCTTAAACTACGGTTTCTTTTCTAATGTCTGATGTCTGGGAAAAGATCTATTTTCTACTTTGTGAGATTAATTATCGCCTCTGTCAGAAATGGATAAGTATAAGATAAGGTATAGAATCTTCTGGTAACCATCATTGTATTGACATTATAGCCAGTTTGGTATAGTAGTAAATACAGTATATCAGGTTAGAAAGCAGGAGATGGTGAGTTCTAGACCTACCTTAGCTAGCTGGATGAACGTGAGCCTGTCACTCTCTCTCAGCCTTAGGAAGGAGGCAATGACAAACTATTTCTGGAAAACTTTGCTAAGAAAACTTCAGGAAATTGTCCAGGCAGTCTCCAAAAATCAAGACAGAAGAAAAGAGAGAGCATGAGAGAAAAAATCCTACAGTTGGTTCCATCTACCAAAAGTAAATTTCAATTCTTAATAAATTTCATTATCCAAGTGAAGTCACTCATTCTCTCTCACTTTCTTTCCAAGTTTAGTGTTTGTCTTGTCAACTATTCTCCTCTTGCCAACTATGTTTACTCAGAAATATTTTTTGGATTTTAGAGAGACTCAGTCCCTCCTTTATAACATATATATGTTGATGGTAGCTGATACAGGTTGGCAGAGATCTATCTGCCCAACTTTTACATGACTCACATGCAGTGGTGGGATTCAACTGGTTCACACCTATTCACTACAACTGGTTGTTAACTTTCTAAGCAGTTCGGAGAACCGGTTGTGGGAAGAAATTTCCTTTTGTTTTTTTCCACTTTACAGGGCTAATCCTGTAAGAAAGGCAGGAAGGAAACATTCTGGTATTGTTTCTAGCCTAATCTTTATTGCCCTGCTTACAGAAACTGCCCCTTGGTTAACCCTTATTACATTGTAACAGCTAAAGGTTCTTGGCAGTACACCCAGACTTACTGTCGCATGAACTTCTCCAGAGGTTTTTTTTTCCTTTGCTGGTACTTTGCTGGGGCTTTACTTTCTTAAAGGGGAAGGGTTGTTTTAAGCTTTGTAAACTGCTGTTGGGAGAAAATACTCCCCTGTTGGAGTTCTTCCAGCTGGGATGCAAAGATCTGCACTTTGAAGAAATAATTGAATAACGAAGCAGAGCTGCCGGAAAGAAGCTTTTAATGACAAGGAACCAAGATGAGTGACATTCAGCAAGGCTTCTTGGCTAGCTAGAAAGATTGACATTCAAATTGAGTTTACATACCCTTTCTGAGTTTTGGTCTAAAACTGGTTTTTGGTGACCTTTAATCCTGTGTTTATTGATGGGATAATTTTCCCTATTCTGCTTTGTTTGGAACAAAAAAGGTTAATCTCTGTTCCTGAAAAGAAGCAGGGTTCAGAAATCTGGCTAGCTAGTTCCTGTGTCTATTTGTTCTGGTAATTGGTTTAACAAGCAACAGCTACTGTGTTTGTTTGGTTTTTGCTACATTCTAGTGCTAATTGCTTTCTTTGTAGTTAGGCTTATCTCAAGTGTTTACACTTGCCTAGGGTGTGAGCTCTGGCAATAAGCCAGACAAGGCTTGTTTTTTAGTTTTAAAAGGATTTAAACTGTTGTGATTTAATTATTTGTATTGTGTTTGAATTTTTTCCTGCCTCATGGTTTCTTTTTCTATCTGGGGAGGGGTTCTTCCTTCACTGCTTTAGCGGTTCCTGGCACTGTCCTTTTGGGGTGTACTTTCAAGAGGCAGAATGCAAGCTTGACACTGATTTTTTTTACTGCCTTTCTGGGGGGCATGTGATCTTTCCTTAAATCTGGATGATTTCCGTAGGATATCTTGTGAGGTGAGTGAGACTTGAACATGGACTCCCTATATAATTTGTTAATTTGTTTCTTTAGCTCAGCATTTTGTATCCCAAATATGCCCACCTACTTTTTGGAGAGCTTAAATGCTTTCTCTGCTAAAGAGTTTCACTTTATGAGCAAGAGTTGACTGCTGATAATTATCATTGCATTTTAACCATTTTAATCCCTCAAGGTGCTCTGGCACCCTGCCTGATTTGTAACTCCTGATTGCAGGTATTTCTAATCTAATGATTGGTATTTAGGGCAGCTTTTTGCAAGCAAAGAAGCTTTTTGTATTTTTGTACAGATAATCCTTGACTTACAACAGTTCATTTAGTGACCATTCAAAGTTACAATGGCACTGAAAAAAGTGTCTTATGATCATTTTTCACACTTATGACTGTTGCAGCATCCCCATGGTCATGAAAGGCCAGGTGAGGAGAACTCAATGTGAGTTATGTCCAGTTGGCCATGCGCACTGCCCACCCAGACACACCTACCAAGCTGGTCATTAGGGCAGAGAACCGGTTGTTAAATTATTTGAATCCCACCACTGCTCACATGCTTCTTTATGGGCTATCTCATCTGCATGTCACATGTTGGTGTGTATAAATGAGAAATGCAACAAGAGGATTGGATTCAAATATCTTAATTCAGAAGAAGTTATTTGATGCTCATCATTAAAGACATCTCTGTCTCCAGTTCCTTTTTCAGATGTCTTTTACTGTTATGTACATTTCCCTCTAAGTGCTGTTCTTTGTGTACAGCTGTTAAAGCTATTTTTAGATACAGAGAAGGATTGCCTGGAGCACTGAGTAAATGAATCTGTCACATTGAAAATCAGCAGTGGCAGACATATAATAGAGTGAATTCTAGGGCATTTTAAGGTTTGTCTGTACCAGTTTGTTTTTGGTTGATTTGTGAAATCTAGTGTCAGAACCAGATACAACCTGCCATTAATGTCCTTTATAATTAATTGTCTATACATAATGTTTTACATCTTCATTCGTTTCTTTGAAATGTTAGCTTTCCATGCTTAGAAATGGGCAAAGCTGCCAGGGGTAGTTTTGCTCACTTCTACCCTTTTTCAGTGTTAAATTCATTCTATTTCTTTTCTCTCTTTTTAAGAATTTTGATGAAAGTGTGTGTGTGTGTGTGTGTGTGTGTGTGTGTGTGTGTGTGTGTGTGTGTGTTTGGATGCATGGTTACATAAAACTTTTGTTTCCTACTTTGGGGATACTCTACTACAAAATGCAGAAAATTGGTGGATTTAAATGTATGCTCCAAAATCCATAAGTAAATTCATCATATTGAGTAAATAGAATTTTGAACTTTCCAGATTTTTTTCCATTAAGGTCTTAAAAGCCAAACATTGGAACAAACAATGAAGTCTATAAATTAGGCTAGATTCTTAGCTATGAGGTCAGCAGTTTAAATTTTATACTAAGATGATCATTGGGGACTAAATGCAGGCATGAGTTTTGGATGTAATCTGATAGCTGATACCATTAGTAGGGGAAAAGACAATTGTTATTTTCTTCAATTCTAAAAACACAAAGACTACTAGTCCAATATCTATCTTTGGTAACATAAATAAATTGGAAATATTTTATATCAACAAGACAAGAGAACTTTTTTGTTGTTGCATTCTAAGTATAAAGTCAATAAAGTCAGGACTTCCGGCGGGGACGTCATGCCAGTGCGAGCAAGCCGACGGGGCTCCATTTGGCTCACATGATTTTTCGTGAATTCTGTGGCCTTTGCGCAAGGTTAGCTCTTGAAGAGAACACCGGTGGAGAGGGGAGACTTCATAGGTCCAAGGGAGAAAGGCGATCTCCTGGAAGAGCAAGAGGTTCCCTTGGATCAGACACGAAAGAAATTGGCCTGTTAATGGCCAATCCAAAGGTGTCACAGTCCACTTTCTAGGGAAAGGAAAGATATAGAAAAATATGAAAGAGAAGGAGCAACAACAAGGGCACAAACAGAAATATGAACAAAAGGAGGCTCAAAAACAAGTACTAAGCAATAAAGTGGATGACAGAGAAATTAATATACTGTCAATAAATATTAATGGTTTAAATTAACCCATCAAGAGAAAACGTGTATTGTTGGCTCTCCAAAGGCAAGAGATGGACATAATCTGCCTACAGGAGGTGCATATAAAAGAAAAATTCAACATTAAAATATACAGACATAGAAGGTAGGATTTTAATAGTAGAAATAGCAACTGGGCAAAAATTAGTCTTATTAATGGTAATATATGCACCGAACAAAAATCAGAATTTTTTTTATTCCAAATGACATTAAAAAATAACAGAAATAAAATGGGATAATCTATGTATAGTAGGCAATTTTAATGCGATCATAGATAATAAAAAAGATTACAAAAGTACAAACAAGAAAAAAATTAGAAGACACCTACCAAACACTTTTTTGAATATGGCTAAAGAATTGGATATATATGACACGTGGAGGAAATTAAACCCGCAAAGGAGACAATAAACATAATGAAAGGTGTTAGACAAGGATGTCCATTATCCCCCCCCATTGTTTATATTATCATTAGAGGTGTTGTTGAACTAGGTAAGAGGAAATCAGGAAATAAAAGAACTTAAAATTAAAAAAGAAGAGTATAAGACGCAAGCATTCACCAATGATATGGTGTTTATTATCGAAGAATCTTTTAATTCAGGAGCTAAATTATTGCAGGAGATAGAGGATTTTGGCAAGGTTGCTGGATTAAAGATAAGGAAAAAACAAAAATAATAACAAAAAAATCTTACACAACAACAGGATAGGGAACTGGAGAAGCTATTGGGAATTCAGGTAACAAAAAGAGTCAAATATTTAGGAATCTGGATGACAGCAAAATGTTCCTCAATAAAAGATGACAACTATTCTAAATTGATACAAAAAATTCAAAAAGATCTGGAAAATTTGACCAAATTACAAATTTCTTTAATTGGGAGAATAGCCATTACAAATATGAATGTATTACCAAAAATTCTTTACTTATTTCAAACGGCTCCAATAAAATTAGGGAAAAAATGTTATACAGATTTAAACAAAACAATTTTGAAATTTATCTGGAATGGGAAGAAGGCTAGGATAAAAATAAAACTGTTACAAGATAAAAGAAATAGAGGAGGTTTTGGACTTCCAGATTGGTAACTATAACATCAAGCGACGGCGGTAACATGGCTAAGAGAATGGATATTGCTGAATAATAAAAGAAAATTAATGACAGAGGGCCATGATTTACAGGTAGGTTGGCACGCTTTCATCTGGGAAGGAAAACACAAATCGCATAAGCACTTTCAGAGACATCACGTGAAGGGAGAATTATTAGAGGACTGGAGGGAGATCAAGAAAAAAAACTACATTAAAACTCCAAAATGGATATCTCCTAGGGAAGCAACAATTTACCCGAATGTTTTAGATCTGGACAAGAAAGTGACTTACAAAGAACTATTGGATGAACAAAATAATCTTAAATCAAAACAAGATTTGGCTTTGGTTGGAATAAAAATAGACTGGTGGCCCTACCTGCAAATCCAATCTAGGTATAAAAGTCATGGTTGTCCCAAAGGTGCTTTTTTTTTTTTGCATGGCACAACATGCAAACATCGCCGCGCTGAGTCCTACGGGAGTTGGGCGGCATATAAAAACGACCAAATAAATAAATAAATAAATAAATAAATAAATAAATAAATAAATAAATAAATAAATAAATAAATAAATAAATAAATAAATAAATAAATAAATAACATAGGAGACCAAACTCATCAGGACTAGATTCAGCAGTCCATCTGCATTTAAAAGACAAAGGGCATTATGTTGAAGACAGCAAAGTCCACATTTTGGACAGAGAGGACTACTGGTTTGAAAGAGGGAGTCAAAGAGGCCATCTATGTCAAAATTGAACAGCCCTTTCTCAACAGAGGGGAAGGGATACAACATCAACTATCTCCAGTCTACAACACAGTCCTTTCAGCAGTTCCAAGAAGACTCCACACCCATTTGCACTACTCAGGTGGCCCTGATGACACCACTAAACCTCCAGGTGGCCTCAACTCACTCGATAAAAGAATGCAAATGACCAGCTGTCTGCAAGGAGTATAAATCCTTCCATTCCCCACCATCCAATCAAAGCTGAAGAAGCTTCTTGGATGAGAAGCGAAATGTCTTTAAAGAAAAACTAGAAAGGTGCCTCTTGAAAAAGCACCTTTGGGATGACAACAGCTTATATTGATCAAAATTTTAGTCTCAATTTTTGATGGGAGATTACCATTGGAATGACATAGTTGATCCATTGATTTTATTTGGCACTTTGAAAAGGGGTATATTTGGGACGTGGCTACATGAATACTGAATTTCTAACATTCTTCTTTTATGAAAAAGTTATTTTGACTTTCAGTAAAACTGTAATATTGTTCAGTACTGTAATAGGGATAGTTTAACACTGTACTAGCTACTTTAGACATTAAATTCAGAATACTATAATGGCACGATAATAGGAGACAATTGACAGAGTTCCCCCATTGTACAGTACAGGTTAGCAGTCTTTTAATTTCATATAAACGAAGCAAGAGAAGCTTTATTTTATCTTAAACTTCAGAAAGCATGAATTTATTTTTCCATTGCCTTAGTGTGAAGAATAGCTAAGTGCTTCTGAAACCCTGAGGTGAGAAGTTTAGTTTTCTACCTCCAAGATTAATTTGTTGGAGTAACAGTGGCATCATATCAAGGGATCATATCAAGGAACAAATCAGGGGTTACTTTCTCTAAAATGTACTAGCAGCTGGAAATTCAGAGTGTAGCACTAATTAAATAGATCTGTATTCACATTGCTTAGCAACTACCGTAGATGGAGCCAAGGAAAACTCTAACATATTTTACTCACGGTGAGAACTGTTTCAATACATTCAATTTGTTCAGCTTGTTCTAGTTTTGAATTAACTAAGTTTCCAGGTTCATAACTCATTGGATTTAGTCTGCTTATTCAGATGCTCTAACATAATATTGTAATCATGAAGTATAAATGAAAAGCAATCAAAACCTTGTTGTACTTGAGAATGAGGCAAATCAATGAGTTTTACATCTAGGAAAATAAGCAAAAGACTGAAACGAAACATAACTTGCAGAAAAGTGCTATGTTGATATACACAGGCTTATCCAATATGCTTGAAACAAGTATTTAGATACAGTTTGAAACCTCCTTTAATGTAGGAGGGCAGCCATGCCCCTAGTGCCCTGTCATAAGGACAACAAAGTCTGAAATATGAAGCTGGATACTACTTACATTTTCTTGAAGGTAGGCAAACATCTTCATGTACACTAAGGGCAATCAGGACAAAAGATATTCTTTATTGTGAGCAAATAGTTTCATGTAAACCACTTTTTATGTAAGAAAATACTGGATACCAAAATGTAATGCTCTTTTAATTTCCTACAGAGCTCAAGAATAAAATTAGGTTGAGGTATTGTGTAAAATTAAATACATGGATATATATCCAGCTATTCAGAAGAGCTACTCAAAAAGAAAAAAAACAGTGAGTTAAGATCAGCAGATCATTCAGGAAAATTTGGCACTGTTCACTAGTTCACTATATATTTTGACCAGATTTCATAAATAAAAATATCTGCATTATCTGTCAGAGAGAATAAGCTAGAGATATATGCTCTATTTTGTTCTTCTAGAATGATGGATCTATTATGACACTCCTTCCCTATAGATATATGGCCCAGATGAATTCAAGAATCTCACTGGGTCACATTGGTTTTATTAGAAACATGCTATGCTTTGAATTAGAAAGTAGACTAATGCCATTGTTTCCAAATATTCTGTTTATTATTTATGGGAATGCAGATCAACATGATCTGTCTGTTTGTGTTTATCTGAAATAATTCAATAGTATCTTTCTTTTTAGAATGCCACGGCAACATAAAAATGCAATAATAAAATATGCAAGGAAACATTTAAATTGCTGTATGAATTACAAAAATAGATGGTGTGAAAATTAATGTATAACTAATCAATTTGGACTTCAATAAAGTGAAAGAGACAGGCAGACTGCCCTAACTAGATTCCTTAATTTGTATGAAAATGCCAGTTTCTTTTAAAAAGCAATAGTGTTAGTCAAGTCATCTTTTTTTCAGTTTAGGCATATTTGATTTTAATAGTATATTATTTATTACAGTTTAGGAGTGGGTAAAACTGCACTCTTTTGACACTTATTCAATTAATTAGGGACAGAAGATGTATTCAGCTGAGATGTTTAGCAGAGACTACCCAATTTCTTACACATGCAACTGCCCTTATCTGAAATTTAGTTAAGCTTAATTAAACTTTATCTATTTGGTTGACTTGATAGGAAATTTCTGATTTGTGTCTCTAAATGGGTTTGGACTATCTCATGCATGAACTGAAGCAGTCATGGTTATATGAGTCATAAAGATTATTGTATTTTCCATTATTTTTATAAAATCAATTCAACAAAATGATCTTTTTCATATCTAGTGGACAGGGGTGGGTTGCACTTACCTTCGCCACCAGTTCGTATTGCAACGTTTCGCGCATGTGTGCGTCCCCTCGTGCAATTTGGCTTCAGTGCATGCTCAGAAGCAGGAATTAGCAGGAGAAGCTCATCAGCTGTGCTTCGGGTGAAGAAATAAAGGTAAGAATTCACCCACAGGCAGGCGGGAGGGCCCTTTTTCAAGCTGCAGAAGGGGAAAAATTCGCACAAAATCAAAAAAAAAGATGGCGGCACGCACGGAACGGCACCGACAGTGACATCACCAGTGGGTCGCTACCGGTTCAGGCAATCCGGTCCGAACCGGGAGGAACCCACCCCTGCTAGTAGACATCGGGAGACTACTTTCAAAGAATGCCATGTCAGCCCCATTATGTTAGAATTGTAACCTCAGTGAAGGAACACATAGTCATTGGTGTTCTCCTGTTATTGCCATTTTGGTTTGATTTTCATGAGATTATAAAAGTCAATATGGCTTAAAGACATGAATACTTTTAAACTGTACACCAGCCACCTGGAAATCATTACTATATTAATAATTATGGATTTTGAGAGTCTGGGGGCACAGTTTATTTTAAAAAACTTTTTTTAAGGATTTGAAAGGTGTAAATTACCAATATCTACTTGCTTTCTGTTTATGAGATGATTATCTATTGTTATATTGGAAAGTCTAGTCAGTATTATTCTGTGTTAGTCAAGGCTGAACATGTCTAAAACTCATACCAATTTTTTTTTTTAAGATTTACATATACATTGCTTTAATATATAAAAATGAAAAAGAAAAGGGAGAAGGAGGAAAAGAGGCGGGAAACACAAGGAGAAGAAAAGGAAACACATTATGTTATCATTGTTCTTTTTGAATTGGATTCATTGTTTTGATTAGTTTATACTTTTGTAATCCTCTTTTTTGTAGTTTCTGAAGACTGGAGCCATAATCCACCCATAGACTATGCAGGAAGGTTCAGGTAGACCAGTGTTTCTCAACCCTAATAATTTTAAAATGTGTGGATTTCAAGTCCCAGAATTTCCTTAGCTAGTCCTCATCAGTACATTGAGAAAGGTAAAAATGAAAAGTGTCTTTTGAAATCACTGTATAACATAAATTAGAAAAGCTAAGAAATTTGCCCACTGACTAAGTTATATTTTCTGGCAGCCTTAGCAGCCATTTTGTGAGTGCCCACAACTTGCTTTGAAAGTTTGCAAGTAAGGCTGCTGGGTAAATATCTGCTACTTCAGTTTAATGAATTAGGTAAGCTGGGGAAAAAATAGAAGTGTGCCTGAAAGTATATCTCACTCATTATTATTGCTTATTGTTTGTAAATTGTTGGTTATATACTCTAGTGCAGCAATTTTGGCTGTCACATGCAAAGGAGAAATCCATTACCATACCATGGAGAGATGTAATCCTTCTATGTTTTAGCTTTATATTAACATTCCCTTGAACAATTAAATATCACATGCCCTAGAAATTACAATACCATAATTTGTTTGCTATTCTATACTTAATTGAAAATTAAATATGGTAACATAAGAATAAATGTTGGAGTCGAAGGGTGAAAAAGATGTCTTGGCTGTAATTTGTATGAGGTAATCATTAAAGTTACTTTGGGAGGGAAATCAACTGCAACTTACAGTCCATTGCATACATTAGGGATGGCTAGTTATTAATCTTATAACCCTTTCCAATTAACAGAGTAAACTCTGAAATAAATGCAAACTGAATATGTCCAAGGACAAAATAAAGCTAGCTTCTTTAAAATGCAGTTTATGTTTGGCAAAAATTATCAGACTGGTCCATAGAGAAACTATCTGGATGTCTAGAAGAAACAGGATTTAAACCTTCAGTTACTTCATGCTTGTAGAAAGTTAGCACCCACCCTTCTCCTAGAAGAATGAAATATTCTAGGAAATATTAAAAAGGCAGAATATTATACCTCCCTGGATGAGAAAAGGAGAAACACGCTCTTGGAAAGCAGCCCCCACCATTGTTAATAGCCCCAGAAAGACTGGGCCATCCTATCTACAAGACAAAAGGCTGGGCCAGCTTACCTACAAAACAAAAGAAACAAAAGACTTTCACCCTCAGGCTATGATAGGATTAGCCCTCACTCAAGATCCAGACCAGGACAAAACCATTAAGCCATAATAGGAACACAACCCTCTTCATTACATCATCACCCAGCAAGATTCAACCAAGCCTGAGACTCAAGACAACCTACAAAGTTACCTCTGCATGGCCCCATAGGAGTCTGACAACCAATCAGAATACATTTCTGCCACAGGAACAGGAAGAAAGTTCAAAGCCCAAGAGAGCGTATAAATCTCTCACCCATGTGCTCGATTGCCCAGGACCTCAAACCATGTGGTCCTGTCCACCATTAAACCATCTTTCCAAACAGCTTCCGTATTTCCAGTGTCTTTCTCCCCACTTGGAACTGAACCCAGATGGACATTTCTTCCAACAAGCTAAAGACATGTTGGCCTAATGTGATATGTTAGCCAATATTTTTCTAAAGTATGCTCTATGACTGTACTGCTGCAGACTTCAGTCACACACACATGACACACACACACACACACACACACCATAACTTAGGAAATTATCAGTTTTACTTCAAGGCTGAAGTGTTAACAATAAAGCAAGGAATTTCAACAAAGCAAAAGTTTATTTTGAACCAGAAGTGCACAGAAGAGTCATAAATGTCAGTCCAAATTTCAAAAAGGCAACAGTAGAATTCATAAATAGAAGTCACACATAAGCCAGATGTCAGATATGGTTTACAACAAAGAGAGCAGTAGAAGAACAGTTACTTATTTAAGGCTTCAACTAGCTGTCTCCAATTAGAAGGTTTACTTCTTTGCTTACAAGGAATCTTATATACTTATTCTGCTCTGAATTCCTCCATTCTAGTTGAGTGCCTGGGCTGAGAAGTCTTACATCCTCCTCCTCTGAGTTTTCCTGCTGCTCAGATACTGCCTGGGTTTGATCAGTTCCATGTGGTTCTTTGTCCTTACTGAGACGACTTCTGGAGCAGCTTCTTTGGCATCATATTCAGACTCAGAATTTTATAGTTTGTTCAACCAATGTGATTGTTTATAATATTTTTTAAAATTATTGTCACAATGACAGAAAACTAATACAAATTAATACAAAGACTCACCTGTCTGGAACCCGCATTGCATATCGGACATTAATACAATCGAGAGAGTCCAGAAATATTTCACAAGAAGAGTCCTCCACTCCTCTGCTCACAACAGAATACCTTATGTCACCAGACTTGAAATTTTGGGATTAGACAATTTAGAACTACGTCACCTTCGATCTGATCTACTGTAAATGTAGTTCATAAAATCATCTACCACAATGTCCTACCTGTCAATGACTACTTCAGCTTCAACCGCAATACTACACGAGCACACAATAGATACAAATTTAATGTAAACCGATCCAAACTCGACTGCAGAAAATACGATTTCAGCAACAGAGTGGTCAATGCCTGGAATGTACTACCTGAGTCTGTGGTTTCATCCCCAAACCTCCATAACTTTAACCTTAGACTATCTACAGTCGACCTCACCCCATTCCTAAGAGGTCTGTAAGTTTATTTTCCAATTAGTAGTGTGTGCAGTAAAGCATGTTTTGGTATCTATGTATATTATTTTTCTTGGTGCAGGGCACATTTATGCTTGACTGAAGATAGTAGTTTTGCAGTTGATAAATACTTTGGTTGATGCCCTTGTTACATGCAAAATATTATATCATCCCTAATTGATTAAAGAAAATAATTGTCCATTTGGGGAAGAAGGTCACACCTGATTCATCAGTGCATGGCTTTGGAAAACACAAGCTATCAGTTTAATAAATCAGGTACAGGCAGTATTTTAAATATAATTATCTGCTTTATATACTTTCAGCTATAAAGGCTTATAATGGAAATGACATGGTCAAAAGACAGTCATACTAAATATGAAGTACAAGACTTTCTAAAATAGATACTGAATTGCCAACCTCTTTCTTCATTGAAGGCCAAGCAGATTTTGCCCAGTAAAATAAGTTTCTTCTAGTATAAATCCAAAAAATAGTGAGAAGCACAGAATGGAACGGAATTTAGGAAATCATCTAATAAAACCCTCTATCCAATGCAGAAGTCTATTATTGCAGCATCCCTGATAGACGGCTATCCAGTTTCTGTCAAATATAATGGAGAGCCTACCATCTCCCAAGGCATTACTTAACAGCAATTCCCTGAGGAAATATTTTCTTGATGGCCAAACGAAATTCACTACTTCATAAATTATTCCCATTATTTCTAATCTTGTCTTATGAAACAGCTAAAAATTGAACAATACCAAGTTTCAGCAATGGCTACTAAATCTTACTCCCTTCCTGCATTAAGACATACTGTACTTCTTGTTTGTTCCCTGTTTTTTGTTCACTTATGTAAAGATACTAAATTCTTGGATCTGCACACTGATATATTCCTTGTATACCTAATTATATGCATAGCTTCCTCAGCCATGTTCCATTTGGTAATCCAATCATATTCAATCTAATCCAATCCAATCCAATCCAATCTAAATCTTTTCACTCTGTTCTCCCTCATAAACAGGATTCCACTGGATCAGGTTTGAAAGGTCCTTTCCAAATGCAAGATATTCTAAATTTTTCTTCCAGATTTCATGTTATGCAGTATTAGCAGGAGTCCCTTATCTCAGAAATGCATTGTATTATTGAATGATTCAAACTATATTCATTGTTAGTCTGGAAATAGACTGTTTCATTGATCTATTGCACCAAAACTAGTAAAGAAACATGAAGCTCTTTAAAGCTCACAGTGAAAAGAACTGAATACCACTGGCTGTCACTTATAGCAAGCAGATCAAACCAGTCAATGCATTTTTAATCAGCTACTGTCGATAATGACACTGCAGCTTCTTAGGCTCTGGGCAGCAAGCCCATATTTGAATACAGATAATCAACCAAGTATAAGTAGACCTGCAACAAACCCAGATATTTCCTTTGCCTCCACATTTATACCATCAGTATGATCTCACGCTCCCAAAAGTACACACACAAGTTTAGAGGCACCTTGATAGAATATCTGCCAGCAATACTTCTCTCTCTTTTTTTAACAGATTAACAGAGTTGGAAGGGACCTTGCAGAGGTCATCTAGTCCAACCTCCTGCCCAAGCAGGAGACCCTACATCTGCCTCTACCTAGGATTGAACTCACAACCTCCTGATTGTGAGGCAAGAGCTCCTCCTCTCTGTATTCTACTTCGTGGAAAAAAATTAATAGAATGAGTTTATAACTTTATTTTTCAATGCTTTCATGGCCTTCGTGAACAACACTGATGCTCAAAGTATAAGAAATAAATAAGGTAACTCTTATCTTATTTGAATCTTACATAGAGGAAGGCAATTTGATTTAATACATCTAGCACAAATCTGATGGAAAGAGTCCCATATAGCAAGTGAAGGATAAAATTCATATGTATAAATGTATATGCAAAGACAGCAACTGAAATAATTTCTCTTGAATTTGTTCAAAAGAAACAGAAACAACAGAAAGGGAAAAGTAGTTGCAGTCTATATTAAAAATATCCATTCATGCTCAAAAATTTAATAGGTGTACTTGGCAATACTATAGGGATTACAATAAGTGGAAGGCAAGTAAAACAGTACTATTCCTGATGTGCACTATCATCTATCGAATCAAGGAGATACTTGATCAGTGTTCTATCCTCACTACGCGTTACTCTGTGTGCAGCTTGACATGCAGCTAAACCCACCTATCCTCCAATAAAACAGACCGTGTGCAAAGATCTGGATGCTTTTTAAAGAAACAGGATAGTGAAACTGGGGAAAATAGAAACACAGACAATAAAAACCCAAATACAAAATAAACAGTGTTGTGTTGCTGGTGAGATTAACAATTAACAAATACAGATAAATCTAAATCTCACCAGCGATGCTGTGTATGGGATGCAGATTTTTGTCATTAGATCAACATGTGCCATGGATTATTGGACTGGCCCAACTCATCAGAAGTTTAAGCTTTAAATTAAATTGAGGTGGGAAGGGTGACCAATCTTTAGAATCTCTAGAACACAAAACCAATCATAAATCCCAAGAAAACAAATCAAACAATGAGATAGGGAGTGATGGGGGAAAAAGAAAAACCCAAACAATTAGGAGATGCAGGAACTATACCCATGGACAGACATAAAAGTCTTAAATGCTTATATACAAATGCTCAAAGCTTGGGGAACAAACAGGGTGAACTAGAAGCAATAGTACACAAGGGTAGGTATGACATAGTTGCCAGAAACCTGGTGGGATGAAACCCATGACTGGAATGTACTGATGGATGGATACAAATTGTCCAAAAGAAACAGATCAACAAAAAGAGGAGGTGGAGTTGCACTATATGTATATTATACTGAATATACTATATAGTGTATATACTATACACTATATCTACAGAAATGCACATGATCAAAGATAAAACTCCTCCCGAATGTATATGGGTCAATATAAAAGGGGGGAAAGTGATATTGCCATAGGTGTGTATTACAGGCCACTTAACCAATCTGAAGAAATGGATGAACTCTTTGCCAACCAGTTAACAAATGTGTGTAGCAAGCATACCAAGTAGTAGTGGGAGACTTTAACTATCCAGATATCAACTGGGAGACAAAATCTGCAGCTAGTGGGGGATCAAACAGATTCCTAACCAACCTAGCTGACAACTTTATCATCCAAAAGGTATAGGAGGGAACTAGAAGTAAAGCTATACTGGACTTAATTCTTACTAATAGAAAAGAAGTGATAGAGGGAGTAGAAGTTTCTGGAACTTTGGGTGAAAGTGACCACGTCATACTGGAATTCAATATAATGCAAACACAAGCAATAGGGGAAAAAAATCCAGCCAGTATCTTAAACTTTAAAAGAACTGATTTTAACAAACTCAGAAATAGCGTAGGAAAGATTCCATGGATGAAAATCCTAAAAGGGAGAATAACTCAAGAACCATGGGAAACTCTGAAAAATATTATCATAAAAGCCCAATCCAGCACAATACCACTGAAAAAGAAAAAATCCAAGAAGAAACCAGCCTGGTTGCACAAATATCTCTCTGATAAACTGAAAGACAAAAAGGACAAGCACAGAAAATGTAAAGAGGGACACTGTTCTGACCCAGCTCCCCAAACACGACAAACTCTCTGAAGTGAACTCAAAATATTCCTTTATTAGGAGTGCCAGCAGCCCCAGCAAAAAGTTTCTCTCTCAGGCTAACAAGTCCGTCCTTCCAGAAGATGAATAGTTGTCTGCCACATCTATTCATCTCCGCCCCCTGCCTTTTATCCCCAGAGCTAGGGTGGGGCCTCGCTAGCAGTGGTGGCTCTTCATTCCCCAGGATTGGCCCATGACTTTCCACTGCTCTCCTCTTCTTTGCCTTCTGCGCAGCCACGCATCAGGCACTGGACCCATCTGTTCCTTCTCTTCTTCATCAACCACCTCCAGACCTGGGGGCTGTTGACTCTCCATCTGAGGGCTGACGGATGACCCAAGCTCCACCTCTGTCTCTCTGTCTGCCAGCTCCATTCCCTCTTCCCCCTTGGAGCTCTCAGGTTGCCTTGATGCTGACCCTGACTCCAATGCCTCCTCCTCCTCTGATTTGGCTGCTGGAGGGGCCAGTGGCCAACAGGCCACAACAGTCACATAACTAAGGCTGATTATCAGCAGATAGCCAGAATATGCAAAAATGAAGTCAGGAAAGTAAAGGCTCAGAACGAACTAAGGCTTGCTACAAAAGTCAAAGATATTTTTAAAAAGTTTCTTTCAACATATTAAGAACAAGAAAAAAGCCAAGGAAACAGTAGGTCCACTAAAGAGAGAAGAAGGCAAGGAAATAACTGGGAGTAAGGAGAAAGCAGACCTGCTTAACACATTCTTTGCATCAGTCTTAACGCAAAAAGAAATTATAGCGCAACGTACCAAAAAAAACTACTGTAAAAAACAAACTAGAAATAAAAATTAAAATAAGCAACAAAATGGTAAGAAAACATTTCTTTGACCTTGACAAATATAAATCACTAGGACCTGACAGATTAGATCCCACAGTTCTGAAAGAGCTGGCAGATGTTATCTCAGAACCATTGTACCATATCTTTAAAAAAAATCCTGGAGTACCAGGGAAGTATCTGAGGATTGGAAAAGAGCTGATGTAGTTCCCATCTTCAAGAAAGGGGAAAAAACAAACCCAGGGAACTACAGGCCAATCAGTCTAACATCAAGACCTGGGAAGATCCTGGAAAAGATAATAAATAAACAAGTCTGCAAACAACTAGAAGCAAATAAAATTACAACTAGTAGCCAGCACAGGTTAAAAACAGATCATGCCAAGCCAATCTTATTTCATTCTTTGATAAAGTGACTAAATTAGTAGACCAGCGAAATGCTGCGGACATATTATCGGCTGTGGGTTGCTCCCGGTTCGGCCAGATTCTGCGAACCGGTAGCGCCGGAGGTGGGAGGCTCCGCCCATGCGCAGAAGGAGCGCACGTGCGAACCGGTAGCAACTGGTTTTAGAACCCACTACTGCATAGTATACTTAGATTTCATTAAGGCATTTGGCAAAGTAGACCACAATCTACTTCTTGGTAAGATAGAATAATGTGGAACAGACAACATCACCACCAGATGGATTTGTAACTGGCTTACAAACCGTACTCAATGAGTAGTCCTTAATGGTACTACATTCACATAGAAAGAAGTAAGCAGTGGGGTACCACAAGGCTCCATCTTACCCAGTACTCTTCAATATCTTCATTAATGGCTTAGATGAGGGAATAGAAGGGGAACTCATCAAATTTGCAGATGATACTAAACTGGCAGGAATACCCAACACCCCAGAAGACAAGTTCAGGATCCAAAAAGATCTTGACAGACTTGAACAATGGTCCCTATCCAACAAAATGTGGAGAAAAGCAAAGTTTTACATTTAGGCAGGAAAAACCAAAGGTATAAGTACAGATTAGGCGAGGCCTGACTCAAAACAGTGTGAGAGAGACCTATGAGTTCTAGTGGATGATCACTTGAATATGAGCCAGCAGCCAAAAAAGCTAATACAATCATGGGTTATATAAACAGAGGCATAGAATCAAGATCACATGAAATATTAGTGGTGTTTTATAAAACCCTAGTAAGACCACACCTGGAATACTGCAATCAATTTTGGTCACCACACTACAAAAAGATGTTGAGACTTTGGAAAAAGTCAGAGAAGAGCAACTAAGATGATCAAAGGCCTGGAGACTAAACCATATGAAGAATGACTGCAGGGTTTGGATTTGGCTAGAATTTGGGGTGACATGATAGCAATATTCCAGTATTTGAGGGGCTGCCACAAAGAAGAGGGGTCAAATTATTCTCCAAAGCACCAGAGGGCAGGACAAGAAACAATGGTTGGAAACTAATCAAAGAGAGAAGCAACCTGAAATTAAGGAGAAATTTTATAACAGTGAGGACAATTAACCAGTGGAATAGCTTGCCTTGAGAAATCGTGGGTGCTCCATCACTGGAAGTTTTTAAGAAGAGATTAGACAGTCACTTGTCTGAAATGGTATAGGTTCTTAAGCATGGGGCTGGACCAGAAGACCTCCAATATCCCTTCCAGCTCTATTCTATTCTATTTTTGGATTCTTCCTGGTGCTTTGTTTTCCCCAAATGCTAAAGGAAATGGAGCCTGGCTTCCCAGGATGCACTTGTTTTTGGAATGAGGGATGACCCTTAAAGGGCCGGGTCAGCTTCCAAACAATAGAGTTTGTTATTTGGCCCTGGCCACTAGATGGGGCCAGAGAACAACAATAGTATATGCACAAATTTATGCTGGGGCATGACAATCAGGATGATGCTTTCTAAAAGTCAAATCTATATATTTTAAAATGTCACAGCCACAATTATGGGGATTTTAATTACCCCAATACCTATAGGGAGAAAAACTCTGCCTTGTCTTACCTTGCTCATAACATTATCCTTCCGAAGGTAGATGAACACATAAGAGGATCAACTATTCTTGGTATGATACAGGGAAAACTTAGCTGAAGAAGAAATAGAAGCATTAGGGAAATTTGTTCATGTGGTGCTTAAATTCTTGATTTGCCGTAAGTATTAAAACTGTTATTAAATAATTATTAAAACTATGATTCACCAGTAGCTATTGTTCTCCAGAGATTTAATTATTGCATTGCTGCTAATGACAAAGATTTTTTCTGTTTCTTGAAAGGCCCTGCTTATGAACGGTAGAAAATAAGAATGTAATAGATTGACTATTTACAGTACATTATAATTGAAAGGGCATTTTTGAGTTCAAGTAATCAAATCAAAGGAAACAAAGATGCTTTATTCTTGAAAATATCTAGGAGAACTTTATGGGTAGGGATATATCTGGAAAGGAATTGCTTATTATAATGCCAAGAGTAAATTATACAGCTAGTATGATGTCCTTGGGATAGGACAATTGTCAGCTTGCCCCTCAAGAAAAGTCCACAAAGCAATGCTATTCAGATGTCATAGTAACCAGATATGCAACATAAAATAAAGATTGCATTCAAAGGATCAAATTATCAAGCACATTCTTTAAAAGTTCTGAGATAGATGTAGCTGTAAATACAACATTTCAGCTATAGCATCATCCAGTTAGCATCCTTACTGAATGATGAAGCAAGGACAATATGACTCATTAGCATCACTTTTTACTACTATTTACAAGAAAAAAAACTTACTTTTTGATTCTTGTGTACCACAGTTCATGTAGTAGCAAAAGTACCCATCTCCATTCCAAGCAAAGTAAACAAAAATTACTTACATTCCAACTTATGTAATAATAATAATAATAATAATAATAATAATAATAATAATAATAATAATAATAATAATAATAATAATAATAATAATAACAACAATAACAATAACAACAACAACAACAACAACAACAACAACAAAGTTGGAAGGGACCTTGGAGGTCTTCTAGTCCAACCCCCTGCTTAGGCAGGAAACCCTACACTACTTCAGACAAATGGTTATCTAACATCTTCTTAAAAACTTCCAGTGTTGAAGCATTCACAACTTCTGGAGGCAAGCTGTTCCACTGATTAATTGTTCTAACTGTCAGGAAATTTCTCCTTAGTTTTAAGTTGCTTCTCTTCTTGTTTAGTTTCCATCCATTGCTTGTTGTTCTACCCTCAGGTGCTTTGGAGAATAGCTTGACTCCCTCTTCTTTGTGGCATCCCCTGAGATATTGGAACACTGCTATCATGTCTCCCCTAATCCTTCTTTTCATTAAACTAGACATACCCAGTTCCTGCAACCGTTCTTCATATGTTTTAGCCTCCAGTCCCCTAATCATCTTTGTTGCTCTTCTCTGCACTCTTTCTAGAGTCTCAAAATCCTTTTTACATCGTGGCGACCAAAACTGAATGCAATATTCCAAGTGTGGCCTTACCAAGGCATTATAAAGTGGTATTAACACTTCACGTGATCTTGATTCTATCCCTCTGTTAATGCAGCATAGAACTGTGTTAGCTTTTTTGGCAGCTGCTGCACTCTGCTGGTTCATATTTAAGTGGTTGTCCACTAGGACTCCAAGGTCCCTCTCACAGTTACTACTGTTGAGCAAGATATCACATATATTGTACCTGTGCATTTTGTTTTCTTGCCTAAATGTAGAACCTTACTTTTTTCACCATTGAATTTTATTTTGTTAGATAGCGCCCAATGTTCAAGTCTGTCAAGATCCTTCTGTATCTTGAGCCTATCTTCTGGAGTGTTGGCTATTCTGGCCAGTTTGATGTCATCTGCAAATTTGATGAATTCCCCATCTATCCCCTCGTCCAAGTCATTGATGAAGATGTTGAAGAGTACTGGGCCTAAAACAGAGCCTTGGGGTACTCCACTGCATACTTCCCTCCATGTAGATGCAGTTCCATTGAGCACTACACATTGAGTGCGGTTGGTTAGCCAGTTTTGAATCCATCTGGTGGTGTTGCTGTCCATCCCACATTTTTCTACTTTATCTAGTAGTAGGTTATGGTCTACTTTGTCAAATGCCTTACTGAAGTCCAAGTAAATTATATCGACATCATGTTTAACATCATGTTTGTTTAGTTGTTTGCTAAAGAATCCAAGTGAGGAAAAGGGCTAAAAAATTATAAAGCTCTCAAGTTATCTTTCATTATGAATTTTTTTAACATAGCTGAAAGTCAAGACATGGACTGAGGCAGAATTACTGCAGATGGTTATATGGCCTGTGCAAAAAAAAAATATACAGTTGCATTGTCCACTCAAAGGTGAAACTAGTTTCAGGAAGTACTATAGAGCCGAGGTGGAGCAGTGGTTAAAATGCAGCACTGCAGTTCAACAGTTCAGCTGTTCAAATCTCACCGGCTCAAGGTTGACTCAGCCTTCTGAGGTGGGTAAAATGAGGACCCAGATTGTTGGGGGCAATATGCTGACTCTGTAAATCACTTAGAGAGGGCTGTGAAGCACTATGAAGCGGTATATAAGTCTAAGTGCTATTGCTATTGCTATATGTCCTTTGAAGAGATGCAAACAGAGTCCAGGGGTGGTGTGAAGAACTTACATTGTTACAATAAATCCACCAGTCCCAAAGGTTCATTGTATTGTTTTCATTGTTCATTTGTGTTTATTTTGGTGTTTAGATTTTTAGGGGAGGTGTATGGATTAAGATTACATTAAAGTGAGGTGTGATGGCAAAATGGTTGGGAATTGCTGTTATAAGTAAACTAGGAATACATTAGCTCAGCTACTAAAAAACAGAAAATGTTGAATAACAGTTCTAACTAATTGGTGGGGTAACCCTGAGGACACAGATTAGCCTTAAGGTAGTTTCAGCAACCCTCAAAATTTTAACAACTAGCTGATTACAGAAAGTATAAATCCCTTCCACTTAGTTAGTTAGAAATGAAGAAGCTTATTAGATGAAAAGTGAAAAGTCTTAAAGAAAAATCAGAAAGTCCAGTGGTCTTTAAAGTAAAAGCACTGGATGAATAAGACAACTTTCCATAAAGTTTCCATAGACAACTTTAAAAGGTGGAAATAAAAAAAGGTGCAAAACAAAAAAAATCTGTTTTATAGAAGAATAGAAGAATGTGGCCAAGAAAGTAATTTCAGTGTGAAATCTCTTCAGTTGGATATCAGCACTTCTACAATAGCTTTGTTCTTAGCTTTTTAGTGACCGTTTAGTGTCGTTTGATCTCTGTAACTCTGTATTTTAGTTGCCTATGTCATCTTAAAAGTCTTTGCTAGTATAGTTGTAAATCATACTTTCCAATCTTAAAATTCCTTCTGAACTACCTGTACTGCAGACATTTTTCTTTCAAAATGACCGGTTTAGTTCAGTGTAATACTTGTTTTGCAGCTGTCTTTCGCAGTACTATTTTCAAATTTGGATACTGTCCTCTTTGTAAACAAATTACTAATCTACATCGACAGATTACCTATCTAGACTCTCTAATCTGTGCTCTCCAAGCAGAAATTAGTGCCCAATTCAGCCATTCCACTCCATTGAGCTGCCGTGCTATCAGCCCCTTCTACCACAAAGATCCTGCAGGAGAAGGGCAGTATGGGAACTGTGGGATCTAGTAGGGTGAGAGCTGTGAACCACAAACACAAAGCTTTTGCTGTGTCCCAGCATAACAGATACAGTGCCCTGGCTGACCTTAATAGGGACACTAAAGTGACAGGTCAAGGTAGTTGTGATAATGATAACTCAAATAAGTAGGGGATCGTGGTCTGAGATGAAGAACTTACTTTGGAAAGGGGAAAGTGTGAATCAGGTATTACACATCAGTCACACAAGAAGAACAAGGTATCGACTTCCGGTTTCTGCTTCAGCGACATTGGAAGCTGGGACCGCGAGCTCCACAGCCGGATCTGAACACTCCATGTCTGAGGGTCCCAGATTGGGACCTAAGCCCCCTCTGGAGAAGGGGTGAAGTGAAGGGGGACCACCAGGAAGGTAGAGGGGAGCCACATCTCCCCTCCCTGAACTGGAAAGTCCCTAGCCAACGACGTGGAGCAGCGGCAGCAAACATGGCTGCCACAAAGCTGAAGGAAGACCAGAAACACCAAGACTGAGCAGGAGGGAAAAGTGAGTGGTTTGCGATCTGGGCTAAAAAGGATTGTTGCTTTTCGAAGAATAACCCCAAAAATTTCAGGGGGGGAAATTTGGAAGCTAAATGTTAGCGGCGGGACAAGCATACTAAAAATTTGAAGGAAACGTTTGGGAATTAGTAGAAAAAAAGTTTTGTTGGAAGTTTTAAAAGAAAATGTGGTTTTGGAAAGATACTTTGTTTTAAAAGAAAAATATTGACATTCAAATTGGAAGTTGTCTCTACCTTATTATAACTAAATTGATTATTAACACCTATTTACATACAGGATTTAATGAAACTGAGAGCGCAGAATAACAAAGAGGAATAATACTGATGTGAAGCACGAGCGCCATTTTAAAGAAAGAAAGAAGGTTACAACACTCGGAACTTTTGTTTTTTACTGGATAAATAAAGCAGAGTAAACCAAAAGAAGGAAAAGAAGTGGTAAAGCCCTCGTTTTTTTCCTTTGAATTTTGGTTGGATGTAAAAATGATAACAAGTGGAAACAGAGACATGGAATGGATATATCAGGATATTAAAGACATTATAAATGAACAGAGTATGGGAATGAAAGAAATACTTGAAGATATGGACTGCATAGAATTAAAACTGGAGAATATAATACAAAGAATAACAAGTGCAGACCAGATAAATGAGGAAAATATGGAGGATTCTGGAAGAGTGGGAGAAACAGAAGAATGGGGGGGGGGACAACAAGAAAGAAAATATAACAAAGGGATGATGGAAACACTGAGGGTGAAAAAGGGATTAGAGCAGAAGGGGAAGATCATAGATGGTAGGGAAAAGATAAGGAAGAAAAGGAAAATCAGAAAGGAAAAAGAAGATAAAGCTAGAAAAGATGAAAGCAAAATAAAACAACAAGAAGGGGAAGCAAGGAGAGAAAGATAGAGTGTATAGCAAAAAATGGATTTAAGAATAGAAATGAGAGAGTTGAAAGAAATTTGGGGGAGGGAACCAAAAAAGAGAAAGAAAAGAGGATTAAAAATATGGAACAGGGTAAAATATAAGGGATAAAAAAGAATAAGAATGTGTACGTTAAACTAGTATAATAGAATTAAATAGTTTTGAATAAATTATTTATTGTGGGGATAAGAAATAAATAATAATAATAATAACATTTAGTCTGAAATGTAACAGTGTCCTGTTTTAGTATTAAGATAAGGCAGCTAAGTTAAACCCTGACTTAGTCATGTTTGGAGTAGATCTATTAAAATAATTGGGAGGAGTTAGTGTGACTACATTTAAGAAAACTTTCTGGCATTAATATACTGCCATAATGTACATTTCTCCAATTCTTTGCTATTTCTATGGGCCAGGCACACATGCACAGAAATGCACAGCAAACAGCAAAACGTCTGTATTGTTTGCTGTTTGCTGGGAGGCAAATTGCTGGGAGGCAGAGGCATAATTTTTTCCCCTTGTTTTCCTTCCCCAAAACTAAGGTGCATCTTATATTTTACTAAATTTTAATTGTATTAAATTAGGGCCATATTGAATATTTTATTTTAAATGTATTTTAATGTTTTTACTTGGTTTAAATGTATTTTAATGTTTTTACTTGGCTGTTCACCGCCCTGAGTCCCCTGGAGAAGGGCAATATATAAATTTAATAAATAAATAAATAAATAAATAAATAAATAAATAAATAAATAAATAAATAAATAAATAAATAAATAAATAAATAAATAAATAAATAAATAAATAAATCCTCTGGTGCGTCTTATACTCCGAAAAATATGGTAATCAGTGGAACAACTTGCCTCCAGAAGTTGTGAATGCTCCAACACTGGAAGTTTTTAAAATGATGTTGGATAACCATTTGTCTGAAGTGGTGTAAGGTTTCCTGCCTAAGCAGCGGGTTGGACTAGAAGACCTCCAAGGTCCCTTCCAACTTTGTTTCTATTCTATTCTATTCTATTCTATTCTATTCTATTCTATTCTATTCTATTCTATTCTATTCTATTCTATTCTATTCTAATTCCATTCTATTCCATTCTATCCTAGTGTCCAATATCTGAATATTTTGGAGCATCTTATCAGAAATCAACTGGTTCTCTCAAAGACATAGTTTGATACTGTAGGCTGGACTTTATTCTAAATACAAAGTAGGGAAACAAACACTCCTTCCCTTCTAAAATAATTTAAACTTGCAGAAAGACAACATCAATATGGCCAAAGTATATACACAGATGGGTTGTATATGTTTCCTGTATTGAATTATTATTAAGAGGCATGAAAAAAAACTTTGAAACAGTTCCTCCATAATTTTGGGGGGACAGTTTAATCTAAATCTAAATTATGGGTGTAGCCTATAAGTGGTGCAAAAGTTTAGTTCCATCATGTTTGCAAACCTTGTAGATTGTGAGGTGCATTCAGTAGCAAAGTTGAATGTTGTTTTCCCTTTAAAAATAAATATTTTCAGTTCTTGACTTTTATAATAAATGGTACAAGATTATAATCTACCAAGAAGCATTGGAAGTAAATACTTTTGCAACAATATGTAATTAGTCATTATTATTCCCATTGCAGGGGGAGGAAAAGGACAGAGAGAGGCACCGTTTCTTGGGGGAAAATGAACACTGTACAATAATAGAATAATGAAGGCATTTATTTTGTACAAAAATAACCCCCAAATTTCCAAAATATAGGAAAAAGTGTTCTGCCTACCACCTATCCTTTTGTAAGAAAAATCTCCTTTGAGGTACATTAATTCTGCAACATTCTTGTTCTATCAAACTGACAATGACAAAGAGAACCCTTCATTTCAACCATGCAAAGTTAGATCAATCATCTTTAACTTTTTTATGGTTCTTTAAGAATTTGAATCCTGCCGACATATGCACAAAAGCTATTTCTAGGGCATTCTGATTACAAAGAACTCAATGTTTTTGACATGCTGAGCACAAAGTTTAAAGAATAAATCCTCTTCAAATACTTGCTGTATCTTTGCAATCCATATGCATTTAAAGATATTGAACAATGTATTGATGGCTACATCAGTGTTGATGGTTTCCCGCATCAGTTGCAAACATGTAAGAGAAAGTTGCATGATAAAGCAGTGAAGAAGAAAAATGTATGAAAGAAAAAAATACAACAGTAGTCTATCTGAAGACTTCTGCATATAGATTATTTAAATGACAAAGGGCTACAATGCTGCTTCATTGCTACACTTGTAGAACACGATGTCCTTTCCTTTGCACCTTATTAAGATTTTTGTAAGTTGTTTACACCTGTAGGCTGCTTTCAGGTGAAAGCTTTCTACTGATTTCAGGAGCAACTTCATTTCAGATTTCTACAAAAATAAAAAAAAATCAAGGTGGCAGCTACAATCACACAATTGAAGCTCCACCTTTTAAACATATGTTTCACATTTGTAATGCATGTAGAAAACAGTGAGCCCCAAATGATGCAACAATATATATATTTTTAATTGGATTTTTATCCTTGTAAGCCACCTGGAGTCACTGAGAGTAAGTTGGATGGCCATATAAATTTAACAAACAAACAAACAAACAAACAAACAAATGTTAACATCTTTGATACCCCCTTTGGTTACCCCGAGTAGGAATATCCCCATGCTGTACATACAACTGAAGGGCAACCATTACTAGTGTCACAAAAATGTTTAGATATGGTTCTTTAACTAGTTTTCCTGAATGAATCAAAATTTTCTGGGTTTGTCTGCATAAGAACCCAGAAGCTAAACCACAATAATTTGGTTTTCAAATGCATTTATCTAAACATCAAAAAGGTGTGTGGGGGGGGAGGGGAGATAGAGGAAGAGGGGATATCTGATATAAAGTGCAAAATATTGCTTTTCACTGCTTTCTTAACAAATGACTTCTATGGGAATTAGATCCATAAACAGATATGTGACTGTATGTGTGTATGAAAGGAGAGAGAGAGAGAGAGAGAGAGAGAGAGAGAGAGAGAGAGAGAGAGAGAGAGAGAGAGAGAGAGAGAGAGAGAGAGAGAGAGAGAGAGAGAGAGAGAGATCACTGTTTTCGCACAGACTATAAATAAGGGATAATGTTTTTTAATAGTTCCTAATAGACTAACAATCTTTTTAAAGGAAATGATATTTTTGTCCATCTATTCAAAAAGAAATTAATCCAAGAAGAAAGATACCTAATTTTACACATAGCCACAGCAGCTAGACTATCATACGCCCAGAACTGGAAATCAGAACATGCGCCCACTGCTTCGATGGTCATCAGAAAAATACTCGATTGCGCAGAAATGTGCAAACTAACAATGGAGATTCACGGAAAAGATGACACAGATTTCTACGAAATATGGAATAAGGTATACAATTGGATTAAACAAAACCCAAAATTAAAAATTTGGCTATAAGGATGAAGATGAATTGAGATATATTCATAAATGCTTTCTTTACAAGCTGTAATTAAATTAACTAAACTACGGATGATATTCACCGATAATTACGATATGGAATGTACTTAAAATGTATATATAGATATTGATACAAAACAAACACTTTAATAACGCTGTTAAAGCATTGGACTATTTCTTGTTGTTGTTTGTAAATATGTGTACTTGTTTGTGTTTGTGTGTTTCTGTCTTTTTTCTTATCGTAAAAATTTAATAAAGACTATTTTTTTTAAAAAAGAAATTAATCTAATCCATATCTGGAAACTTCTAGGACATCAACTCTACCTCATTCCTGGTTTTTTTCAGATAGTAGGAAATTTAGCTTATTATCAAATGTGATTTCTACTAATCAATTGTTAATGATAATCTCTATTAATAGACTGGTCTCCTGTTAAAAATGAAGGAGATGAAACTTTATGTGTATTCATGGCAGCATACATACATCTGTAGTGCTGATGCCAGTGTATTAGTTTAAGAGTTTTTGACACATTTATGACAATTAACTTCAGTTAGGAACAACAGATGTAAATGAATGTTGAAACAGAGTCCACTTATCCATGTGTTATATCTCTCAATATTAGAAATGATTTTCATTCAAGGCAATTAGCAGAACTTGTAGACAGTGAATTATCTTTGGGAAACCATCAGTGACACAGGGTAAGTGTCATGGTTTGACAATTGTTAAATGAGTTAATACACTGCTGAACTTTCAAATGAATCCTGACACGTACATGCTATTTTTTTGTTAAGATAATTAATAATGCATCAGAACTTATGCAGTTTCACCATCTTTATCCCCAAGTTCTTCACTGCTACCTTTGAAAAAAAGCAACTGCAAATCTGTTGCTCAAGGCAGAGTGAAACTCATTCCACAACAGGTATATTATCTTGAAATCTGAAGTAACAGTTTTGCCTCTTTCAATTCAACTGCAGTTTATTTTTTCCTAACATAGAGAAGTTCTATGTCTCTGGAGAAGTCGTACCCTGAGCTCACAAGAAACAATTTAAAAAATAGTATTATTAAGTAGTGTTGGAAGAAATGTCCATCTGGGTTCAGTTCCAAGTGGGGAGAAAGACACTGGAAACATAGAGGCTGCGTGGAAGGATGGTTTAATGGTGAACAGGACCACATGGTTTGAGGTCCTGGGTAGCTGACCACATGGAGGAGAGAGAGAGAGAGAGAGATTTATATCCTCTCTTGGGCCTTGCCTTTGAGCTTCCTATTCCTGTGCAAAAAATGTATCCTATTGGTTGTCAGATTCCCAGGGGGCTATGCAGGGTTCTTAGCTAACTTTGTAGGCTGTCTGTGTCTCAGGCTTGGTTGAATCTTGCTGGGTGATGCAATGAAGGGGCTTTGGGCAATTCCTATTATGGCTGAGGGCTAATCCTACCTTTGTTGGATCTTGGGTGAGGGTATTTGCTTTTGAATAGACATAGCCATCTCTTTATCTCTTAATTGCTGACATCTGCTGTGGGCTATTGAGGAGGGTGGGGACTATTAAGAGTGAGTCTGCTTCCTGCCTTAAAAAAACATGCTTCTTCATTTCCCATCCAGGGAAATATGTTATTCTGCATTTTTAATATTTCCTAGAATATTTCATTCTTCCAGGAGAGGGGTGGGTGCTAACTTTCTACAGTAGTAAGTGCACACTGATGAAAATTAGTTCTAAAACTGTCAATGATCTCTGCAATTCCACAGTAGTAGTAATAGGCTAAACTGCTTTTTTCTGCTGCTGCTCCCAGTTGCTTCTTGATCAACTTCAGAAATTCCATTTTGGATTGTAGTGTTTTACCGTAGTAACAGGCTGGGTTGATGCTCAGTCTGGAGTAGGGCCACTGAAAGAGTTGATTTGTCATTCTTCTTATCCTTTCTATTTGAGGAATCTGGTTCTTTGGTTCCTGTAAGTCCATGGTAATTTTGTAACTAGGAAGAACTGACAGTTCTTCTTCATAAGAACAAAGCTTCATCATTTCTTTGTTACAATTTAAATATTAAAAAAATAAGGGGAAGAGAAGCTTTGCAGTAGTAGATGGGAAAGCAGTGAAGCATACTTCACCCTACCCTGGCATAAACCAAAAGGGAGCCCATTAGCATATGTAATGACTAAATGGGACATAAATTGAGGATAACTCATTGACTTCATGGGCCATTGTTGAATAATGTTTGATGATGATGATGATTTTATGATGTTGATTAAAATTGTAAGGGAACTTACCAATCCAATAAGTCAGAATCAAAAGATTGTCAGAGTAGCAACAAACTGCTGGAGGGGAAGACCATACCAAGCCTATGGACAATCAGAATTGGATCTTCTACTAGAATGGAATGAAGCACTGGATACTATCTAGTCTGAAAGGCTTAAGAGAGCTTAGGTCCGAAAAAAATGCATTTTGAATTTAGGGGGCGGGGAATGTGGTAACGGAGTACATTTGTAAGTCTTAGCAAACTGTGAGCGTCCCTACTGGTGATGATTCAAAGAAAAAGTATGAATCTGCCCATAGAGAACTTAAATAGCATCTTAGTATCTTCTATTATGAAAATAATGCAGCAAATCAAAATATATGAAATGTTATTTTTGTCATCAGCACATTGTCATTTCATTTATACCATATATATATTCAATGTAAGTTTAAATAGATTAAATTATGAGATAATGAACAATATTATATACATAGAAATTCATTAGGTTTTATGTTTACTGCATGAATTTTTCATTTAGGCATAAAGGAAGAAAATCTTATAAAGTGAAGAAACTCCTTTAATTATACATCCAACATAAACAATGATTGACATTTTCATTCTCCAGAACAGAAAAAAAATTGATGTCAAAAGCATATAAATAATCAATGAAGCTATACCCAGCTTTTCGATCCTGTACACTTATATTTGAAACAATCTGTATACAAATATTCAAAACATCCAAAATCAGTGGAATTGGAACATCTGTATGGGATAAGTGAGTAGTGGAGAATGAAAACCACTCTGAGGGCTTTTTTTTGGTCTCACAAATCATGATAAGATCACATTCTTAAGTAATGTGGCTTTGAAAAAAATGGTTTCATTTTGGTTTTGTTCTTGATATTTCCTTTGGTTTTATGAAATTGGCTCTAGACATGAATTGGTTATTTGTTATAGACAATTTTGGACTACTGATAAAATCTCTTAAATGGATAGAAAATTATGATTATTGTAACAGAAGCTCCTAAGTACACATTATTAAAGGAGCCTTAGTTTATAGGATTAAAGTGGATGCTATATTGGAAATTCATGCAGTAAAGAGAAATTCCATAATATCTTCAGTGTCACTTTGATTTGATGAAACTGCTAAGAACTATTTCTGGAATAAAAAATACCTATTATGAGAATCAAGTTAATATCCTTTCAAATTCAATTGACAGCTTTTATTTAGAAAAAATATATACTGTGCTCACTTACTAAACAGCTCTGGGTGGTATATAATAGCCTCCATAAAAAGCAACACTAAATCCTAACAGGTATAAATCACAAATGCTGAACCAGGAACATTAAAAAGTTATGGAAAATAAATATGTTTTGATTCCCCTCTAACTGTAACACAGAGGAGGTTCACTTCAAAATGACAATTTATTCTCTAGTATGAGCCCTACTGAACAAAATTAAACATTAGATCTCTGATAGAACCATCAAGCGATGGTTGCCAGAAGCATGAAAGACCAGGATAATTTTCAAAGAGTCAAAACAGAAATCTTATAATGTCTCTGTCTTAAAGTGCTTAGAAATAGCTACCTCCCTTCATGTTAGTGCCCAGAATCAATGGGCAGAAAAACCTTTAATGTTAATGTTGTTAATAGTGTTGTGCATCACATTTGACCATACTCTGCATTCCAATCAAAACAAATTGCTTTGGTTCAATCTAGGATTTATTCAAGTGAAAACAGGATCCTACAAAGCAATGACATTTGAACCCAGTTTTTTTTTACTTATTTAATGTTCATATTGCTTACAATCTTTGTTACATAACAGGATAAGGAGCAAGTTCAGAAAACTGTTACCAGGATGATTAGGAATCAGGAAACCAAGTTCTATGAGGAAGACTTAATGGAAATGTATATGCCTACCTTACTGAAGAGATAGGGTACCAGTGCTGGGATTCAATTTTGTTACTCCCAGTTCTGTGGGCATGGCTTGGTGGGTGTGGTTGGTGGTCATGTGAGTGGGTGGGCGTGGGTGAGTGGGTGGCCATGTGAGTGGGTGGGCATGGCCAACTCAATGTCACTCCCACCCAGTCACAGGACATCCCCCAGCCACACCTACCCAGGTTTTGTGGCTCCCGGTGTTTTCTGTTGGAAATGGGTCATGTGACTGGGTGGGCATGGCCAACTTGATTGGTCTCACCCTTAGGAAATTTCTCCTTAGTCCAACTCACAATAAAATAGCACTGCTCCAATATTTAGAATTGAATAGAATAACAGAGTTGGAAATGACCTTGGAGGTCTTCTAGTCCAACCCCCTGCTTAAGCAGGAATCCCTACACCACTTCAGACAAATGATTATCCAATCTCCTCTTAAAAACTTCCAGTGTTGGAGCATTCATAACTTCTGGATGCAAGCTGTTCCACTGATTAATTGTTCTGTCAGGAAATTTGAGGAGCTCCTACAAAAATGAGGGAGTCAATCTATTTTCCAAAGCACCAAAAGGCACAACAAGAAACAATGGATGGAAACTAACCAAAGAGAGAAGCAACCTAGGACTAAAGAGAAATTTCCTAAGGGTGAAACCAATCAACCAATGGAATAGCTTGCCTTCAGAAGTTGTGGGTGCTCCATCACTAGAGACTTTCAAAAAGAGTGAGGGAAGTACACCCCAAAAGGACAGTTCCAGGAACCACTAAAACAATGCAGAAAACTTAAAACAGCCATTCCCCTTAAAAAAAAGTTAACCCCAAAGTAAACAGCAGCTGAGAGGGAAACTAAGAGCAGCTGCTCAGATTAATTGAAAGCCTGGGCGTGCTGCAAAAAGCCATTAATCCTTCCAACTTTATTATTCTGTGTTCTCTATGTTCTAAATTGGGTGCTTCACATCCAATGCATGCATTGAATTCACAGCCTGTATGATCAAGCTGCATCATTGTCCCCTCCTGTATCTTTTCCCCCAGGGAGAAACAAGAAGTAGCCAACACTGCAGCAGCTATAAAAGGTCTTGGGAAACTCCAGGGAGTATCATCTGATCACATAAGTGTTACTTAATACTCTTTATAATGAAAATGATTGTAATCTTGTCCTTCTTCCCGAAGGGAAGAGGTTAATCCCATCCCTAGATGGGTGATTGATGGGTTTCCCTGCCCTAATCCTGTCAGTTTCTGTTGTTTATTGACTTGATTCAGCGTGTATGGCTGCATTCCAGCTGCAACTGTTAGGTGGAGCTATTAAGTGAAGGGAGAAGGGGGGGAAAATCTCTCTTGCACTTTATTTTTAACCGGTTCTCCAAACTGCATAAGCAATTTACTAACTGTTAGGGCGAACCGGTTGAATGCCACCTGTGTAGGGTACCATCTTCAAATATCAGAAGGATTTCAAATAAACAGCTTATTATTTATTGCCCCAAAGAGCAGGACCAGAATCAGTGGATTAAAACTACAAGGAACTTGACTTCCTACGTCAAGAAAAGTTTCCTGAATGTACAAACTGTCAGTCAGTGCTACAGACTGTTGCATGAAGGTTTTTGCTGGAGGCCTTCAAAAGGTACAATATCTCCTGGAGGTATTGTAATGAAACCTGTAATGAGCAGGGATTTGAATAAGGTAACCTCTAAAGTCACTTATAACCTATGATTCTAAGTAGAGATATTTGTGATTCTAATGTCATGGAATGGATTTTCCATATATAGTGAGATGGTTTGTTTCAGTTGTCTCTAAACCATGGTCTTAGAAAGGCAGAATGGAAGGAAATAACTACATTTTACAAATAAATGAAAAGTCTTGCCAGTCATAGAGAATGGTAAATTAAGAGCATACTAAACACAACACTTTGGAGATCTCTCTATAGTGAGTATAGGAGCCTTTTGAGAATACCATAATTTTAGGGGTGGGTAAGGTTTTTTGGGGGTGGGTGGCAGGTAGTCTTTCCATAGTAATGATAAATTTGTCCAGTGATGCAAGACCCTATAAAGATAAACTCATACACAGTTGGGAAATAAAAAGGATGGTGGCCATGTCTTCGTAGAAAAGGATAGAGCTTTTTGGGGGGCACCACTGCTTCATTTTCCAACATTTGGCTAGAAAGTAGCCAGTGTGTCCACATTCTACAAGGTCTATATTGATTTTAAAACAGCATTTGCTTCAGTCTCAAGAAAATGATTTGGGAGCATTGGCTGCTTTGTTGATCGATCAGCATCTTTTCCAATGCATTTATTTCATTCTTACAATTTTCAGTAAATTAGTAGCAAATATAATTAATAACAAGACTTGGAGAATGTAGATTAGCAAAATTAGCAAATAATGAAGAGTTGTAAATAAAGAGCTGATTGGAAGTCAGAACAGATGCATCTTTACTACCCTTTCCCTTATTTTCTGTTTCTCCCCCCCCCTCTAAATCATAATAATTTTCTACAAATAAATGTACATATCTGTTTAGCCTTTTAGTCTAGCAGTTCTCATTCTTTTTCTCTTTTATTTATTTAGATGTGGTCATTTTACAACCTTCATCTAGATGCATATTTTTCTCTCTCCAATATTGATGTAAAAGTTGACACATTTATCTATTCAGTGTAGAGTCAAATATGCTTTATTTCTGTGGAACAATGATTTATTCTGATGCTGGCAAACATTCATTTTAGCAGGTTTCTAATGGTGTGTATGAACAAGTGCCTTTTCATTTTTAATGCTACTTTTCTCTCTTGTGTAATGATTTGTTTAGATGAGCCAGGGTTTTCTGTAGCTTTCATTTTGCAGACATATATTTTATAAAAGGGAAAAGAGTTGGCCACCACTGCTATTTTCTATATCAATTTTCTCAGTCATACATTATGGCACTTTTAACATTTCAATTGTTGTCATTGTTTGTTTTAAAAATTCAGCCACCTAAAGACAATGTCATACTGTATGCAATGAACTCCGACCTAAAGTAGTGATCCATTTTTATGTGTGTGTATATGTGTGCGTATGGATATGTGTGCACATTAAATATAACTCTGTAGCCCTGAATAGCTGTAAGATAATTAAATAGCAATTTTAGACAAATATTGTAGAAGTATTTAGTACATGCTCAATTCTATATGCAACTGGGCAGAAAGAGGTGCATGTACATTTATGATAGTTATTTAATCATTCGGTACACTATATTTCTTCAAGATATATAAAGAAATGAGATTTCCAACTTCTCAGCTCTAGGCAATGGCAAACCACATCTTGCCAAGAAACTTCAGGGACTGGTCTAGGCAATTGCCAGGAATCAATGCTAACTCAGAAGCACACATATAAAAAGTCATTAGTCAGAGGTTAGTACCATCAAGCTTTAGTAAGATTGACATACCCATGTATGAGCTGCATAGTCATATCATGTATGAGCAGTAGAATCATAGTCAAATGTTTGTATGTGCTAAGTTTATTCAGGAAGTGACACATCATGGTGACTTTTCCTACCTCTGTCTTTTTCTCACAAGGTCGTTGGGATGTACTGGAAAAGCAATTCAACCAGCTGAATCACATAACCAAGAATTGTAAGCCATGTAGGTTTGAAATATAAAAAATATAAGGAAATTTCTGTTCCATTCTCAGTTGCTGCAACAAGAAAAATCCTACCATTCTCATTCTTTACAAATGGATAATAATAAAAGGAGAAACAAATAATTTGGTACTGAAAATTATTGACTGTCCCAGGCCTGTGGTGACAAATTTCTGATATAATAAGTTTTACCCTTTCTGATTCTACCTGGACTACTGTGAAGAAGTTTGTTTTCTTAGTGGCCTGCGGCACAAGAAGACAGATAATACAAAACCTCCCTCCAATGGGTTAATACAGATACAAGGGAGAGAGGGAGGGTCGGAAGGAAGGAAGGAAGGAAGGAAGGAAGGAAGGAAGGAAGGAAGGAAGGAAGGAAGGAAGGAAGGAAGGGAAGGCTTCACATATCATAGCAGAGGTAAATCAGGTCAGTTTCGAATCCTGCCAAGGTTGTGAAAGTTCTTTCAGTGAGGAACAGGATATGGAAATGCCCTCTGAAATTGCAAATAATTCTGAATAATCTATTTGACTTTCATGATGCTACAGGAATATTTTGGAAAAGAACCGAGAATAACAGCTTATTTAAGAAAAAATGTGGTGGTATTTGTAATGTGATGGAATGATGGATGGATGGATGGATGGATGGTAGGTAGGTAGGTAGGGATGATAGATAGATAGATAGATAGATAGATAGATAGATAGATAGATAGATAGATAGATAGATAGATAGATGATAGATAGATAGATAGATAGATAGATAGATAGATAGATAGATAGATAGATAGATAGATAGATAGATAGAATAGAATAGAATAGAATAGAATAGAATAGAATAGAATAGAATAGAATAGAATAGAATAGAATAGAATAGATAGGGGAGAGAGAGACAGAGACAGAGACAGACAGAGAGACAGAGAGAGACAGAGAGAGATGATAGACAGATGATGGAGATACATAAAATTGTTCCAGCCTTGACTCTTGTACTTTTATAACAGTTCACCATGTTGAAACACTATGTACCTAAGTGAAAGAGAAAAAGATTGTTAAGATAGACTACTCACAGTTTCATTTCAGTCCTAACCTTTGAATTACTTGATAACCAGAAACATAAATCTTTGTTTCTGTGATAACTATAACAAATTTAAATTGATAGTTAACAAGCAAAATGTCAGAGTGAATGGATTATAGCATCTATTGGAAGAAAAAAAGTATGACAAGCCATCTTCCATAACTCCTATTTGTAATTAATGTTAACAGCTAATATAAATTTTAGAAAATCTTAATTTACTACTGGCCAAACTCTATGCTGTTTAAAATAACTTCTCTTCATGCCCCAATTAAATTTTTGGCATACAGAATGATGATAATGACCTTACAAACAAATTACTTGACCTACATAATTGAAATCTTCTTCAAAATTCTGTCAATAATATATTCCATAATTCTTTCAAGAGCATGCTACTTAGTATAATTTTTTATAAATGTAATCTACAATCCACAGTACATTTACTTTAGATCAGGGCTATTTACACTAATGTTACTATTTTATACTGCGTGGGTTGTAAACAGAGTTGTTGGGTTCTACCTTGTCATTATCTGCCTACTTATTAAAGAACAGCCTCTAGCTCACTTTCTACTTTCTCCACATACAGCATAGTCATTAACACCACATAATGTGACAGTTTGATTTAAAAAAACAAAACAAAGGAGAGATGCAATTAATTTCTGTAAATTCAAAAGAATAAATGGAAAATGGAAAAATACACAGAAAATTCTCAGTGAATGTTCATGTAGAATGAATATATATATATATATATATATATATATATATATATATATATATATATATATATATATATATATATATATATATATATATATATATATATATATATATATATATAATAGTGTGTATATATATATATATATATATATATATATATATATATATATATATATATATATATATATATATATATATATATATATATATATATATATATATATATATATAATAGTCTCCCTTTATTTTCATTTATCAGCAAAAAATCCTACATATATATATATATATATATATATATATATATATATATATATATATATATATATATATATATATATATATATATATATATATATATATATATATATATATATATATATATATATATATATATATATATATATATATATTAATATAAAATTCCTAGGTCGTTTAATTTTGTGATTGGTATAGCAAGGATGGAGGCAACATCAATTAAAAAAAGTAAAAAAAAATGTATTGTTCTGTGATATGTTCCAATGCTGATTTATTTAAAACCAAAAAGAGAGGAGGAGTAAATGTAATCTTCTTGCACATTCCCATACATACAGTTGTTTAAGTTTGGGGAAAACACTTTTGTCATTGTCATGAATTTCCAGAAAAGGCAGAAGGCCATCTAGCTTCCAGGGTCGCCATCTCATGACAGTTTCTCATTGAAAGATAATCAAACAGGATTGTTCTTCCACTGCATAAATCTAATTACTTCTGAAACAACCAGCATTCAATTTTGGCAACCATCTGAATGAAGATGGCTGGAACCCAAGGTGGTCCTTGAACAAAGAAATGTTTCTTAAAAGTGTGATGAATGATGAGGTGGCAATGAATTGTTGCACTTTTTATATGTGGTTGATGGAGAGGTTCTAGGTTTGATTCCCTATTCCTCACAATCTCGCTAGAATTTTAAACTGATCCGGACAACCCATTAATCAAATGTTGCCAATCTATTATCTATGATTGATTTTTGCAAAGTCATTGTCAAATGGCAATAGATACAGTGTTAGTTTTCTTAACCTCTATTACAATTCTTTAAAAAGTTTGAAAATAATGAAAGTGATTGCAAACTACTCATATAAAGGAAACAGCTTTACAAATTCTTTTTATTAGCATGAAACAAAAAATTATTTGCACACACTTTTTTAAAAAAAATCAATTCTTGGTTTAACACAATAGTGATAACTGAATTAATTATTTTCTAGAATGCTCTAAAGTAAACTTTTTTCTTACCAAACTCTCTCAAATATATTACTACAGCACAACTAAATTGCTTGCTTATAAGGTGGTTCATATTAACGCTTGGATCATCTGCTTATATTTATTTTAGTACTATAATATTTTGATTTATGATAAAAAAATAGAAGAGTCTACATTATTTTAGAATGAATTGTATAAATCAAACAATAAGTAGTATACATTCAACTTACTAAATACGCTGAATTAGAAATATTTTATAATGCCTTATAAACCCCAATATCCCAATATTTGCAGAATGGTGATGATAAAAACAGCTCATGAAAATGGAGCATGTTCAAACAAGGCCTAGTACATGACATCAAATTGTAGGGATGGACTTTTTATTTTTGGAGCTAAATAGGGGCACCTCCATAGTTATATCCTTCTGATCGCACTGTTTGAATAATTTATTTTCCCATGCTTTAAAAAAAATAAGCTAATGTTTTTTCTTAGCTTTGTTAGCTCAGTGGGAAATACTCTTCAAATTAAAATAATAGAAAACCATAGAGTATATCTTTTTTATCTCATAACTTTTATGTTTTATCAATGTATAAAATAAACAAACATAAAAATAGGAAATTATGGGAAGGAAAAAGAGAGGAGAAAAGAAAATACGAGGTACAAGGGAAGAAAGAAAAAAATATTGACTTCCAATTCTTTTAAACACAGAAGATAACAATGTTACAGTCTCAACTTTCTACTTTTACACATCAATATATAGCTAGCCATTTCTATAGCAACAAATGTATCTAGATGGCAAGACCAAAGTCAAAATTTCATTTTTTTTATCACAAGCACAAAATCCAGAGGTGATATCAAAATAAAAACATAATTAAATATATTCTCCTCTTTGAATAAACCAATCAATTTAAGCATTTCTGCTTTATCTTCCTTGCTGTAGAAATATGTATTTCTATTTGCACTTAATAATCTTTATAAACTATCACCATTTATATTAACAAAATTCACTGTATTCTTTCAATTCTTTAACCTTAAAGGGAAAAATACTTTTTTTCATCCATTTTAAAACACTGAACTTTTTAAAAAAATATTTTTAAAATAAAAACATTCTAATACATCTTTTTTTAAATTTTGTTTTAACATACATACTTTAAAGTTCACTTTCAGACCAATAAAATTCCAATTAACTCATTGAATTTAGATCACTTCCTCCAGGTTACACTCATAGAATAATTTTTCTTCTTGCATATATTATTTTTAAAACTTTTCTTTAAACTAATACATCTTTTTTAAACTTTCTCTTAACACATATACACTCAAATATATTTTCAATAATATTTTACAAACTTTAGGAATTACTTAAGCATTATATATAAAGGAATCCCCCCCCCAAACTTTAGATTAAAACATTCTTTCAATTACAAATATAAGACCGATAAAAAGCCTGGAGGAACGTTGTCCATGGGGTCGCGATGGGTCGGACACGACTTCGCAACTAACAACAACAAATTCCAATTGACTCATTAAGTTTAAGTCACTCCTTCCAGCTTATCTTCATGGAATAAAATCTTTTTCTTCTCTAGAATGTTTGTCAAGTAGTTATAAGCTTCTCTTTTTCTGTAAGTCACTTCGGAACTGCTGGCCAATCAGGAATCATAAAAATCAGAACATTTTAGCCACTCACAGCAAAGCAGACCAAGCTACAAATTACTAAAAATAATAAACTAGAACCACAACTTTCTGCCCTTATATTTCTCCATCCATTTTTTTAAAGATAGTCCACACTTCCTTATTTTAGCTTGCCTTCAGCATCTTTAACATCCTTTAACAATGAAGAAACCCCAAAATGGCACAGATCTTCAAAAAGCAATAACAGACTGTGACTAAAGAGAGCCTCTTTTAGCTTAATAAAGATTAATAGTCCTTAAAAATGATTACAAAATAAAAGGCATAACTTACTGTCCATTTGAAAAATAAATTCCAAAATGGCTGCTTCTTCAACAATGAACTCATTGCACACACCCCAGCTGTCAGCATGTCGAAGCCCAGCTCCTGAAGCTACTGGCAGACCTTTGTTATATGGAAGGAACTTGTGGGATTCTAGGACTTTACCTAACCCAGGAGAGTTATATAAACTAAAGGAATGCCAGTTCCTTGTGGTAGTAAGTTGAAAAAGCTACGGTCTAGGGAAAAACCTCCAGGGATCCTTCCCTGGGCGTGCCATCAGTTGGCCATCTTTTCAATGGGAGTGTAACCATAGACTACATCCAGATGAGTGGGCATTTTTATAACATGCTGAACCCATCAGTTCTTTATAACAAGCACAAATCCTTTTTTGCATCCAATAGCAAACATGCCAAATCTTAGCATAATACTGTATTTTGTGGATTTGATTTTTTAGAGATGAAAAAAGTTGACAGCAGATTAAAATCATATCTGCTGCCATTTATTTATATGATAAGGCCTGAAAAAAAGACATCTACCCCTTTAAATCTAACCAAAAAGTCCCTTTCTAAAAGGGACATTAGATCAACTCTAACACATCTGGTACAGTTCTTTCCTAGCTACTATTGATTCAGACTGGAGGTTCCTCCTATTCTCTTCTCTCTAATTCTGGCAGTGGTCTTACAGGAAAAATATGGAAATACATAGCCAAGTATTTTCATGGCTGAAATCAACAAGATGAGCTGTTGGATGGTATTACTTGGTCTGTTGTATGGATGTTTGAGTGGTTCTGGGTGAGGAATTTGTGGCGGGTGGGGATTGCTATGTGTGTTGGGACTGGTCTTGAATTTCGTTGTATGGGTGTACTGTGTATATACGTACAATGACAATTTATTGTTATTGTTATTGTTATTGTCTTTCCACTATAGAGACTTTGAAACAACAACAAATACAAACAGCAATACAAAAATGCGTTTTTCTTAGATCACACACTCAAGTACATAGAGATATTGAAATTTTAAAAAAACTCTTGATATTCTATTGTTATCTATTTTCCAACAGGAAATAATAAGGGTAAAGTGATTCCATAAGTGACTTCAACAAGTTTTCAAAATAGAAGCAATTTTTTCAAAGAAATATTTTTGTTTACTCTTGTTAGACATAAGGGTAACAAGTCAAGGTATAGAAGACCACAAAGCAGTTTTAAATATCTACTGTATCTATTCACTACTAACAGCAGGAAAGCACTTTAGAGTTCTAGCAAGAAGAGTAAACAGACACCCAGCATACAGTGTATCCCATGATTAAATAAAGAAAGGAAATGAAGCTGAATGACCACCCTACTTTGCAATGGCATTATAAATCTACAAACTATTATCATGCAACTGCTTTGTAATATCAAAGCTTTGTTGGCCACTTCCGGTTTGGAGCGCTTCATCGCGGACGTCCCTCGTTGGACGCCTTTCCGATCTTTGTTAAAAGCCGCCAGAACAGCTGTCTGGCGGCTTTGAAATCTCTTCCCCGGGCAAAGGGGAGAGATGAGAGCCTGACAGGTGGGGTAGAGCCCCCCCAGCGCCCTAGGAGCCATCTGGTAGGGCGCGAAGGGAGAGCTCCCCATGCAGCCTGTCTCCAGCTCCGAAGATCAGGAAACCTCTGCTTTTGCAGAGCTAGATGTCGTGACCAGCCGCTGCTTCAAGAATGGGATTTATAATTATATTTAAACTACAGAAGCAGACAGAGAGAAACAGGCGTGAGATGGGCAAGTACTGAAACCTCTTTTTTCCTTTTTTTTTCAACTCCTGGGAAAGCTTTCACTTCGGCAAGGGAACAAAGGAAACAGAGTAACAATATGGCGATTGAGAAGTGAAAGTGACTTTCGTTTTCCCAGAGGCTTTTTTTTTTTCTTCTCTCTCTCTTATGGAAACTTTTAACTTGGAAAAATGGTTTTTTCTCTCTCTGTCTCCTAACTCTGGATTAAAGTTATAATAGAAATATTTCCAATAATAAAAGACTATCTGATTTTTAAACTGGAAAGAACTTTAATCAGGCATCTGGCTTTCTTTCTTTTTTGTACTCTTTTGAAACACCAATGGCTTCAAAGTCTGGAAAGATTGTTTTGACTAAAAGAAATGACTATTCATCTGGATATATTTCTAAAATGCAACTTAACACTGAGCTAACACCTCCACAGCTTTTGACACCTGAAAATTTATTAAATAATTTAAAGATTATGAAACATGAACTTACTTTGGAATTTAACCAGAAAATAAGTGAGATAGACAAAAAAATGCAGGCTGCTTTGAAGAATATGAACCAACAACTAAGATTTGATGTGTTAGAGGTTTGCAAAGGCTTAGCAACAAATATTGAAGTTTTGGCAGAACGTATTGAAACAAATAAACAAGCTTTGGCAACTTCGGTGAATTACATAGATAAAATCCAAAATGACATTGCAAATTTTGAAAAAGAGGTCTTAATGACTCAGTTCAGATCCATGGAAGTTGCTATAAGGATTAGAGGTTTGAAAGAAGGATTATATGAAAATTTAAAAGGCAGGATGGTTGACATATTGGATCAGGTGTCTGGAATTTCTAAAGCGGAATTGGCTACACAAATCGACAAAACATACAGAATCAATTCGTGGTACGCTAAACAAAAGCATTTACCAAGGGATATTGTCATATATTTTACCACAAGAGCTCTACGGAACAGAATTATACAAGCAACGTTTAACAATAATCTTATGGTGAATGGTCAGGAACTAAAGATTTGGAAAGAAATCCCCTCTAAAATGCTTAAAGCCAGAAAAAGCTATACTTTTTTGATTGATGAATTTAAGAGATTAAATTTACAATATAAATGGGAAGCACCAGTTGGAGTAGCAGTGAAATTTTCTGGAAAAAGATACCGGCTCAACACGATAAAAAAAGCTACTGAATTTTATGTCAATGTTCTAAAGGCTGATATATCCAAGATTCCAGAGGAAGGATGTATGAAAATAAAAGAGGAGGAGGAGGGGAAGCCACCTTTGATGGATCAAAAGGAAATAGATTCAAAAATCCAAAAGGAGTGCCTGAATCAGATAGCTGGGGAAAAGGAGATGGAGGTTTGGGATTAGACGGGAGACGACTCGACAAATTCGAATTTATTGAACTATTAAAAGATGAACTATCAAGATACAAAACGATGTGATGTTGAAATATATTGGACGGATAGAGACTAATATGATTGTATTTTATCTTTTCCCTATCTAATGATTACTTATGCAATATTTAGTTAAGTTTTATATAATTTTGAGGTTATTTTTAATGTTGATAATATTAGATATATATAGTTTGTTGAAGATTTGTTTATTCTTCTTTCATTTTCTTTTTTTGTTTATTGAAGTTAGTGAATTAATTTAGAATAATATTATCTTATTAATATCATGATGAAATTTAATATTTGATGATCACTTATGTAACATTTAGTTAAGTTTTATCTTAGAGGTTATTTTTAATGTCAATAATATTAGTTTAAGATTTGTGTATTTTATATTTAGTTATTACTTATGTAACATTTACCTTGTATAAGATAGAGGACTGAAGGGAGGAGGTAGGAGGTTTGTTTGTTTGTATTGTTAAAGAGTTTTCTCTTTCTTTCTTTCTTTTTTTTCTCTTTTTTGTATCTTTACTATTGTATACAAATGCGATATATTAGCAGTGTATAATTTGGAGTTGAAGTTTTTTAAAAATAGTGTTCTTTTTTTCCTTTTTTCTTTCTCTTTTTATTAACAATTTAAATTTATTATTATGCCCTGTATTATCTCTGGGAAGTCCGGGGGGGAGGTGGGGAGGGAAGGGGGTGGGTTTGGGGGGGGGGAGAAAAAAACAAAAATGTTTGTATTTTATATTTAATATTTTGCTACTACTTATGTAAGTTTGTACTAATAAAACTTTTTTGAATAAAAAAAAAGCTTTGTCATATCAAATGTGTGTTTGTATTCTCTTATAGCACAATGTGGTAAGCATAAAGTAACAACTGAAAAAAATAACAAAAAGAGAAGTATACTGAATAGAAGTACACTAAAAAGGGAAAAAGAAAAGGAAATTTAATGGACTTTTGAAAAGAAAAATGGTGTTTAATATCTAGCACATAATGCAAAATTGTTATATTATTTATAGCTCTTTGATTATTGGCTGCATATAGATCGCTTCTCTGGGTAATCTTCTTCAGCGTTATACTTTAGTTTTTCCACTCAAATGTCATCCTCTAGTAACCACCATGTCCAGATGGTCTCAGGTTTGATCTGTTCCAGCTAGGTTGAGGAGGAGGAGGAGGAGGAGGAGGAGGAGGAAGAGGAGGAGGAGGGGGTGGTGGTGGAAAATATTTTGGGGTATAAGAGTCTCAGCTCTTGCAATAGCTTATGATCTTTAGAATCTTATAAGATTTTATGATTCTCAAAATATTTTCTTCACCTTTAAAATTTTGCATTGTTTGATTTAGGATGCTCTGCAAATACTATTTGGATGTCAAAACTGATGTAGTATGTACAATAACATATTTTTCTTAAATTTATTTTTTATCTTCTGAATTCCTGACCAGCCTTTTTTTCCACAGATACTTGTTTAAGTGATTTATAAGGTCTTTACCATTTTTCCTTAACCCTTTCAATCTGTCTGTATATTGGTTCAAACCAATTCAACAGTTGGTTTTAGTTCTTCAAGTAGGCCAAATCAGAAACAAACCCCAAAAGTACTGTTAGACTCTACTGTTGTAGAGTTATAGTAACGGAATGTTGAAAGTCTGATTTTCCATTCTCTCCTCTTCTTCTAAAGAGAATCAAGGTGAAGCTATTTGATTTTTTCTCACCTTCTCTTCTTTTCCAGAATTAATGTTTACTTAACCACTTTTTCATTTCTTCAACAAGATTAACTCCATAATTCTTTACAATCAGAATCTGTTTGTTTGTTTGTTTGTTTGTTTGTTTGTTTGTTTGTTTGTTTGTTTGTTTGTTTGTTTGTTTGTTTGTTTGTTTGTTTGTTTGTTTGTTTGTTTGTTTGTTTGTTCGTTCATTTATTTATTTATTTATTTATTTATTTATTTATTTATTTATTTATTTATTTATTTATTTATTTATTTATTTATTTATAGTTTAGCTAAATTTATTTGCCATGGAGCTACTCTTGGTGGCTTACAATGGTAAAACAGGGGGAAAAAACAGATAAAACAAAATGTAAACATAACAATAACAAAATAATTAAACAATAAAAATAAACAATAAAAGTACAATAATATGAATTTAAATATGGGTGGAGGGGAAAGCAGAGAGGTGTGTGAGGTCAGCTAATGATAAAATGCAGCACACTGGAGGTGCACCCCTATTAGTTCTCCAGGCCAAGCAACAGAGCCAGGTCTTCAGGCCCTTGAGGAAGGATAGAAGGGTGGGTCAAGCCTCATCCTGGGGGCAGCATGTTCCAGAGGGCTGGTAATACAGCAGATACTCTTCCTTGGAACATTTCACACAATCAGAGTTTTCCTGTTTCCACACCTAATCCAACAATCTCAATCTATAAGATATTGACTTTCTTCAATTTGAATAATAATTGTTGATATACGTAGTCTTATTTAATCTTTTCTATTTTACAATCTTTTTTATAATACACTTTTTAAATGGTACAAATATAGTTTACAGACATAGTTATGATTTTGTAGATTATATAAATCCCTTTAAAATTCAGAATAACCATACTAAGATTGCATGGAAGCATTCTAAGAATACCATAAAACTATAAATATGACCCACATTTTTAAATGATTTACATTTAACAGTTAAGAAGACTGAAAACAATTAGACTTTTAGGGATGATGTGCAATACTTAATACTTTAGCATGTCTCATGCTACAGCATAAAGTGACTCAATAACGTAACATTGTTAAATTAATTAGCAGTAATACTATGAGTCACTGATCTAATGAAATACATTAATTGTCATCCTATGTTCTTACTTTTCCTCCCATGAAAACAACAGAAGTGCTTGGATGAGGACAATTTATTTGCATTTAATACGTGAGTATGGAGCATTCTGTCTTTAATTTTGGACAGAAAATTATCTTGCCCCAGCTCTTGTAAATATTTAAAACATTTCTACAAAAGGAAGATATTATTGAAAGTAATATAGTAGGAATAAACAATTTCCATCAGTTTAAGGACCATGCAAAGCTTTTTGTAGCATATGAAGAGCCACCTTCCAAGACACTGGGGTGGGAATTGTTTTCTGAGTACACTTTAGGTGGTTTAAAGAGTGTGGATGACTTAGAACTATCAGTCAGTCATTTATCACTTGAACTGCACAACAAATGTCCAACAAAATGAAAAACAGTTAAATTTAGCTTTGTCATCTAGAGCAGTGGTCCCCAATCTTTTTATTGCCATGGACCGGTCAACGTTTGATAATTTTTCCACGGCCCACTGGGGGGGGGGTTTGCGGCATCGCATTGATTATTAAATCAAAACGTTACTGTACACGTTACTTTCAATACTGATGAGCTGCGCACAGAAGCCCCGCCCCCACGCTGATCAGCTGGGCCAGGGCACATCGGCAGACGCAGGAGTCCCATCCCTGCGCTTATTATCGGGACTCGCAGGACTTGCAAAAGTCACAGGACCCGCCGCCGCCGTTGCACAGAAGACGCAGTAGCAGGGCGGCCCGGTACTATTTGTTCTGCGGCCCGGTACCGGGCCGCAGACCGGGAGTTGGGTACCACTGATCTAGAGGACACAGAAGGAATCTGAAGGTGTGAACTTTCTGTGTCTCTGTAATGTAGTATGATTTGAAGGGATTGGACTACAGTAGTTACATTTTTCTATTATGCCTAATAACTGATGATGATAATATACATTATGGTTGGCTCACAATTAAAGATGTATTTATTTGTCTTGTCAGTGATGATATCTTGTCATCTTGTCAGTGATGATATCAACGAAGGGAGTGAATATGTGATGAAAAATGGATCTTCTCTTTGAATAGAAATGCTAATGTAGAACACTTTGTGGTAAACCTGACCATTTGGATAATGCAATCTGTGAAGCAGAACATGCAAATGAGCTTTGAAGCAAAGCATTCTGGGACGCTCTTTCACCTATGTAGAAACTGAACCTCTTCTTGCAACTTCATTCTATTAAGGTTGACATATCTTAAGAGTTTCACACTCACATCATTGTGAAGATTCCTAGGTCATTCCACCTGCATAGGGTCCATTCCTGCTAATATTTATATTTAGAGTAGGCTAAAATATCAAAATTTTGTAGCATGGCTTTATTATCTATTGCTATAAAGAGCCACTGGCTTTTCAAATGTCACTTAACTACAATATCTATTCCTATTCATTGCCTCTGCTGGCTGAACTAAAATTCATTTCCAGGACTACACTTTCCCAGTCTTGAATTAATATGTAAAGAATTGGTCATTTAACTCTGTAGTATGCATCCAGAAACTATATTGCTCTAAAAAGGCAGGAAGAGTTTGCAGCATATGCTTAAATAAAATTGCATCTATGAGCCCCATTCAGCATTCAAATGATATACCATGCTGTATTTAGTGGACTCTAGATTTGTGCCACTGGGTACAATAATAGGTGAGGCCCTAACCAAACCTAAATTTGATGATAGTTTAATTACTACTAAATTTAACAATTTGGCAATCAATTATAGTTCATTGCACAGTCAGTCAGATGTTGAGACTGGGTTTGGCATTTTTATCCCTCTATGGAGTTCTTCCCAAGGATCTGGGATAGACAGATGTTGATGTTTGATAGTTGATTGTGTGATGAACCAAAATAATGAGCCAGCATATTATCCCACTATGCTACACAGGAGAAAATATTACATTAGAAATATAGCATATTTCATATGCATTGTGGGTAAAGGAGACAGCCTGGTTGAATTAGAAGTATGGCCTCCTTGTTCCAGAGATGTCCATTTTACTCAGAAAAAATTACTCTGTGAATGCTAGCAAAACTGTGCTGGGGCTTCAAGAATAAGTGAGCCCACTTTAACCCAGTTCTAGTAACTAGCCGAGGTGGTGCAGTGGTTAAAGTGCAGCACTGCAGTTCAGCAGTTCAGCTGTTCAAATCTCACCGGCTCAAGGTTGACTCAGCCTTCCATCCTTCTGAGGTCGGTAAAATGAGGACCCAGATTGTTGGGGGCAATATGCTGAACTCTGTAAACCACTTAGAGAGGGCTGTAAAGCACTATGAAGCGGTATATAAGTCTAAGTGCTATTAAGCACAATTAATGCAAATATTGAAAACCATCATGGATTCACTGTTAGACCCACTGTAATTTGCATTGCACTGGACATAAATTATTTCAACTCCTACCCTCAAAATGACACTATAGAGCACTGCACACCAAGACAACTAGACACCAGAACAGTTTTTTCCCCGAACGCCATCACTCTGCTAAACAAATAATTTTCTCACCACTGTCAAGCTATTCACTAAGGCTGCATTACTATTACTATTAGTCTTCTCATTGTTCCTATCACTCATCTCCTCCCACTTATGACTGTATGACTTTAACTTGTTGCTTGTATCCTTACAATTTATATTGTTTGTTTCCTGATTGCTTGTACCCTATGACAATCATTAAGTGTTGTACCTCATGATTCTTGACAAATGTATATTTTCTTTTATGTACACTGAGAGCATATGCACCAAAAACAAATTCCTTTTGTGTCCAATCACACTTGGCCAATAAAGAATTCTATTCTATTCTATTCTATTCTATTCTATTCTATTCTATTCTATTCTATTCTATTCTATTCTATTCTATTCTATTCTATTCTAAAGGAAATATTATTACAATGTGTTCTTGTTTATTCCTAAAGAACATGAGTTCTTTACCAATTCTCAGTGATAATATCAAGCTCTACATAAAGTTTTGTTTCCTCATGACTCATGATTGCAGTAACACCATTGGAGTAAGGAAGAACAGCAAGGCTGAAGCCAGGGCTTCCATAGGATATGTCCCAGTGAAAATTGGTTGGGAACAGCAAGTATTGACTTGGTGTGGTTGTTTACTGCACAGTGAATAGCTTGAAGAATTTCATGGAAGTGGCTCTCAGTTTCTGGTGTCAGTGGATTGCTTTCTTCTGGGTCCTTGGACAGATCAAAAAGTAGTGGTGGATCATGATATGTGACAAACTGCCCATGGCAGAAGCACACATGATAATCATGGCAGCCATTAGATTCTTTGGGACTGAAATTTGGAGTGAAGTAAAATATCTTCCAAATAGAGTTACCTATAAAAATGGAGGAGGAAGACAAAGTTGAAGATATGTTATGAAGATGTCCCATAATTGTGATAATCAGTTTCAAAACCCACTCATTTTCCAAGGATACAGAGTCATTGTTTTTTACAATAGACTAAGCGTCATATATTTAAAATTCTTCATTCAAAAGACAAATTTCAGATATTTGAAACATAATTCCACAATCAATCAGTACTTTAAACCTTAGCGCTCTCAAGAATGTGATTCAACATTATAATGACACCTTATTAAAAAAGAGTAACTGTTTGACAATAGCACATGTATTAATGTTACGTTATACCGAACACATGATAAGAACAGTTTGGTATAAGTAATCTTTGTGCCTTAACTTACACCAAAATGGCCCTTTTATCTTGATAATATAATTTTGTATATTTATTTCCATTAAACAACTCTTTTCTAGGAATAATGACCCCCCCCCCCCCTGGTGTTTAGAACCATGACAACGAACAAAGGCTAATTTTTCACAAACATCTATAGCTGTTTTTACTGACTGGCATTATATTAGATTTACTATAATTTATTGTATATTTCCTACTGCTGTAATAGTTTGACAAATCTTGATTATCATTATGCAAACCATTATCTTCATCTTCGTATATCTTCTACATATATTGTTTGTTATTTCTGCGCCATGAGTTCCTCAGATTCAGTAGATTGTATTATTAATTGTAAAATTAAACTTTAAAGGAATTAAAATGAGCCTTGATGCATTCCACTTCTCCATTTGATCACAAAGGAGATAATCCCACTAGTATTTATCCTTGCGGCAGAATTAAAATAATAAATTTGATGCAAGAAATTTCTACAGGAAGGCATTTCTTCTGAGAACTTTATATGAAAACCTTTTTTCTTCATCTAATGATCTATTTATAAAACATCTATTTCATTTTTTATTGGAATATCATGCATATATATCTACAAAAAATCTAATATTATTGAAGGGTTGACATCTTTTCAAAAAGGCAGACTATGCTGGATAAATTATTGAAGGAAAGCCTGTTTGTAGCCTTCATGTCAAAGTGACTGTTAAAATCGACATCAATAAAACAGTAACTCACACAATCCATAGGGTCTTTTCTACTCTAATATAAGTACAATACATGGTGAAGGTATTTCTTTTCAAAATATTTCTTTTATATGTCTAACAAAGTAGAGACAAGTCTTCCTTTCAATGTTTAAATAACTCTACATTTGTTTTAAAAATTACAGTGCAGCTAAATCTTTTGAATGGACAACTGAAATTTTGGAAGATTTATTCCATTTAAAAAGGTATTCATCTGAACTAGAAGACCTCCAAGGTCCCCTCCAACTCAGTTATTCTATTCAATGGCATAGCTGTGTTCACAAAATATGATTTTGTAAAACTCCATAAATTGGGAATTAATATTATTAAAGTTCCTGTGTGTTATCCCAAATACTTTCCTAAAGTAGGCATTATCTTTCTACTGTTTCCGTCAAGAATTTAGTGGTTTACCAGATTCTTCTATCTATTCTCAATAGTTTTGTTTAATACACTTGAATGAATATTTAGTAATGAAAGCATGCTATTAAGTTATAAATTAAGCAACCTTAAAGTGTAATATACCGTATTTTTCGGGGTATAAGATGCACTTTTTTCCCTGTTAAAAGAAGCTGAAAATTTGGGTGCATCTTATACTCCAAATGTAGCTTTTTTTCAAAGCTTTTTTTCAGCCCTAACGAGGTGCTGAGAGTGAAGCGATCTTCCGTGCTTTGCCTGCTTTTTTCATTGCTACTCTAGAGGTGGGTTTCAGCAGGTTCTGACCAGTTCTGGAGAACCAGTAGCAGAAATTTTGAGTAGTTTGGAGAACTGGTAGTAGAAATTTTGAGTAGTTTGGAGAACCAGTAAATACCACCTCTGACTGACCCCGCCCCCATCTATTCTCTGCCTCCTGAGTCCCAGCTGATCGGGAGGAAATGGGGATTTTGCAGTAACCTTCCCCTGGAGTAGGGAAGGAATGGAGATTTTGCAGTATCCTTCCCCTGGAGTAGGGAAGGAATGGAGATTTTACAGTATCCTTCCCCTGGCATGCCCACCAAGCCACACCCCGCCCACCAAGCCATGCCCACAGAACCGCCAGTTAAAAAAAATTGAAACCCACCACTGTGCTATTCCCTCTGAAAATCAGCTGTACTTTAGCTTTTTTTCAGCCCTAACAAGGTGCTAATGAGTGAAGTGATCTTCCATGCTTTGCCTGCTTTTTTCATTGCTTCTCTCTATCAGCTGTGCTTTAGAAGCTGTTTTTTATCCCACTCAAAACCAGCAAACTAACATGCTGAAGCTGACCAGACTAAGGACGCTAATCAGATGAACACCTGGTAGGCAGATTTTTTTTCCTATTTTTCTCTCCAAAAACTAAGGTGCGCCTTATACTCTGAAAAATACGGTACTTTCAAAATATGATTTCTGATATCTTTAAATTATTTTCTAACTTTAGACAATGTCATTCAATTTTTCCCCTAGAGACACAGGTTGTATTCTTTCCTCATATACATGTTTCAAATGAATAAATTCTCTTTTTATTTGGGCAAAGATACATTTATCTTTCTTTTATACATATATCTTTCTTTTATTGTTCATCTAAACAATGTGACACTGGGAAATATACAGCACAAAAAAATAATAATTAACAACAACAAAAATTCCACACCGCACAAGACCATATAATATTAAAACATGTACAATATAAAAGCATTAAATACAAAAATGACTGGAATCTCATTATATTATATATAAAATATAAATATATATTACAAAATATAAAATAGCAATGAAGTACAACTACAAAATAATCAAAAGGAGCTGTCACTCAATTGGCCCCAAATGCCTGGAGATTCTAAAAGTACAACCCCTCCCCCCCAAAGTACCCTTCTTAGGCCCTATAAAATGATAATATTTAAAATAAGGGACCTGGAGCACATTTCCCATTTGGAAGATGTGGGTGGATAGCAGGGGTGGGTTCTTCCCGGTTCAGACCGGTTCGCCTGAACCGGTAGCAACCTGCTGGTGATGTCATGATGGCATCACTGAACCGGTTCTGTCGGTGCTGGTCCGTGGACACCGCCATCTTTTTTTTGAATTATTTTTTATTTTTTATTTTTGAATTTTTTTCCAGGTTTTTTTCTTCTGTGTATGCGCAGAAGCCAAGTTTTTGACACTGAACATGCGTCGCCATCTTGTTTTCAACTTTTTAATTTTTTTATTTTTTGGTACTGCGCATGCGTGACCATGAGGTGCAGCCACACAGCACAGAAGGAAGCAAACTGGCAGCGAGGTAAGTTAGAACCCACCCCTGGTGGATAGATATTTTTGGGAGAAGACAGCCTTTTAAGTAACCTGATCCTATGCTAAATAGAACTTTAAAAGTGATAACCAGCCCTTTGAATCATATCCAAAAGCCTAATGAAATTTAGTGCAGCTCATGAAATAAAGTTTTGAGGCGTGTCTATAACTACCCGCACCACTGAATTATGGACAAACTGAAGTTTCTGGATGGTATCATGACTAGTGCCATGGAATGATCTAAAATTAAGAGCTGTTGAAAACATTTTACTAAAATACGAGCAACATCAGCAGCAACAACAGCAGTATTATTTATCCTGCATGTTTCACCTTAAATCTCTTAATTCAGATATAATTCAACCAAGGGTCTTTTATCTTTTTCAAAAAAAAAATTATTATATTTTTCTCAGTCTTTCTTCTTTATCTTCATCTTCAATTAATTCTCATAACAATATCAGAAACTTAAATGAACATGTAAAGTTAAAATCATTCTCCTTATATCTACCATTTGATTTGATTGCAGTAAAAATCCCCCACTACTTAAAGCCAGGCTCCCCAGGGCTTCCACAGGTTTTTTCCCCCAATAATTGAAGCTCAGGGTCAAGATCTCCATTTTACTAGAAATCTTGGTAGCTCTGCTCTTGATACCATTCAACCTCCCATTGTAAAGGATATTTCCCTGCCACTTTAATGAAACACATTCTGTTATACATGATCCAAGATTTGGAAAGCTATTCAGTAAATGGTAAACAATTGGTTTTAGATTTTTTTTTAGTTGCCTGCTTTAACATAAAATAATTTTTGAAGTCTTGTAGCTGAGCTTACTACAGATTAGAGAGCAATACATAATTTCTGATGTAGTTTATATCACTGACAATGCAGACGATCTCTGGAACTAAAACTCCTGGTTAGACAGTGAAGTGCATTTTAAAATTCTAAGGGGCATTAACTTTAACTAGAGTTAGCGGTATTCAGAGGTCTTGTGTTCTGTTAGACCAAAAAGACTGTTACCAACATTCTATATTGTTTTACCATTCTGAAGGAGTTCCCCAGGCTATTGAGCACAATGATTAGCCATATAAAAAGCTAAGTGCTCTCTATATCAAAGATTTGCTAGAAAAGTAGCAGGGTCAGATAATAACCTTGATGCTGTGGTGAAGGGAAAACCTGGGAGCCACTGAATGTCTAACTTTCTTGGCATCTATATAATTGATCATGTTATCTGGCAGTATCAGGAATATAATATTCAACATCTCAAGGGCAACATATCAAGTTTGGCTAGTATCTTTATTTATAACTGAACTGTACAATTTAATCTATAAAATCAGGCACCACCAGCCCTCGGTTATTTTAGAAATTGATTCCTCTAAATTGTTTCTCCCCATCTTGTATAATTATTAGTGGAGAGGATGTAGAGTCCTGGTCCTATGAAAAGAAGGGGGACATGAGGCCGAAGGCAGTCCTTCCTGAACATTGAGAGCACTTCTGGCCCCAGAAATGTAGTTGGCTCCTTTGCTACTGCTTTCAAGAAAGCAGTTAAAACAGTGTCTTGAATTTTAGCAATAGCATTTAGACTTTTATACTGCCCCGTAACACTTTACAGCACTCTCTTGCTGGTTTACAATGTAGAAACATTATTTCCATATTGCCCCCAACAATCTGCACCCTTATTTTACTGATCTTGGAAGGATTCAACCTTGAGCTCCGTCAGAATCAAACTCCAGGTTGTAGGAAGAGTTTTGCCTGCAGTACTCTATTTTAACCATTACACCACCAGGGCTCATAATTTTATTTTAGTGGTGCTATTGAGATGCATTTTTTTGTTTTGGAGCTAGTGGTCAACATTTTCTCCTAAATATGCAAATAAATCCTATCAAAAAACAGATGAGATATTAGATCTCACCCATGGATCCATCCAAGAAAAAAAGCAAGGTATCTATGCAATCTTCTAATTAGATGGTTTCGGTTTCCTTAATATCCCACTTCTCTATTTCTTTCTGGCCCATCCTGATTCAGACTTCTCCTTCTTAGAAAGTCAAATGACACACTTGCTTCACACAAAATGGATCTAGAAAAAATGGGAGATGCTGAGGAACCGTTTACTGCAGCATATATCATGTACTGTATTTTCTAAACTGTTTTAACTATACGGCTGAATATTAAGAAAGATATTGTGGCAGCTTTGGGAGAAACTGGCTTATCAGATGTGTAGTAAGACTACCTTCTTCAACTTCTGATTTTTTTCTTCTTTAGACTTCATTCTCAAAATTTAGACAATTATGAAGAAGATGTTTTTAAGGATAGTAAAAAAGAAAAATGCAATCTAATCTTTTATCTGCGAATTCAGGAGAAGCAAACTAAGATTAATAGGGGTAGGTCTGAGAAGGGGAAAAAAGCTTTGGTTCCTTGGTTGTGTTATAATCCATCATTGTGTTATTGCAAGCCACTGCTACAAAGCTTGACAACAGCATAGAACTTTAATGGCTGCATTTCTAATCATTGCAGAAAAGTAAAATGCATTAGTGGAATGACCAATATAATATGCTGTCAGACACAAAGAGCTGTCAGAGTTGTAATCTGTAAATTTGATAAACTGTTATAAGACTGGTCATTAAAGTGGAGACTGCTCTCTCTAGATATCCCAGCTGGTATATAATTTCATTGTTTAAGACGATCACTGTAAGGATTGAATTAATCTTCCAGCAATTAATAATCCTTTTGTTCTGGTAAATTCCTGTAAGAGTGAAGCTTTATTAGATACTGGAACAGTTAAATGCCGTTCTTTAATGAAATCTGCAATCATCAAGGAAGAATAAGGTTATTTTAATACTATTTGCAATATGCTGGTCTGCAATAAAAATAAAAACCCTTCTACTTTCTTTTGAAAAAGATAAAAGATTCAGTAATGGCCCTAAAACCAGGCATAGGGTCAATGTCCAGATATCCCTATCAAAGAGTCACAAAATTAGCCCTTTCTATTAAAGAATGGTATGCTGGGACATGGAAGTAGTGATTGATATACAGTTGAACAATGAGGAAAAAGACTCTTTCTTTTCCAACTATTGGTGGATAGTGAGAACTGGAACTGATGGCAACTTGTAGAGTAGCTGGTAGGGATGTGCTGGCAGCAGGGAAGATAAGGGCACTGACTGAACATTTTTATGTGGTCCCTGAACAACTTTATGATATCTCTTCTGTCAGTACAAAACACATTGAGGTTTTATTGTTCCCAATCAAACTGAAGGCAATCATGATGTTCCAAAGAGCAGCAATCCAACAGAAATGAACAGGTATCTGAATCCAACAAACAGTTGTTCAGATTATGCTTTAAGTAACAGGCATGTAAGGTCAGGCAGACTTTATTGTCTTCTTGGATGAACTAGCCAACTCATCTGCTGTAGAATATCTAGCCAGTACTACATTATGAACAATTGTACTACATAACCCAAACTTTCTCTGAAACAAGATTTTTTATTTCCAAGGAGCTCTTTCTCTAAGGCAAAGTAGCAGTATTATATTATTAAATATAATAATAAAATATATTTACCTCAGGCCTAGCATATGGATTTCATTGGTAATACAATTGGCATGCATTTTATTAAAAGTATAATTTAATTTGTTCAATATGCCACTTTCCTGAGATAGATGGAAGATCACCAGCCATCAAATAAGGCCAAGATGTGTCAAAATGGAAATCATTCTTTTTCAGGACTTAACAAATGCCATGGTTTCTGATAACACGGAGCAGAATCAATAAGCTATTGCCTGACTGTTTTTCATGCCTGTCAAGAGAAACACTCTTCTACAGAAAATAGTGTGAGTAGAAGTGTACATCAGTTGATTAACAGACATTTTTCTTAGAGTCTAGTTAATAGTATGACAGTATCTGCTTAAACTAGAAATGCTCTTCTCCCCTTTGACAATTATGTACTTTCACACTTAGCAAATAAAATATGCAAAGTATGCCACACGAATTATTTCTCTGACTACTCTACAATGGCCTTTAAAATGACAAATGACATAATGAGGGTGGAGGTTAGCTGCAGTCCTATGTATGTTGAATCCTCCAGCTCTTTAGGCAAGAAACAAAATGCTGGGGGACAAATGCAGAAGTTTGTATGATTTATGCTATGTCTAACTTTAGTTGTTCTTAAATGTGTGTGTGTGTGTGTGTGTGGGAGAGAGAGAGAGAGAGAGAGAGAGAGGGGGGGGGGGGGCTCATCCAGGATAAAGAAAACTTTTAATTGATATAATTGTTTTCTAAATAGTGTACAACCATGTCCACGAGAGTGTAACAAAATACTGTGAAAGTTGTTTATTTCCAAATAGGGATTTATTAAATTTTCATAAACAATAAACTTATGTGTGCATGATAATCCATGTCAGTGGCAAAATCAACATAAAAGGACTTTCAAGTGAAGCAGCCCATAGTTCCATCAAATAAATCAGTGTCAATAACTCTAAAGTTAAAAAGAAGAAACATGACTTTCATAGACTCAGTGAATCCAGTTACTTGAAGGGATATATACAGTATATATATTCAGAGTATAATATGCACCGAAGTATAAGGCGCACCTTAGTTTTGGGGGAGGAAAACAAGGAAAAAAGGCCTCTGCCTCCAAGCAATTTGCCAAACAGCAAACAGCAAACAGCAGAGATGATATACACTGTTTGCTGTGTATTTCTGTGCATGTGTGCCTGACCCATAGAAATAGCAAAGAATTGGAGAAATGTACATTATGCCAGAAAGTTTTCTTAAATGTAGTCACACTAACTCTTCCCAATTATTTAAATAGATCTACTCCAAGGTAACTGAACTCTAATACTAAACAGGACACTGTTACATTTCATACTATACTTGTACAGAGCTGTTAAAATTAATTAAAATTTCTGGAAGTATACATTATTCTCTATTATTTAAAAGAAGATACAATAGCATTGGGCCTCTTCAGAGCAAGCATTTATTTTAAAAAGTTTCTTTATTTTGTTAAGTTGTCTAGATTTACAGGGATCTCCAACCTTGGCAACTTTAAGACTTGTGGACTTCAACTCCCAGAATTCCACAGCCAGCAAAGCTAACAAAGCTGGCTGTTGAATTCTGGGAGTTGAAGTCCACAAGTCTTAAAGTTGCCAAGGTTGGAGACCCCTGGCTCTAGAGCAATAATAAAGCAGTCTTTAAAAAATAAGTCTAATAATTTGAACATTCTACAGACATTTATAGTTATTCACTTACCCCCTTCCATCCAGTTCAGCAAAAAATAAAAATCTGCATGTCTCTCCCAGCTATTTGCCTTTTTGCAGTTAGTTTCACTTTCATTTTCCCATGTGGCAAACCTAATCAGCTGTAGGTCGGGAAGTGCTAGTGACTTGCTTGGCTTTACAGACTCTTCCCTCTTTCCTGCAACAGGTAAATTGCTGGAAGACAGAGACCAAAGGGTGGGGGTGGGTGGGTCTGCATTCGGTGTATAAGATGCACCCAAGTTTTCACCCTCTTTTGGGGGGTAAAAAGGTGCATCTTATACTCCGAAAAATACGGTATATATATATATATATATATATATATATACATGGGGTATTTAATATGGGCATAAAGCTAGGCCTGAAACACCCTTCCCCATGAAAACAAAAAACAGAATACAGTATTGATCAGTAAAATTTAAAATAAAATTAATTAATCATATTAAAAGAATCTAATCGATATAGTCAGATGATTCCATCTCTGACTATCGGGGGCGAGTCTCTAGCCCCCGCCGAAAGGGCTCGCAATCTGGGTGTCCTCCTGGATCCACAGCTGTCCTTAGAGGACCATCTGACAGCTGTGACCAGGGCGGCCTTTTATCAGGTCCGCCTGATACGCCAGTTGCGGCCCTTTCTGGATCGGGATTCCCTGTGCACAGTCACCCATGCCCTGGTCACGTCACGTCTGGACTACTGTAATGCTCTCTACATGGGGCTCCCCATGAAGAGCACCCGGAGGCTCCAACTGATCCAGAATGCGGCCGCGCGGGTGGTTTCGGGGGCTAATTGGCGCTCCCATATAACACCCCTCCTGCGCGAGCTGCACTGGCTTCCGGTGGTCTACTGGGTGCGCTTCAAGGTGCTTGTTACTACCTTTAAAGCGCTCCATGGCATTGGACCTAGGTATCTCCGAGACCGCCTGCTGCCACAAACTGCCTCCCATCGACCAGTGCGCTCCCACAGAGAGGGCCTCCTCGGGGTGCCATCAGCCAAGCAGTGTAGGCTGGTGACGCCCAGGGGGAGGGCCTTCTCTGTGGGAGCACCCACACTCTGGAATCAGCTCCCTCCAGACTTAAGAACAATTCACGACCTGTCCACCTTCCGCTGTGCCCTCAAGACGTATTATTTTTATCAAGCCGGGCTGGCGTGAAAAAGTTTTTGGGGTTTTTAAAATTTTAAGATTTTACTAAATTTTAATTGTATTAAATTAGGGCCACATTGAATATTTTATTTTAAATGTTTTTTAATGTTTTTTACTTGGCTTAAATGTATTTTAATGTTTTTTACTTGGCTGTTCACCGCCCTGAGTCCCCTGGAGAAGGGCGGTATATAAATTTAATTAAACTTAAACTTAAAACTTAAACTAAGTTTACGCGCTCTACATGGGGCTACCCTTGAAGAGTATCCGGAGACTCCAGTTGGTGCAAAATGCGGCTGCGCGTGCTGTGGTGGGTGTGCCAAGGTACACCCACGTGACACCTATACTCCGCCAGCTGCATTGGTTGCCCATTAGTCTCCGGGTCCAATTCAAGGTGTTGATCATCATCTTTAAAGCCCTTCATGGCTTAGGACCAGGTTATCTCCGGGACCGCATTCTGCCTCATACTTCCCTCCGACCGGTTAGGGCCCACAGAGTTGGCCTCCTCCAGCTCCCGTCAGCCAAGCAATGCCGGCTGGCGGGTCCTAGGGGGAGAGCCTTCTCTGTGGCCGGCCCCGCGCTCTGGAACCAACTCCCTCCAGAGACCCGAACCATCCCCACCCTGCTGGCCTTCCGAAAAGCCGTTAAGACATGGCTCTTCCTGCAGGCAGGGGGTAGAGCTTAACTCCATCTGCACTCTCCCCCGGGTATGTCTGGTGGTTGAATGGTTTTTTTATATTGTAATTTTTAATTTTTATATTTTGATTTTAATTGCATTTATTGGTTTTCTTGTATTTTTCCTGTGTTGTAAGCCGCCCTGAGTCCCTCGGGAGTGGGGCGGCATATAAGAAACCATAAATAAATAATAAATAAATAAATAATAATCACTGCAATCTTGGAGCCATAATACTGCAGTTCCTTTAAAATACTGGATTGATCAAACTCAAATTTTCTTTTCTTGAATCAGATGTTTAGTCTATCCAGACCAAAATGGAGGATCTCTGTAACCAAAATGCATTTTTATGATTTATAATCACTGGCAATATTATCCGTGGATGATAAGAACTCAGCTCAGTAACATCTGCTGATCCACAGGTTGCCAGTGGCCTTTCAAATGCAAACTTTTTATGATCTTTTTTTTAACTGTTCTTCCTACATTTTTCATCAAAATATATAATGAATAAAATACTACAGTGTAATATACAATATATAAAACCATAAAATTGGAACAAACTGCTATTTTCTTCTTAGTCTATCTGCACTCTTACAATGCATTTCCTAGCATTCAGTCTAGATGAATAAAAGTTTCTAATAAAGACCAAGTTATTATATTTCATTTGCTTTTATGGTAGAAGATAAAGTAGTGCTTGCATTGAAGAGAAGAGTTCTTTCATTTTGTTTTAATCTCATAAATGCTTGAAAGAAACTATCTTGTATCTTCATGAATTCCTTCAGCATTTTAGAAAAAATAGGCAATATATTGGCTAAAAGCTACTGATTAATGTACATGAAATCCTATGCATGTCTTTTCAGAATTCTCAGTGAGGAAAAATTGGCTTTAGAACTTCAATTTCTGTATCTGCTAAGAGTGCACCTGATGCCAATGTCAGCATGGCACTTTCTAAGCTATATGACATCATCTCGAGGCAGCAGCAAACTCATCCAGAGGGCAGTTTTGTCGTGGCTGGGACTTTAATCAAGCTTGTCTAAAGACTGTTCTCCCTAAGTTTGTGCAGTACGTGCATTGCCCCACCAGAGGGAAGAAAACTTTAGACCGTTAGATGTACTCTAACTTGAAACAGGCTTACAGAGCAATTCCCCTCCCCCACCTGGGAACCAGTGGTGGGTTCCTACCAGTGCGGTGTGAAGCGCAGCTCCAGTAGGAGCCTTGCGATGATGTCATTTTCTGGTGCTTCTCTGCATCCTGAGCTGTCGGGAAAAAGCCCTCCCACCCACCCTTGTTTCAATACCGACCTTTATTCTTCCTCCGAAGCACAGCTGAGAAGCTCCTCAGCTGTGTTTCGGCTTGTAATGTCGTCCTAAGCATGCGCGGAAGTGAAATCGCCCAATGGAATGTGAGTTCACTTCTGCGCATGCTCGCAATGCGCACCGGTAGCAAATATAACCGGAACCTTCCGCTTCTGGGAACGTCCGACCTCTCTCTGTTGTTATGCCCCAAGTATGTCCCTCTCAGGAAAAGAACTCAGCCAGTGATGAAAACTGTTAAAATCTGGCCAGAGTCAGAGACTCTCAGTCAGTTGCAGGATTGCTTTGAAACCACTGAGTGGAGCATATTTGAACATCTAGAACTGCATGAATACACTGATACGGTACTCTCATATATTAAAGTGTGCACAGATAACGTAATAGTGGACAAGTGCATCAGAGTCTATGGGAACTGTAAACCCTTTATGTCTGCAGAGGTACGGATACTTCTGAGAGCCTGGAATTCCACCTTTAAGGCAGGGGACAGAGAAAAATACAATGAGGCCAGGGCAAACCTACGAAGAGGCATTAAGATGGCAAAACAAAAATATAAACAAAAGGTGGAGAACCATCTAGCAGACAACAACCCGAAGCAAGTGTGGCAGGGACTGCAGCACTTAACCGATTACAAGGGCAATTTATTTATTTATTTATTTATTTATTTAAACGCTCTTATAAGCCGCCCAATCCCATGGGACTCAGGGCGGCGTACAGCATAAGTAAGAAGCGTACAATTTAAAACAGTAATCATAAATTTAAATTAAAAAATAATTAAAAAAGACATTATAAAACACAACATTCAGGGGGAATTTGCTTATCCTATTCACCCCATCTGCCGGAAGAGCCATGTTTTTAGGGCTTTACGGAAGGCCAGTAAGGTGGGGATAGTTCGGATCTCTGGTGGAAGATGGTTCCAGAGGGACGGGGCTCCCACAGAGAAGGCCCTCCCCCGCGGCCCCGCCAATCGACATTGTTTGGCCGACGGGACCCGGAGGAGGCCCTCTCTGTGGGACCTAACCGGTCTTAGGGAGGTATGTGGTAGGATGCGGTCCCGCAGGTAACCTGGCCCTGAGCCATGTAGGGCTTTAAAGGTAACGACCAACACCTTAAATTGCACCCGGAGGCTAACTGGTAGCCAATGCAGCTGGCGAAGGATAGGTGTTACGTGGGTGTATCTCGGTACCCCCACTACTGCACGCACAGCTGCATTCTGTACCAGCTGGAGTCTCCGAATGCTCTTCGAGGGTAGCCCCATGTAGAGCGCGTTACAGTAGTCAAGCCGTGAGGTGACAAGGGCATGAGTGACTGTGAGCAAGGCCTCCCTCTCCAAGTAAGGTCGCAATTGGTGCACAAGACGGATTTGTGCAAAGGTCCCCCTAGCCACAGCTGAAAGATGTTGATCCAATTTTAGCTGTGGATCTAGGAGGACACCCAAATTGCGAACCTGTTCTGAGGGAGTCAATTTTTCTCCCCCGAGAACCAAGGAGGGACAGTCGACATAGTCCTTGGGAGGCAATATCCAGAGCCACTCAGTCTTGTCTGGGTTGAGCCTGAGTCTGTTCACTCCCATCCAGACCCTCACATCGTCCAGGCAGCGGCACATTACATCAACTGCTTCACTGAACTGACACGGGGTGGAGATGTACAACTGGGTATCGTCAGCATACTGCTGATACCTCACCCCATGCCGTCGGATGATCTCACCCAGCGGTTTCATGTAAATGTTAAACAGGATGGGAGAGAGGACCGAGCCCTGTGGCACCCCGCAGACCAGGGGCCTAGGGGCTGACCTCTGTCCTCCTGTCAACACCGACTGCGTCCTGTCAGAGAGATAGGAGGAGAACCACCGTAAAACAGTGCCTCCCACTCCCATCTCCCCAAGACGACGCAGAAGGATACCATGGTCAATGGTATCGAAAGCCGCTGAGAGGTCAAGTAGCACCAGGATGGAGGAGTAACCCCCGTCCCGGGCTCGCCAGAGATCATCCATCAGCGTGACCAAAGCAGTCTCCGTACTGTAGCCGCGCCTGAAGCCCGATTGAAAGGGATCCAGATAATCAGTATCCTCCAATAGCCGCAGGAGTTGGAGCGACACCACCTTCTCGACAACTTTACCCAAGAAGGGTAAGTTGGAGACTGGACGGAAGTTCTTTAAATCCGCTGGGTCCAGGGAAGGCTTCTTGAGGAGGGGCCTCACCACCGCAGCTTTTAAAGGCTGTGGGATGGATCCCTCTCTCAAAGAAGCGATCACAACCGCCTGGAGCCAGCCGCGTGTCACCTCCCTGCTGGCAGAGACCAGCCAGGAGGGGCACGGGTCCAATAAACAGGTGGAGGCGCTCATCGCTCCTATGGCCTTGTCCACATCCTCAGGAGTGACAGGTTCAAACTCGTCCCATATAACAGGACTAAGACTCACCCCTGTCATCTCGGCTTGCCCTGTCCAAATGGAGTCCAGGTCTGTCCGAATCTGAACGACTTTATCCGCCAGAAACTGAGAAAATTCCTCAGCTCTGCCCTGCAAGGGATCTTCAGCTCCCTCCTTGGCTAGGAGGGAGCGAGTCACCCTAAACAGGGCGGCTGAGCGGGAGTCGGCGGACGCAATAAGAGCGGAAAAATACGTGCATTTTGCCGCCCTTATCGCCACTAAGTAAGACTTAATGTAAGTTCTTAAAAGTGTCCGGTCAGACTCAGCTTTACTGGCCCTCCATCGTCGCTCTAGGCGTCTCTTTAGGCGCTTCATCTCCCGGAGCTCCTCAGTAAACCAAGGGGCCCTCCGGGATCCGCTGCCACGGAGAGGCCGCAAAGGCGCAATCCGATCTAAGGCCCCCGTTGCCGCCTGGTTCCAAGCAGCCACTAGAGCCTCAGATGAATCGTGTACCAGGGAGTCAGGTATTTCCCCAAGTTCCTTCTGAAATCCTTCAGATTCCATTAGGCGCCTGGGGCGGAACCACTTAGTCGGCCCCGCCTCCTTGCGGTGGAGGAGTGGTGCCATGAAATCCAACCTCAGAAGGAAATGATCTGACCACGACAAGGGTGTTGTGACTAAACCCCTCAACCTCAGATCATCTCTCCACTGCCCCGAGAGAAACACAAGGTCAAGCGTGTGACCTCCCTCATGAGTCGGACCCTGAACTACTTGGGTCAGGTTCATGGTTGTCATGGAAGCCATGAACTCCTGGACTGCCTCCGAGGTTTCACCGGGCGATGGCAAATTAAAGTCCCCCAGCACCATCAACCTGGGGAACTCAATCGCCAGCCCTGCTACCGCCTCGAGCAGAACAGGCAGGGCCTTTGTAACGTAGCTAGGAGGCAGGTACGCTAGCAAAAGGCCCACCTGGACCCCTAAGTCCAACTTCAGAAGGAGCGTCTCACACCCAACAATCTCCGGGGCAGGGCTCCTTCGAGGATTAAGGTTCTGGCGAGCTATAATCGCCACTCCTCCACCCCTTCCCTGGGGTCGCGGCTGATGCTGAACTGAGAACCCGTCCGGGCACATCTCGGAGAGGGGAACCCCCCCCTCCTGGCCTAGCCAGGTCTCAGTGATACATGCCAGGTCCGCCCCCTCTTCCAGGATTAGATCCCGTACAAGGGGGGCCTTGTTGGTAATTGACCTGGCATTCAACAGCAGCAGCTTGAGCCCAGGGCCCTGACCTCCCTGGTTACCAGGACCTCGGGTTGAGCAAGATGGAACCAAACCAGAGGGGCCAGAACAAGGAATCGCTTGGAGACAGCGAGTTCTCGTTCCCCGAGAGCGGCCTACCCCTCTGCTCCCGCCATACCTACCTCTCCCTGTTATGACCATAATGCTCCCGCTCCCCCTTATACCAGAGATCCCCTCCCCTCCCCTCCGCAATACCATGAAGACAGTCAACTCTGATGCTTCGTTGGTAGAGGAGTTGAACACCTTCTTCACCCACTACGAGATGAAAATCCTGACCCTATAGCCCCAGCCCACTGGCCCTCCAACTCCCAGCCACTCACCTTGTACAAACACCAAGTGAGAGCTATATTGAAGGCCGTGGATACTAGCAAAGCTGCAGGCCCAGATGGGGTACTGGGGATTGTGGTAAAAACCTGTGCCGGCCAACTAGCAGAGGTCCCGATAAAGATCTTTAACATCTCATTGCAAACGGCCAGTGTTCCATCATGCTTGAAAGCAGCCACTATCATCCCAGTCCCAAAGAAAACAGCAATTAACAACCTGAACGACTACAGACCTATTGCACCAACGTCTGTAGTGATGAAGTGCTTTGAGAGACTGGTTTTTCAACACCTTAGGTCATGCATCCCACCAAATTCCCCTAGGAAGGAAGGAAGGAAGGAAGGAAGGAAGGAAGGAAGGAAGGAAGGAAGGAAGGAAGGAAGGAAAAGAAAGAAAGAAAGAAAGAAAGAAAGAAAGAAAGAAAGAAAGAAAGAAAGAAAGAAAGAAAGAAAGAAAGAAAGAAAGAAAGAAAGAAAGAAAGAAAGAAGAAAGGATTTCAAATGCTTCTTGCCAGATTCCCAAAAATAAACTCAGTGTGGAAGCCAGCAGGAAGCACAAAATCACGCTTGCTCCCACTGCTTTTTTGCCCACCTTTGGTCATACTGTTTTTCTCTTTAAGCATAGAACTATCAATAAAGGAGAATATTTGTAGCTCAGGATTGAAATGAGGGGGGACTGTGGTGCTCTCTGAGCTTGGTTGTTTTCTTGCAGATGTCTCATTACCCAAATTAGGTAACATCATCAGCACTGATGATTTTACCTAATTTGGGTCATAAAATATCTGCAAGAAAACAACCAAGCTCAGAGTACCAGGACCCCTTAGGATAGAAATATCTCTGAAACAATGACCGAATGGGACTTGGGTTGTCTAATACACATTAAATGTTATTTAATCATCACTTTCCAATGAAGATGTGTGTATGAATTATATGTGAACATACATATTAAATTCTTGTCTTTTTAAAATTATGACAAATGCATTTAACAATGTGACAGCAAATGCTGATATTTAAATAAAAGTGAATTAGCCTCTTTAAAACATCTGTGTTGATATATTATAATTCAGAGCTGTCAACATTTTGCTCTCCTTACAGACATTCCTAATTTAACTCAGGATGACTTAAATTCAAACAGATGCTAGAAGCAGTTTTTACATACGAAGAAAAAAGAAAACACTTCCCAGCTGTGTTAAACTTCTAATCACCAAAATATGCTGTTTTAATCTGGAATGGAATCAGTGCTGAACTTAAAATCAGCAATTTATAAACATCACTGCTAGATAGGTCTTAGCAGAGGTAGGAAATCTTATCTTCCATAAGATCTGCTTCATTCTCTTCCATTGGATGTTTTCAAACACAGGCTGAATAGTCATCTATCAGGGATGGTCTAATGAATCCTGCAGTTCTCCATAGTGGGCGGAGCTAGCCTCCAAGAATGGGATGATCCAATCCATCAGCCAATGAGGACTGAGTCAGACTCTATAAAAGCTGTCACCCCGAGGGACACCCCCTCTTTCGACTCAGTCCTTGGTCAAGGACTAGTGTTCCTAACCTAGCAGGTTAATTCTCCTATTGTTCGTCTATTCTACCATCTTCAACTTCAATCAGTAAGTGTCTACCCCACACCTGTCATCTAGTGGGGGAAGTGCGGCTGGTGGCTCCTGTTCACCCCTGGTGACAATTACCACCAACTGCCTGAGGATAGAACGCGGCCTGGCCACTCTGTTCCAGCCTATAAGTCATAGAAGCTTTCCGCTTGAGTGACCATCGGCCAGGGCGGCTCTGCCGCTGACCGCGGGGAGGGGTCCTCCAGCCCTTCTGACAACTTCAGTTTCGTGCCATCGTTTACCCCTCCCGCCCAGCTCCTGCGCTTCGGCGCCCAAAAAGAGCCCTCAATATCCTCAAACTGTTCCTCTCTCCGTCGACTTAACCGCTGGCCATCGATTTCTGCCTGGGCCGGTAGGCCGCTCCTTCGAGGTTCTGGCTCCAACGGCCTTTTTACCTCAGAAGTTTGACAGCGGCCCGCCCAGCAGCTGAGAGGAAAAGGCCTTCTGCGCATGCCCAGAGCTCATCGTACCACTTTGCTCTGCCGACTCTGAGGACAGGCGCCAAGTGCGCAGGCGCAGAACTCATCGTGCAGCCTTACTGAGCGAGCCGGCATTTGACAGCTCTCCCGCCCTCGCGCTTCTCAGCTGTTGCTCGGGGCGGAGAGAGAGGAGCCGCCGACGCTGCCGGGGAAGACCGGCCCGCCCACTCAAGCCGCATTGCTGCTCCCTGCTGCTCCCGGCATTTGACAGCCCACCCCGCCCTCGCGCTCCACAGCTGATGGGCGGGGCACCGAGCGGAGCCGCCGACGCTGCCGGGGAAGACCGGCTCGCCCACGCAAGCCGCCTGGCGGCTTCCAGCGTTAGACTGCTTCTCTCTGCCTTGCGCCTCACAGCTGTGGTGCCGGACAGTGCACGCAGCGGCAAGCGCCGACGGAGCAGCCCGGCCAGACTCACTCACCACTAGCGCAGCTGCTGCCTGCCCTTCCAGGCTCAACGTTGATACCAGCACTGAGCACAGCGCTCGTTTAAGCAGGCGTCAGCTGGCTGTCGGCACCGCTTTCGCGTGAGCCCGCCAGCTCCGACCACCCCCTCTTTTACCAATGACTGACAAGGGGGCCAAGCAAAGGGCCAAATCTGGTAAAGAGAAGCCGCCTGAGGGCGAGGCCAGGCTCACCCCTGCTCCTCACAGGGATCGCTCCCCACTGTGACAGGCGCCACAGAAGGACGGGGGTCATCGAGACAAGGCTCCTGAGAAGGCCAAGAAGCCACCACCCACCTCCTCCTGTCCAAGGGACGTAGGCGACAATCTGCCCTCCCGTTCCAGACAATCTTCGGGGGCTCTGTCTCTGGACAACCCCAACCTCTGCATGGGTGACAATGACATCTGGGAGGAGCCTCGCGCCCCGCGGGTCCCTTCTCCAGCTCCCCAACAAGTCTCAGCGTCTGTCATTTTCCAGAGCCCCGAAGTTCAGGCCCTGATTCAAGCGGCAATTAAGGAAGGCATCGCCGCTGGCATCCAACGCACCTCGGCCTCCACGCCTTCCACATCAGGTCTACCTCCCCCGGCAGCCCCGGCTCGGCGCCCCACGCCGGTCGCTGAATGGGACCAACCCCTGCAGACCGACGCCGTCTCACTTCACGGCTCTCCTAAATCCCTGCGCGACACAGACGACCAGGGGCAGGACTTGGACTTATCGGCTGATGAGGACATTGCCCCTGAACCTCCTGCAACCACTGGCCTCTTCAACCCGGCCCTATTTAAGTCGCTCCTTCATAAAGCACGGGCGGCAGCAAAAATGCCTCCAGTGGAACTCAAATCGCCTGGGGAGGAACCGGGTGACCCTCTCTTTGAAGAAACAACCTCACAGGAGGAAGTCATACCGGCCCCCAAACTTTTCATCGAGGCGGTCACAAAACAATGGCTGGTTCCCATCACAGGAGCCGCCCCGTCCTCCTTAGACAAAAAATACTATAATGTGGCTGAAGGCCTGGCACAACACCTGCCCGTTCCGCCGGTGGATGACCCCATCAAGGCCCTCTACTCCGCCAATCCCCTACCGGGTGATGGCGAGGAACTGCTACGTCCGGAAGAACGTCGAGCGGAGCAGGCAATCTTACGGGCTCACCAGTCAGCCGCCTGGGCCATAAGAGCATCGGCCACAGCATCATTTTTTTGCTGGACTTCCATTCGCTGGCTCAAAGCTCTTCAAGAACAATTGTCCGACGTGCGCACATGCCAGGACATTAACAAGCTATTGGCAGTGGCGCAATTTACATCGGATGCCACCCTTCAGAGCGCACGCTTCGCGGCAAGGTCCATGGGAGCTTCCATAGTGGCGCGCCGCATGCACTGGCTCCGTGGCTGGCCGTCTGATGCTCGTCACAAATGGAGGCTGGCCCCTTCCCCAGTTCAGGGTCAGTCCCTTTTCGGGGGGGCCTTGGACTCGTACTTGGTCGAGTCCAAGGACAAACGGAAGGTACTCCCCAATTGTACTCGTAGGGGTCCTTCCAAACCTTCCACCCCTCCCCCTCCTCCTCCGCCCCGACGTCCATACCGGGCCCCTAGGTATAGGGGCAGATATCAGGCGGGTGGCCGACAAAATCAGGGGCAGGATAGGCCTAAGGCGGAACCTCCGGCCAAGTGCCCTTTTTGGGGTGCAGGCGGGCGCTCCTACCGCCGCAACAAGTAGATCCTTCGGTCCTTCCCATTGGGGGTCGCCTGCGTTTTTTTGCCGGGCGATGGGAAGAGACTACTTCGGATAGTTGGGTGCGAGAGACCATTACATCAGGACTCGCACTCGACCTCCTCTCCACCCCACCGGGATTTTTTATGAGGTGCCCCCAGTCCTCTAATTCCCAAAAGCGGTCTCTCATGCTAGCCGCTATCCAGCACCTATTGGATATCCATGCTATCCAACGGGTTCCGGAGGACCAACGGGGGCAAGGATTCTATTCCAATTTGTTCCTTGTCGAAAAATCCTCGGGGGGGTGGAGAGCAGTCTTGGACCTCAAGCGACTCAACAAATACGTCGCTTATAAGAGGTTCAAGATGCACACGCTGCAGTCCATCCTGGCGTGTGTGAGGAAAGGCGACTTCATGGCCTCTATTGATTTGACAGAAGCTTATCTTCACGTACCAATTCGGCCTTCCCACCAAAAGTACCTTCGCTTCTGCTATATGTCCGATCACTATCAATACTCTACACTTCCATTCGGTCTGTCCTCCGCCCCGCGGGTCTTCACCAAGATCCTTGCCGCCCTTGCGGCGAGCATGCGGGCCATTCCAGTTCGCCTACACTGCTATTTGGACGACATTTTGATCCTGTCGTCCTCATGCTCTCAAGCGGAGATTGACCTTCAGTTAACCATGGAGTGCTTAGAAGAGCATGGCTTCTCCTTAAACATCGAAAAGAGCCAGCTCCAGCCCACCAACAGAATTACCCACCTTGGGGCTATTGTGGATTCCCTGGAGTGCAGGGTGTTCCTCTCCAAGGAGAGACAGGACAATCTTGTCACCATGGTCCAGCAGGTCCTCTGCCTCAGGAGAGCTCCATTGAAGCTGCTCTCGTCTCTCCTTGGAAAAATGATTTCGGCCATCCATATTACTCCCTGGGCACAACTGCACTCCAGGAACCTACAATGGCTCTTGTTACCCTACCAACGGGCGGGTAAGAGTAACTCAGCGGCCAAAATCTGCATCCCATCCTCTGTCCGTCGCTCCCTCCAGTGGTGGCGTTCCCCGGCGATATCCGAAGGCTCCAGCTTCTTCGAACCCAGCTGGGTGACGGTGACAACAGACGCAAGCCTGCAAGGATGGGGGGCTCACGTCCTTTCTCACGTAGCCCAAGGAACGTGGTCTCAGTCAGAGACCCTGCTGAATATCAATATTCTGGAACTCAGAGCAGCGTTTCTTGCTCTTCAACAATTCCAGCATGTCATTCAGGACCGACATGTCCTACTGATGACCGACAACGTCACCACCAAGGCGCACATCAACCGCCAGAGTGGTACGGTCTCCAGGGGTCTCATGTCGGAAGCCAAAGCGCTGGGACTTGGGGCGGAGCGCCACCTGCTCTCCCTACGAGCGGAGCACATCTCGGGAGTCGACAATACAACAGCGGACTGGCTCAGTCGCAATGCGGTGGACTCGGCGGAGTGGAGCCTGCATCAACATCTTCCAGCGGTACAGAGATTCGGCCTTCCGGTGATCGACCTTTTCGCGACTCCACTCAACGCCAAACTCCCGAGGTTTGTCTCTCGATACCGCTCACAAGGCGCCGAGGACATAGACGCGCTGCATTGCCCCTGGCCGAGGGGCCTGCTATACGCCTTTCCTCCTCTGGCAGTGATTCCACAGGTCATCCGTCGGATCATCGCCGAGGAGGCGGAAGTGATTCTCCTGGCCCCGCATTGGCCCAGGAGAGCGTGGTTCGTGGACCTCCGGGCGCTTTCGATCAGCCCCCCGTGGAGGATTCCTCCGACCGCGTCTTCGCTTTCCCAGGGGTCCTTGACTTACCCGGACCCGCAATGGCTCAAGTTGACCGCTTGGCACTTGACCGGCGTCGCCTGAGTCATCGTGGAGTGCTCGACGCAATCATAGACACGTTAATGTCGTCACGGCGGGCTTCAACCAACCGGATTTACTCCGCTACATGGAAAGCATTTTGTGTTTGGTGCTCAACCGTTCAATTGTGCCCGGTAGAGCTTACTATTGTGGGCGTGTTACGTTTTTTACAAGCTGGCCTGGAAAAAGGGTTGGCCCCTAATACGCTGCGCCGCCAAATTGCTGCTCTCTCTACAGTACTCACCTGTGACACTGCGGTGACTCTATCGGCGCATCCGCTGATTCGGCGATTCCTGAAGGCGGCCGTTAACATTTCTCCACCTGTTATACACCGCTACCCAACATGGGACCTGCCGCGGGTTTTGCTTGCCCTGACCACGGAACCCTATGAGCCGTTGCGCACAGTGTCGCTGAGACACCTAACTCTCAAGGTGGCATTTCTGGTAGCCATAACATCGGCTCGCCGGATATCCGAACTCGCGGCCTTATCGGTACGGGATGATTTATGTATTTTTCACCCCGATAAGGTTGTGCTCTGCTTGGACCCAACCTTCATACCGAAGGTTAACACACCTTTTCATAGGGCGCAAGAGCTGGTTTTACCTTCGTTCTACGCTCAGCCCTCTACGGACTCGGAGAGACTGTGGCATAACATTGATGTCCGGAGGGCAGTCAAAATCTATAACGTCCGCACGGCGCCTTTTCGACGCTCGGAAGCGTTGTTCGTTTGTTTCCAACCGAAATCCATGGGTAACAGGGCATCACCAGCGCTAATTGGAAGCTGGATCCGGGCGGTGATTTCGGACATTTACTCTGCTCAGAATCTTCCCTGGCCCGGGGGGTTAACCACACACTCCACACGCAGTGCGGCCACCACGGCAGCGTGGTCGGTCAGTACCTCACTGGAGGAAGTTTGCAGGGCGGCCACCTGGTCCTCTCCAGTGGCTTTCATCCGACACTATAAGGTAGACCAATTCGCCTCGGCTGAGGCCGAATTTGGACGGCAGGTTCTTCGGACTGCCGTAATACCGGAGGGACAGCATGAATGACATCTTGGCCCTCCCTAGGGACTGAACTGCTTTGGCATGTCCCATTCTTGGAGGCTAGCTCCGCCCACTATGGAGAACGGGGCGTTGTTACTTACCTGAACGCCCCTTCTCGTAGGGCGGAGCTAGCCTCCAAGTCCCTCCCTGTTGGTTTTTTTGCATAAGAGTTATCGTTTGAATTCCTGCTGTTGAATAAAGTTTGGTTAGGTTGTTACACTATGGGTCTGACTCCGTCCTTCGTCTCAAGAGGGGGTGCCCCTCGGGGTGACAGCTTTTATAGAGTCTGACTCAGTCCTCATTGGCTGATGGATTGGATCATCCCATTCTTGGAGGCTAGCTCCGCCCTACGAGAAGGGGCGTTCAGGTAAGTAACAACACCCCGTTTTGTAGAGAGTTGGATTTGATGATCTCCCAGGTCCCTTGCAACTCTATGATTCTATAATTCTATGAGTCAGTTATGGTTACAAAGGGTGCACTCTTAGAGGACCTAAAATAGGAGATAATTTGTAGGGCTCTTTGGGAGTTCAAAAATATGGAATTAAGACAGGATAGCAGGTGAAGCTGCTTGCTGTGGTCAGGTTGCCACAGGCAATCACATAACTTTAGCTCATTTTTTAGTATTTTCTATGGAGTGGTTTTTTTTATTTAAAAGTAAACATAAAACAGATATATAACTTATAAATGATTTATTTTTCTTTTAATAAAAGAGAAGGCTTTATTGTGGGAAAAGAGGTCTTGATTCATAATATAAAATCGAACTGTATGTCTGCTGGTTAAAATCAATTGCCTTGAAATGTTCTTACTGTCAAAGCCATGTTTTTATTAAGAGCATTAAGATAATATTAGACTTGTAGGGTCTTTATGTAACAGCTGTTCAAAAACTATGAGATCTTGAGGTTGCTCCATTGTTGCTGTTAGCATCTAATCTCTTGAATGATTTTTTAAATTGTTTAATGACTGCTTTTTATGTTTATCACTTTGTTGTAGACTGCCCAAAGTCATTTTTTGTGAGATGTAGCTTTATAATTTGATTATAAGACTGCATTTCACAAAGTTAATTAAATTAATATTTATAACACATTAAAGTTTTTTATTCAAAAGTATCCGATATCCCTGTTTTATATTTTCATTTTGCCATAAGAGGAAAATAGACATTAGAAAATGTATCTCACCACATGAATATAGACTTATTTGCTGACAAGTGTAAGTGGTCATTAAATGATCACTTGAGTTTGAGTGATATAAATATGATTCATTGATATCAATCCATTTATTAATAAAGTCTTAAGAGTTTTTATTCATGGAATTTCAAAAGACTAGTCTGTAATTTTGAGAGCAAAATAAATACTACATTAAAAGAAGAAATGTTTTCAGTTTATCAGAGAGTTCTTTGTGCAACCATGCTGGTTTCTTTTGAGTTCTCTTATTTTTCTTCTTCATTGGAATTGTGCTAGACTGGGCTTTTATAATCTCACTTTTCAAAATTTTCCAAGCTTCTTGGAGTTTCTCATCCATGGAATCCTTCCCAAGCTCTCTCTAGGTTTATTGAAATCAGCTCTCTTAAAGTCCAAGACTCTAGTTTGACTTTGTTCAATTGCTTGTGCTTGCATAATGTTGAATTCCAATATTGTATGGTCATTCCTCCCCCCCTCTCCCAAGGTTCCTGTAACTTCAATGCCTTCTATCATTTCATCTCTGTTAATGAGAATTAAGTATGGTTCACTCTCTAGTTTCCTTCTCTACTTTTTGGGAAACAAAGTTGTCTACTAGGTTTGTCAGCAATCTTTGATCTTCCACTAGGTGCAGAATTTGTTTCCCAGTTAATATCAGGACAGTTAAAGTCCCCCATTACTATTGTGGTGTGCTTCCTACATACCTTAATTAACTGACTATCAAAAAGTTCATCTATTTCCTCTGTTTGGTTGGGTATTGCAATTGTCATTAGCCGCCCAGAGTCCTTTGGGAGTTGGGCGGCATACAAATGCAATAAATAAATATCTGCCCTTGTGTACTTGGATTTCTAGTTCATCCTGTTTATTCCTCATACTTCAGACATTTGAGTTCTTTTTGATTGACCCTGTGTTTGTTTTCTGCATAACCTGTTTTGTGTCTAAGTTCCCCTTCTTTCTTACCATCTGTTTGATTAATTCCCATGTTATGGTACACACTATCAAAAGCTTGATTTTTCTTAACAGCAACTTCAATATTCTTAACCACACATTCCAAAGGCAACACCGGAACCAATGAATTAAGATTACAAGTTACATTTCAGGCTAGACATCAGGTTAAATTTCTTGAAGGTCAGTCACTAGAACATGCTACTGCATGATTTGTTGAGTTATCCTTCACTAGAGGTTTTCAAACAGAGACTAGATGGTCATTTCTGAGAGATACTATAAATTAAGTAGGGGATTCTACTGATGATTTCTATAGGTTTTTTAGTAGTGAACTTTATGTTCAAGTGATTGATAATGATATAGCAGCACAATCAGCTTCATAGTCAAAAAAGAAATATTAGTACCAGCAGCATCCTTGTTTTCAAGGCTTTCTTTAAGCCCACCTAGGTCTCATTGCTATAACATGTTGTAATCTAGTGCTTCCCATAGGAATCAAAAATGGCCTGAAAGCAGATCTGACAAATACCAAAACATGGAACAGGTAGAAATTGTCACTTTGATAAAGCAAATTATTCAGGATGGCAAACCTGAGTATGATAAATACTAAAAGTTCAGATGAGTTAGATAAATAGGTAGTGAAATAACCAATATATTTTAGTGTAAGCAGATATACATAAAGTAATGGAGATTAGAATGAAAATCCCAGCTTCTTAGGAAAATAGACAAAAAAGTAACTGTTGGTGATTCTGGAGAAAGATGAACTCAAAATAACATAAGAAAAAATGAACTTACTGTGTAGGGCTGTACAAAAAAAGAAGTCAGTAATAATATAAGATTTCCAAGGGTATCATACACATTCATAGAAAAATGAATTCTTCCTTTTAAATCCTGAACATTTTAGGATAAATAGAAAGGTAATCATTATACAAACAATGGATGAAAGCTGTTGCCTTTGTTCTTTTCCCAAATCTTGTAGTTTGAACATTGTTGAAAACAAGATATAGAACTCAATTAGAGATGAGCAACTTCTGTCCTTACAAGGCCTGAATTTTCTTACAGATAATCTGATGGGAGCCAGTAGCCACTGGTGGATAGAGCTGAAGCGAAAATTGGCCAAAAATTAGCAGTACAATCCATGTTCTCTTTTTTACACATTTCTCCTTTTTTCTTCCAAGCTGTAGAGTTCTTAACTTCGACAGGCTCCTGATATATCAGGTCTTTTTAAAAAGAATATGATTTTACTGACGTAAATGTAATGCACCTACTTTTATCCATTTGAACAATGTTTGCTAATTACACTGCGTAGGAGGAGGAGTAAAAGCTTATTCAAAAAAGTAGATTTTTACATGTTCCATATCAATAATGAATATGAGGCATCATATTTAAAATACTAAGGACATTTGATCCTAAATATGCTTACTTGAAGGTATCCTTATTATAAGAAAGATATTTCAAAGAATGCTCACAATTCAAAAAAATCTAGATAACCTTGGGGGTTGAATGACTGTTGCCAGCCAATGATTAGAAGAAAAGTACAGCAGCAAGTACTTGTTCCTGGATAAGAATAGCAAGTTGGATCAGACAGGCCTATGTAATAAGAGTGAAGAGATGGAACACATGACATTGCTTAGCAAAATTGTCTATAGAGTGTAAATAACATCTGAATTGTGGGAAGAAGTATGGCAGGGATTTTAAGATATGTGTTCTCCTGACTTGGCACCTTACATTTCACAGCCTTCATGGTTGAGCAGATAAAGCTGATGGTAGATGGTTAAGATAGAACAAAGATCTACCAGAATGATGTCTGTCTTGCTGTCCTTCAACTTTCTTGAACTGGTCAGTCTTTGGACAGATATTGAAGTGTCAACTGTTGGCTTTACTGAGGAAAAATCAATGCAAATTGTAACCCTGTGAAGACTGTGAACTTTACAGTCTCTATATTTGGGGAACAGGTCAAATTAAAATTAGGTATATGGAATCCTATGTTTGTGGAATGCCAGGAGAAAGATTACATCCTGTTTGCCATATTGCAATGTGCTCCATGTTGGGCTGTAGCTGAATGTTAGTTGGACCATTGGGCCAATTGTTTTCTGGTAGACCATTAACTAAAGGCTAATTACTAGAAACAGTTTGTTTCTTATGAGAACTTCACAGGCTGAAAATAGAGTTTTAGTCTTAATTCAAGGTATTGTTATATGACATACAATATATGGCTAGATTATATGAAATACTATAAGAGCCTCTGGAGAGATAGTTATCTTTGTTCTGGCCTATTTGGCAGCAACATGAGAAAGGTCTTTGTAGAAGCTTCTCCCAAGTTAATTCCATCTCTATTGTCTGTCCTGTGCTATGTAAAGATATTTTTCTTCTAAACTGACTTGCAGGTGAAGTAGATTTTACTCTTTTAGGCATTTTCATAGCTTAGTTATTGATTATTTTAAAACTTTACTTCCCTTTTTATTGTCTCTGTCTGAGTTATTCTGTGTGTCTCCACTAATGTTATTATTTTATCAGAACTTATTGGTAATAGTTGAACTACCACTTTTAGTAGAATGTTCCAAATTGTATAAATGTATAATAATGGATTAGGCATAAAATCAAAATGAGGTTTAATGTTTGTCTGTTTTAGGTCTATAATCAGATCTTGCAACCTGGTGCCTTCCAAATGTCAACACCAATAATGCCCTAGCAACCATTAAATGTATGTCTGCTAATAAAACAAAAGCACTGAACAGCGTGCAGCTGAACATCTCACATTTTCTCCTTCTTCACTGTTGCTAACATAATGTTTCTGTTCACTGATGAGTAATATCATAATGCAGAATTATTTAGAAATGAGATGATCAAAAGAACAAATTAATGTAAGGATCTGACTCAATTCTTAGAAAAATTGAGGATTTAGCAGTTTCTGTTCTGATAGCAACTGTATATTTAGTGGCACATCAACACAAAGTGATTTAGATTCAACATCTTTGGAAAGATGATTTTAAAAAATAATAATAATTTGCAAATGGCATTTTACATCCCCAGGTGTATATCTTGGAAAAATGGGAGAAAAAAACCTGGAAAGGCAGATAACAACAGAACTGTCACTGAAATACTGGTTGAAATGCTCATACTATGCCGATAACATCGCTCACATATCAGAGGGAAAGAGCAAACGAAGTACCTAGACATTTTCTTTATGCACTGTAATGTGCAAGAGAGAGATAAGCTACATAGAGAACCTTTGGATACTTTGAGAATACTCTTTATAAATGTTCTTGTATTGTGCCAAGACCTAAAAGGTATTTATGAAGATCAGGACTGGTCAAGAGACCAGTCAATCAAGCTGTCCCTGGAGACAAGCCACATGAAAGAGACAAGAACAATGTTTGAATCCTCGCCTAGGCTTCCTGAACAAAATAGCATAAAAAGATCAAGGATAGGATCTGGCCAACATATGGCTGCACAATGTAAGAAAAAGCCAATGGGCATCAACGGAAAAAATACATTCAACCTTTTGTATGTGAACAGCCTTCTGGGATTTTTTTTATGAGAACTGATACTTTTGTACTCTTCTTTGATCTTTTTTCCTCTTTTACTCGCTTTATATTAATTTCAATTCATTTTACCTTCTTTTTAAAAAGTTTTAATAAAATTATATTTAGAAAAGAAAGTCTGCTGAGAAGTTGTTGCCCAGCACTTTAAAAAACCCGCAAGATGGCTAAGAAAGAGAACTTTTCCACTAAGGCTAAAGAAAGAACATTATGTTATTTCAACAAATATCCCATTAAAGTCAAAAGGATATTTGAAAGGCACTGCCTTTTGTTTCATTTCATTATTTTATTTTTTCAAATGACTCCAATTTACATATCTTGTGGGGGGTGCAGTTTCATCTCATGGATTAATCAAGGAGGGTGCATATGTGTTGACTCTGTGTGTTTGTGTTTGTGAGTGTGTGTGTGTGTGTGTGTGTGTGTGTGTTTCAGGGGTGGGTTGCTCTCTTATCTCACTACCAGTGCACTGCATGTGCATTGCCACATTTTGTGCACATGTGCGCTCCCTACGCATGCGCGCCCCCTCATGCGATTTTGCTTCCGGCATGCGCAGGGAGCAAAAAATCACCAAAATCTTGTGAGGGGACACGTGTGTGTGCTTTCAGTGATTTTTTGCTTCCGCGCATGCATGGAAGCAAAAAATCGCTGAAAGCGCATGCACGTGTGTGTCCCCTCACAAGATTTTGCTTACACGCATGTGCAGGAAGCAAAAAAAGCCAAAAATTTGGGAAAAAAAATGGTGACGCGCGACGGACTGGTGAAGACGGCACTGGAGCTGTCGCATGCAAATTACACTACAGGTGCGGCAGAGTGGACCGCACTGGTAGGAACCCACCACTGGTGTGTTTGCCTAATATTTTGTTTCATGTATATATCTAGTGGGAAAGAGAGAAAATTGTGTGTGCTCCATTCTGGATTGAATGACTAGAGTAAGAAGACAGAAGCATTTAAAGACAAGTACTTCTCTTGTATGATTTTCATTATGAAGAGGAGGAGGAGGAGGAGGAGGAGGAGGAGGAGGAGGAGGAGGAGGAGGAGGAGGAGGAGGAGGAGGAGGAGGAGGAGGAGGAGGAGGAAAAAGGGATGTCATATACAGTATAAATAAAAAGGGTACAAGAGTAAGTGATAGCCCAATCACCGAGTCATAGAATCAAAAGGTTGGAAGGGACGTTGGAAACAATCCTGTTCGATTCACTTCCCAGCATAGGAATACCTAATTTCTGAGTATTTTTTTCCTCCAAGATGAACATACCCAATGACCCCAGCCATTGCCTCCAATCCTATTTACTCTCCTTTAGAAACACCCCAGTTTGTCAGTATCCTTCAGTCATACCCAAGAAAACACATTCTCAGAATGATAGATTTTGTGGAGCCTGTGATCTGCAGGCATTGTTCAGCTGAAACCTTTGTAGCTTTCTGCAGCATGGCTAATGAGGAAGGATGTTGTTTCCTTCATAAGCCTTCATTAAGCTCTACTCAGAGGCTCTTTAGATGTAATGCTTTCTGACAGACTTCTTTACTGTATATTACACATCCACCTGTGTAGTTTTCTGGATACAAACTCTTTTCTATGTTGTTACTTTCTAGCTACCAGCTAAAAACAACTTTATTTCCTGACTTTTAAGTGTTATTATATATGCTATCTTCTGCATTTATTGTTTTTATTATTCTCATACACTAACTCTTACTAAGCCTCTTGCTTTTATGACTGCTGTTTTGTTGTTTAATTTTCAACTTATTGTGCTCAAGAAAGTCCAATTGCCTTTTGAAAAGCACCTTTGGGACAGCCATGACCTGGATAATTGAGAATCTCCATAGATATTTATCATGCTACCATGCTTAGAAGAAAGTATGGATAAACACTTTTCTACTCATATTTATTTGTTGGAAAGGTGAAAGGTGGCGTGTTATATCTCATTGAAGATCTTCATTCAAAATTATGCTGCAGCCTTGTGGACAATATAGTGTGATTGCATGTATGATTTCTAATGTTTTGTAAGATTCTTAGAGTAAAACCATTCTATCATTCTTTACAATAAAACATGTCCAATGAATTTCTAGGAATTATAGTCAATGTTCTCATGTTAAGAAATGATCTTTAAGCACCAGGTATGCTTAGGAGATCTAATGGAGTTTGAAAAAGGTTATACAGTTATTCTTTTTAACTGTAATCTCTAATAACATTATTTGAAAAAAAAAGGATCTAATAGACTGGACAACAAAGCTGCAATTTTGCATACTTCAATAAATGGCAGAATAATCAAGTTGAAGGGCAGAGTTAGTATTTCTGTATAAGGGTAGAAGCAGCATTAAAATGATGAAAATAAAGTTGATCACAATAGAGCTTGTTTTGGAATAAAGCTGTAATTTATTGCCCATTTTCTGGGAACTACATAAAGGTTAATCAGTAGCTTTTCCTTCATTGTATGTGTCATAGTATAGTTAAATGTATCCCATTTACTATCTGCATCTAGTTGGGAAAGTTAACACTTTGATCAGTGACAATGATGGCTTACCAAATCTTCATGAAGGCTAGGCAATGCAACAAAATGAAATAATAGAATGGTACTGAAATATGATAATTTTATTTAATAAAATAACAATGAGAAGGAGCTGACTTTGAACTCTGACATGACAATTCCAGTTAAATCTATTTATAGCTGATTTAAACTCCAGTGTTAATGTTTTACATAGTGAATAATAGCTAAGCAAAGTGGCCTATTTATCATCTTAAAAAAAATCATGACTATTGATGGAACTGAACTAGCAGAACAGTGGTGAAAGAGAGAGAAAAGTTTATTTTACAGGTAGCCCTCAGCTTACAACTATTAGTTTAGTGACTGTTTGAAGTTACAACAGCACTGACAAAGTGGCTTATGACCATTTTTCACACTTACTACAATTGCAGCAGCCCCATGGTCACATGATCAAAATTTGGATGATTGGCAACTGGCATGTATTTATGATGGTTGCAGTGTCCTGGGATCATATGTTCATCTTTTGTAACCTTTTCACAAGCAAAATCAATGGGGAAATCAGTTTGACTTAACAACAGTGTTACTAAACTGCTGTGATTCACTTAACAATTCTGACAAAAAAAGGTTGTAAAATACGAAAAAAAAATCACTTCACAACTGTCCTGTTTAAAAATGGAAATTTTGGACTCAATTGTGGTTATAAGTTGAGGACTACCTGTACTGATTTGGAAAATAATAATAATAAAAATTTACTAATTTTCAGAAAAGTTTTGATTATTTAATTTTTATTCATTCGTTAATATATTAATCTAGAAAATTTTTGTGTCTGCCAATTTACTGGTTCCTTTCTACTTTCTTTTTCCTATTTCACATAATGCTCTGATTGGAAAAAAAATCCATTATGTATAGTAAAACAAAACAGTCAAAAGCAGAAAACTTTTGGGCAATTTCAAAATGGAACAAGATATATAGATTACCTGGTATTGTCCATATATTTATATTTGAAAACGTATCCCTAATAATATGAGAGATTAAAGTTTTAACATATATTGTATTGTAATTCCACAAATGTAATACTGTGAGAACGTAAACATTTGCTGTCTTGCATCAAACTGTACTATATAGAACAGTTTCTTTGCTTTGTTCCTCCTCCAAAGATCAAGAGTTACAATAATAATTTTTCTATGTCCAGAGTCCAAAGCTCTTCCCCCAAGTATTTCAAACTGCAATAAAAATTATATAAAATATTTAAATTTAAACAGACAATTTTACTTACTGTTTCTTGGATGCCACCGAACTGCATTTAAATATGCATTACAGTAATGAAAGAGAAATTCATGCGCAGATTGGAGAACATTGCCTTGAAGCAAGGGCATTAGATCATGTCCATCAATAATTCTGAAAAAGACAATATATCAGAATCAGTAAAAAAAAACATAAATGGTTTGACCAAAAAACAAAGTTGTGACTTAAGCATTTCCACTTTTTGATAAATACAACACTAGCACTGTATATACCTCCGGCAGTTAATTCCTTATATTAAATGACCACCCAACCTCTTCCTCTCCTTCTCCCTCTCCCTCTGCAAAAAAGTTGCTAAAATTGATATTGACTTAAAACATATACATATTTGTAAGTAGCACTGTTCTTGTTTTAGCCAAAGTAAAGCAACCACCACAGGCAAAAATGTTGATAATTAATAAATCCATTGCAGCTTTTCACGGGAATACCCTGTCTTGAAAATATCAAACAAGTGTACTGTATGATGAAGGATCAATATTGAAGTAAGATTGAGATGCTTATCTATGGAATTAAGGATGAAAAACCTGCCTTTTGTTTCTCATCAAACATGGCTTGGGCAGGCCCTGAATGAATGCAAGCCACGAAATGCTGTGCAATATGCAGTTTCAGCCTCCAGAAATCCCTAATTGGATAGGCCTGCCCCAGGCAACTGATGGACTCAGTTGGGTTCCAGAGGGAATGTATTGGACCAAACCTGCTACTTGGTCCAATTGAAGCCTTTGTGGCTACATGGAATAGCAAAGCAGCAATGGCTTCAAATCAGATTGAACCTGAATGACTTCTCTGCTTCCCATGGTATATAACAGAATAACAGGGTTGGAAGGGACCTTGGAGGTCTTCTAGTCCAACCCCCTGCCTAGGCAGGAAACCCTACACGACTTCAGACAAATGGTTATCCAATATCTTTTTTAAAACTTCCAGTGTTGGCATTCACAACTTCTGAAGGCACATTTTTCCACTGATTAATTGTTCTGTCAGAAAATTTCTCCTTAGTTCTAAATTGCTTCTCTCCTTGATTAGTTTCCACCCATTGCTTCTTGTCCTACCCTATTTGGAGAATAGCTTGACTCCCTCTTCTTTGTGGCAGCCCCTGAGATATTGGAACACTGCTATCATGTCTCCCCTAGTCCTTCTTTTCATTAAACTAGACATACCAGTTCCTGCAACCGTTCTTCATAAGTTTTAGCCTCCAGTTCCCTAATCATCGTTCTTGCTCTTCCCTGCACTCTTTCTAGAGTGATGGAATTAAGAGAATTTAAGTAGATTAAGAGGTGCCTAGAGTATTGCTAGTGGAAAAATAAGGCGATATTAAGATATTAAGGCCTACCTCATGGTGATAAGAGTGGCAAAACATAACAATTTCTCTGCCCTTATTGCATCTGCCAATAATTGCCCAGTAGTTCTGTTCTGGGTCACTCAGTCCCTCTTTGGAGGAAGAAGTGCTGAAGTCTACTTAAAGGATCACTGAAGAAAATGCTGCACATCTCACAGATAAAATTGGTCACATTCACTATTCTTTGGACTTTGGTGGTAGAGCAGAGTCTATAGAGGTGGTGGGGACCATGTCTTGCGAGGTGATTTGGGAAGAGTTCAACCATTTGTGTGTTAGACCCGTGCCCCTCTTGGTTCATTAAGGTCTCATGGGAGGCGACACTTAGTGGGTCCAGGCAATAGTTAACTCCACCTTGACATGGGGAGTGGTTCTGCTAGCTCTTAAAGAGGTGGTGGGGCACTCCCTCCTCAAAGAGAGTGGTCACATGGCAGCTTCAGAAAACTGGATAAAACAGATTAGTTAGATCTTTTTTAGTCTGGGTTCAGAACAGGATTTGGTACTGAGACAGCGTTGTGCATACTCGTGAATGAACTCTGGCAGGAGTGGGATGGAAGCAGTACATCCATTCTGGCTCTTCTTGATCTCTCAGCAGCATTCAACACCATTAATCATGATATCCTTCTGGACCAGCTCAGGGAATTGGCACTATACTGTGCTGGTTCCCCTCCTTTATCCAGGGCCACTTCCATCAGTGTTGATAGAGGCAGGCAGATCTAGCCTGTGGCCTCTATTTTGTAGGGTGCCTCAGGGCTCTCCTTCTAATTAACATTTACATGAGGCTGCTGGGTAAGGTAATACTTTGGTTTGAGGTGAGATATCGTTAGTATGCAGATGACCCAGCTTTATATATCTACCTCAGGCCCCTTGAGTGTTATCGTGGACATCCTATCCCAGTGTCTGGAGGCTATTGGCGACTGTATGAGGCAAAACAGTCTGACTCAACCCTAGCAAGACAGAGGGGCTGTGGATACATAAAGTCTATCATCCCTGGTTCGGGATGGGGTTGTACTGCCTCAGACAGATCCCATGTGTAATCTGGGGATCCAGCTAGACTTGCAGCTCCTGCCTAAAGTTGCGGTGATGAGGCCCCTCCTCAAGAAGCCTTCCCTGGACCCAGCAGATTTGAAGAACTTTTGTCTGGTCTCCAACCTGCCCTTTGTGGGTAAGGTTGTTGGGAAAGTGGTGGCGCTCCAGCTCCTACGGTTATTGGATGATATCTAGACCCCTTTCAATCAGGTTTCAGGCCCAGCTTCAGCACGGAAACTGCTTTTGTCACCCTGATGGATGACCTCTGGTGAGCCCGAGATGGAGGACATTTCTCCATCTCGGTGCAACTTGACCTCTCAGCGGCTTTCGATACCATTGACCATCGTATCCTTCTGCGCCGGCTCGGCGGGCTGGGAGTGGGGGGCACTGTTTTACAGTGGTTCTCCTCCTACCTCTCTGATCGGATACAGTCGGTGTTAGCAGGGAGACAGAGTTCGACCCCAGGCCCCTTACTTGTGGGGTTCCACAGGGCTCGGTCCTCTCACCTCTCCTGTTTAATATTTACATGAAACCGCTGGGTGAGATCATCCGATGACATGGGGTGAGGTTTCAGCAATATGCTGATGATACCCAGCTGTACATCTCCACCCCGTCTCAATTCAGGGAAGCAATGAAAGTGATGTGCTGGTGCCTGGACGATATAAGGGTCTGGATGGGAGTGAACAGTCTCAAGCTCAATCCTGACAAGACCGAGTGGCTTTGGATATTGCCCCCTAAGGACTATGTCGATTGCCCCTCCTTGGTTCTCGGGGGAGAGAAATTAACTCCCTCAAAACAGGTTCGCAAATTGGGTGTTCTTCTAGATCCACAGCTAAAATTAGATCAATATCTGACAGCTGTGGCTAGGGGGACCTTTGCACGGGTTCGCCTGGTGCACCAATTGCAACCCTTCTTGGAGAGGGAGGCTTTACTCATGGTCACTCATGCCCTCATCACCTCATGGCTTGACTATTGTAATGCGCTCTACATGGAGCTATCCTTGAAGAGTGTTCGGAGACTCCAACTGGTGCAAAATGCAGCTGAGCGAGCTGTGGTGGGTGTACCAAGATACATGCACGTGACACCCATTCTCCGCCAGCTGCATTGGTTACCTATTAGTCTCTGGGCACAATTTAAGGTGTTGGCTATCACCTTTAAAGCCCTATATGGCTCTGGACCAGGTTACTTGCGGGACTACCACATACCTCCCTACGACTGGTTAGAGCCCACAGAGTCGGTCTCCTTCGAGTCCCGTTGGCTAAACAATGTCGGCTGGCAGGACCGCGGGGGAGAGCCTTCTCTGTGGTGGCTCCGTCTCTATGGAACCAACTACTGCCGGAGATCCAGACCATCCCCACCCTACTGGCCTTCCATAAAGTTCTCAAAACCTGAATCTTCTGGCAGGCATGGGGATAGTGACCAGTGGGAGGATATTAAAATGGTCATCCCCCCCTGTATGATTGATGATTTTTGTTTTCAATGTTTCATATGTATTTTTAACTTTTATATTGTGTTTTTAATTTGATTGTTTTCTCGATCTGTTGTATGCCACCCAGAGTCCCTTTGGGAGTTGGGCGGCCTATAAGATAGCTAGATAGCTAGATAGCTAGATTTCTAGCTAGCTAGCTAGCTAGCTAGCTAGCTAGCTAGCTAGATAGATAGAATGAATGAATGAATGAATGAATGAATGAATGAATGAATGAATGAATAAATAAATAAATAAATAAATAAATAAATAAATAAATAAATAAATATTAACAGCCATGACAGCCATGGCTAGGAAGGCCTTTGCACACTTTTAGGTGGTGTGCAGTTGTGCAATACCTGAACTGGAACTTAGGTCCTTGTAACTTCCAGGTTATACTACTGTAACACACTGTACATGGGGCTAATCCTAAAGACCATTCAGAAACTCCAACTGGAGCAGAATGCAGTCAAATGATGCCAACATACATGGCACATGTAACACCATTCTTATGTGAGCTGAAATAGGTACCAGTGTGTTTCCAGGTGCAATTCAAGGTGCTGGTAGTTAGCTTTAAACATCTACATGGCTTGGTTCAGAGTGCTTAAGGGATCACCTTTTTTCAAGAGTCTCCACTCATTCAACCAGATCAAGCAGAATGGGCATCTTACAGATCCCATCAGCCAAAGAATGTTAGCTGGCAAGGAACAGAAGGCAAACTTTTACTGCAGTGGCCTCTGCTATATGGAACATCCTCCCTTCAGAAATCCGAAAGGTCCCAAATCTGTTAGCCTTTCTTAAGGCCCCTAAAAACCTGCCTATGTTCCTGAGCCTGGGGTACAAAATGTGCCAAGGGCTCCATTTTCTGGCTATATTGCTAACTGGCCAAGTATTTTGCTCCTATGAATATTTAATTTGGATGTTTTAGTGTTTTTATTGGTTTTAGTATTTTTATTGTTTTAAAATGTTTCTAATATTTTCAGCTTTAACCTATTTTTTGAATTGCAAGCCACCCAGAATCATTGACTAAGATGGGCGACCATACAAACAAACAAACAAACAAACAAACCTGGCTGTATTTCCAGTACTATATTTAGTGTACCCAAAGGGAATTGAAATCATAGAATTGAAATATTGGAAGGGACACTTGGGTCATTCCTTACACAGTATAGTAATCCAATTATACATTCTTACAATGATTTTCTAACTCTACTTGAACACATCCAGTGAAGGGAAATCTGCCACATTTGTGCCTAATTGGTTCTACTGTTGAACAACTATTATTGCTGGGCAATTTTTCTAATGTTCAATTGGAATCTGTTTTCTGTAACTCAAGTACAAACTATATTGTACCCTTATGGAGAATCTGTATATTTCTAAGCACAGCAACTTGTCCCAAGTATGTGTTTTATATTAAGGATGTATAAATTTGAGAAGGTAAAAGTGAACTGTGCTCTCTTATATAGACAGGGCTATTATTTATCACCTAAAAATGCTTAGAGTTATTTTTTTTTCTACTGAGATATATTAGAAAGTGTGTACCACACTTCATTCCACTGCTAATGTGGCCTTTACTAATTAATTCTTTAATTGTTGCAGTGTTGACACATACACTTAATTCAAAGATAATTCTTCATGTGCTAAGGAAAGCTTTACAAATTGCTACATGTCCATGAAATTTGCACTCACTAAGCTGAACGGAGAACTGAAAGAACAAGAAGTTGCTATTTGTAACTTTCACATATTTTCCCTCTTCTTCTATGTATTTTCCTCTAAGTACAAAGTACAGGGCACTCACTGTTACAACTGGAATAATAATTTGACTGCAATATAGTTCAAATATTAATGTGGAAACTAAAATTTATCTCCTGCATGCTTTTCAGTGGTCAATGTGCAGACAGTTCCTTTACATGAGAAAATAATCTCTTTCATGAATCAAAAATATTCATTTCTTATGTATGTTTGCTTCTTTCATGATAGTTGTCAGCATCTATGAGGAGTTATGAATAAGACACAGGAGACTGATTTAGTCAAATAAGATAAAATGTGGATTCTGGCTGTAGACAGAGATGACTGTTCAGAATTATGGAGAAATTCAAGAAACAGTACGAAGGCCATTCTGGAGCAACTATAACTCAACTATTATTGAAGATTATACCATTTCTTCAAGTAACGATTGAGTTATAGTTGCTACAGAAGGCACTTATTACATTATCCCATAAATAATGACTACACTTATAATTCCTTCAGAACTGCCAGAGCCATGTGTTTTTAAGTTACCTCTTCTGCAACAAATAGAATTATGTTCTATACCGGTCATTGGGCAGTGATGCTCCAGCAAGTTTAATTATGGTAGGGAATATATCCATATTACTTGTTGGGTCATAAATATGTTTTCCAGGCTCAAGAACGTCAGGCCAGTAGAGCAGGCCAGGCACCCGAATCCCACCTTCCCAGTTTGTAGCCTTTCCACCTGAAATAAAAACTCCCATTTAACTTCAAGTTATTATTCTTTGGAATACAACACAACAGGCAATATTTAACTGAGTAGGTTAACTGGGTACCTTAACCATTAAATAATAAAATACAAAGTATGTTGATTGGGCAGATTTTTAAAAAATAAAGACAAAAGTATTAAATGAAGACAAACATTGGTTTTAATATAAATATTTTTTAAAAAAACCCTAATGAAATCAAGAACTTTTCTAAAAGAAGCATTTCTCTTTTTTCTCTCTCTCATAAGAAGTAATACCGTATTTTTCGGAGTATAAGACGCACCTTTTTCCTCCCTAAAAGTGGCTGAAAATTCAGGTGCGTCTTATACTTCGAATGTAGCTTTTTTTTCCAGCCCTAACTAGGTGCTAACAGATCTTCCCAGCTCTTACCTTGCAGGCTTTTTCATTGTTACTCTCTCCAAAGAATGTTTTTCCAGCCCTAAGTCTTTGCAGGTTTTTTTTTCATTGCTCTACTTGCACCAAAGAAGTTGTTTTCTAGCCCTAACCAGGTGCTAACGATCTTCCCAGCTCTTCCCGGCTTGCAGGCTCTTTCATTGTTATTCTCTGAGAAGGTTTTTTTAAGTCCTAACCAAGAGATAAAATAATGTGCTGCAGCTGCTCCGAATAAGTTTTTTTTTTAGCCCTAACCAGGTGCTAACTATCTTCCCAGCTCTTACTGGCTTGCAGGCTCTTTCATTGTTACTCTCTCAGAAGAAGGTTTTTTAAAGTCCTAACCAGGAGATAAAATAATGTGCTGAAGCTGACCAGACTAAGGATGCTAGCCAGATGAATACCTGGTAGGCAGATTGTTTTCCCCTATTTTCCTCCCCAAAAACTAAGGTGCGTCTTATACTCCGGTGCGTCTTATACTCCGAAAAATACGGTATATCATTTTGAAAGAAAGAAAAAAAGTTGTTCTTGCTGGAAAAAAATAACCAAGCACACAATGTAAAATATTTTTATAACCATCATCAGTGTTTTGAAAATAAAGAAAATAAAGAATAAATAAAGAAATTAGCTGTTCCTTCTAGTACTCAAATAGTTTTTTTTAACGGTAACCTAATACTTCTAGACATGAGATTTGGCCATGATTGCTTAGTCACAGTTTATTACAGAATAAAGTACTCTCATCAAACATTGGAAGGATCACGTCTTCCTTAATGAACTTCCAAGATGCAATTGATGTCAGAATCAAAAAGATGGATTTTAAGGCTGATTCAGTAAAGTAGTTCTTAAATCCAATACTGTGAAATGACTAATTTCAAAGATATTGCCAAATCCAATTCATTTATATTATCTCAAGAACAGAAGAAATTCTGATATTGGTATTTGTTAGTCTGAAAAATCCCAATCATAGATATAAAGAAATGTTATATATATTTATTATGACTAGAAATTAAAGGATTATATTTCTTTTTATGAGATATTACTATAACAACAATTATCAAGAAAATATAATAGATATTACATGTCTACTAGAGTAATAGACATTATAACATTATAACATTACATTTAGAATCAGTCCAGTAATAATCTTTTCTTTACTAACTTGATGTGAAATTGGTATGAAATGATTGTGTTGTAGTATCCTTCAGTAAATAAAAATGGTGGACCAAGAGAAATCTTTTATTTTGTATCCACATACCATTTATAAGATGAGAAAGTTAAGAAACTTAGAAGCTGAATATACTTTCCAGAATATATGACAGGTGATTAAGCAGCTGAACAAACAAAGTAGAAGAATATTGGGAAAAAATAAGTCACAAGCTAACCCTTGACTTATTACACTGTGTTGTCAATTTTTAACTAGATATATAAATATTTTAACAATATATAGATTGAAAACTGTTCTTCTACTTAACTCCAATTGTATTCATTTTAATTAAAACTTCCTTTGAAAAGACTCATTGCACCTATAAAAAGAGATTAAAATCAGGGGCAGGTTGCCTACTTACCGATACCGGTGCGCTATGCGCATCTCCACATTTCGTGCGTGTGCGCGCTCGCTACGCACGCATGCCCTCTCGTGCGATTTTGGCAAGATTTTGCTTCTGTGCATGCACAAAAGCAAAAAAGCTGAAAAATTCTTTTTAAAAGATGGCGACGCACACGACTGTCCGGTGAAGACGGTACTGGAGCAGTCGCACGTAAATGCGTAATCGGCGGGTCCCTACCGGAGCTGCGCACTGGACCGCACCGGTAGGAACCCACCCCTGATTAAACTTATTTTGGGAGTGCATGCCTCCATGCTTTATCCAAAGGCCAAGTGTGTGCTTGGCCTGAAAAAAAAGGATCAAAGGATTATAGATTGCATTTTACCCACACATTAACCTGATACCATTGCTGCAGTTGATACAACTCAGATGATACTGCTAAGTATCTAGGGCTGAGAAAGAATGAGTGCCCCAATATTTCCTAGCTGGCTTTGTGCCCAAGTTGGGTTTATAACTCATAGTTTCTGGGTTTCTAGCCTAGTGCTTTAACCATTACACCAAATTGACTCTCTAAGTCAGCCATTAAGTTCTCAGAAATTGTTATACCTTATTATCTGACTATATCACAAGATAAACAACTAAGTTTCAATTGTGAAGATGTGATGAGAGCTTTTAAACTAGACTAGTGCAATTACTGTTAAGTAGATTTCAGTTTCTCAGATGAGAAAGTTAACTTGATGTATTCATAATCACATGCTCAAATGCAAAGGGTGCATTTTGGAAAGAGCCCTCATCACAAATGCTACCGTGATTGAAAATTGCAGTCTAATTTCTGTTTATATAAACTGGTAATTATTGGCTGAAGCTTCAGGGTCTTTGGTTGTAGAAATATATTGTTTCATTTTTATTTGTTTTTTTTTTTCTGTAGCTTGAATAGAACACATCTGATATTGAGCTTCCCTATTCTATTTTTTTTTCTGTAGATACTGTGCAGGAAGGAAAAACAGAAAGAAGAATAAGCATGGCATACTTAGTTAAATATTTATGCACACTTTCTGATACCTATGCATTTTTCCATAAATAATTGATGAGTTAAACTAATTAATGTTGTGCTCAAAATGCAACAGTGGTTCATATGTTGAGATTTCTTCTGCTACATTGACTCCCATTAAGAAAGAAGTTGATTCAATTTTTGCGCATTCACTACTACTGAATGTACACTTATGAATATTTTATTTTGCGAAATAAAATATCTTAATCTAAGCATGCCAAGATTATGTTCCAGTTGAATGTTGAGCTAGTGGGAAACAACAAACAAAGAGAAAGATAAATGAGGAAGCAACATTTGCATGTTAGAAGTAATGGTGAAGCCAGAATGAAAAGTGGGCGAGATCAAAAACTCTGCTATATAATCACAGGGAAATAGAAATAGTATCTATTATCCAAATAAATGGCCTCTTTGCTGCCCTATTTGTTCTTAAACTATGTAAATAAAAAAGTTTCCCCATTTCCCTTTTAATAAGAGAATTACCCATTTGGTCACTCATTTAATTCCACCATTTAATTTAATTGCCCTTTAAATTAAATCCTCATATATTTCATAAGCAGGCAATCAGAGTTTTGATATGATTGTCTTCTTGTCTCTTGAGCCCAGGAAGCTTTTATTAAACAAATTACAAACTTAATTTCACAACCTGACACTGCTACTATTTTCTGTGATAGGAAACTTGAGCCTTACAGTAGTTTGTGAGTTGAGAGCATACGCACCAAAGACAAATTCCTTGTGTGTCCAATCACACTTGGCCAATAAAGAATTCTATTCTATTCTATTCTATTCTATTCTATTCTATTCTATTCTATTCTATTCTATTCTATTCTATTCTATTCTATTCTATTCTATTCTATTCTATTAAACACCTTAAATGTAAAGATAGCAACTATACAACTGTCATCTTAAAAGAGATAGTAAGAAGTACTTATCATTGCAGACAATAAAAACATGGAACATTTTTGAAATGGGGAAGAGCAAAGAAAGAAAAAGTTCATTATCCCAAACTACTTTTCCCCCTGAAGATAAGGAGCTTCCTTGATACTAACATCAAGCAGTTAGTGAATTTGCCTTGCTATTTGTTTACAGCCATCTCTTCCAGTTCGTCACTTATCACATCTATTGGGAGTATACTGACTCCGTGAATGTAGAACCAAAAATGCTTTCAGCCATGCTAGTTGACTCCTTTAATTGTAATCACATCAGGAGAATGCTAAATTGAGTGAAGCTGGGATTTCATTCAGCTTAGCAGTATAACCATTGCAACAGGACCAGATGCTGGGACTGAAGGTAACATGGACAGGAAAGTGAACAAGTATCCAGGAGTATGTTTTTAATTTTTCAGGTGGCAGCAAAGCAACTATAACTTGATGTGGGACCCCTTCCAAATATTTGATTAGGTCATGCCTTTTAAGAGGCTCATAAATATCTTATGATAAATTGAGGAAGATTTATACCCTTTCCTGTTACTGTAACTTTTTAAACTTTTAATTGCACATTCTGTTATTCTTTGGTTGCTTGTAAATTGATTTACAGGTAGTCCTCAACTTATGATGACAATTGAGCCCAAAATTTATGTTGCTAAGTGAGAAATTTGTTAAGTGAGTTTTGCCCCATTTTACGGCTTTTCTCACCACATTTGTTAAGTGGATCATTGCAATTCTTAAATTAGTAACATGGGTTGTTAAGTGAATCTGGTTTCCCCATTGACTTTACTTCTCAGAAGGTTGCAAAAGGGGATCACATGACTCTGGAACACTGCAACCATCATAAATGTGAGTCAGTCATCAAGCATCTGAATGTAAATCATATGACCATGGGGATGCTGCAACAGCCATAAGTGTGAACAGGGGTGGGTTCCACTTACCTTCGCCACCGGTTCACATCACGACCCCCTCATGCGATTTGGCTTCTGCGCATGCTCAGAAGCAGGAATGAGCCTGAAACACAGCTGAGGAGCTCATCAGCTGTGTTTCGGGAGAAGAAATAAAGGTCAGAATTCACCAGTGGGTGGGTGGGCGGGCCCTTTTTCAAACCGTGGAAGGGAAAAAATTCGCACAAAATCCAAAAAAAAAGATGGCAGCGCGCATGGAACGGCACCGGTCGCTACCGGTTCGAGTGATCTGGTCCAAACCGGGAGGAACCCACCCCTGAGTGTGAAAAATGATCATGCCCCCCTTTTTAGTGCCGTTGTAACTTTGAACTGTTGTAAGTCGAGGACTACCTGTATTTAGAATTAATACAATCATTTCTGTTTACTGTCTGTCTTGAAAAGACTCATGCAGTATAGGAGATGACCAGGCTGAGAGCAAGAGAGGGGTCAAGTGTATCATAAGTTTGAAGTCCCTTTGTGGCCAAAAGAGATGTAAGTCCAGCCCTCCTTAAATTCTATTGACTCTTATCTACCTCCCTTTTGATCATTAGTAGTTCAGATTCTTGTAGAGAGATGGCATGGAATAAACTTGTACTCATTTGAACAACCCTAGGGAGTTGGGCGGCATACAAATCCATTTAATTAAATTAAACCCTGGTTCCTGATTTCTGTGCCTGACATGGAGTTTGTAATGTAAAGAAAATAAAACTGGTAACAAAAAGGAATTTATTACCAATAATGAATTGCTACAGTAACTTGATTTAGTTACTGTGTCTTGTTAACATTTGGTTTTGGTTATTATTTAGGACTGAGAATTCTACCTTCCTTCATTTTCTTCTGTTTATTTTACCTTAAACACAGCTTTATAAGAATGTCACTTGAATCATCAAGATATTTTTCTTGCTATACTTTTCTGCAGTTAACTTGCTTTCACTTTTTAATACTCTATCTAGAGTACATGTAGTTCTTATTAGTAGGCAAGTGGTATTATCATTGGATACAGTCCATCATTGCTACTTATGCTTTCAAATATGATACAATGTAGAGATAAATAACAGGATGTGTGCTTGCTGGGTATTGAAGTAAGCAATGTAATGAGTTTTGCTGTGCACTCATAAGTTGAATTTAAGTTTTAGAAGTGCTAGATAAAATGAATAATGGTTGTATTGGCTACAGCATAAAACTAGAAACTGGGAGACTATGAGTTCTATTCCAATCTTAGACACAAAGCCAACTGGATGACCTTGAGCCAATCACTTGCTCTCAGCCCTCAGAAGGAGGCAATGACAAATCTCTTCCAAAAATCTTGCCAAGAAATCTACAGGGTCTAATATAGGCAGTTACCAAAGTCAAAAAGAGGCTTGAAGGCACACCCGCATCAGAGGTGGGTTTCAGCAGGTTCTGACCAGTTCTGGAGAACCGATAGCGGAAATTTTGAGTAGTTCGGAGAACCGGTAAATACCACCTCTGACTGGCCCTGCCCCCATCTATTCTCTGCCTCCCGAGTCCCAACTGATCGGGAGGAAATGGGGATTTTGCAGTAACCTTCCCCTGGAGTGGGGAGGGAATGGAGATTTTGCAGTATCCTTTCCCTGGAGTGGGTGGGAATGGAGATTTTACAGTATCCTTCCCTGCCACGCCCACCAAGCCACGCCCACCAAGTGACACCCACAGAACCGGTAGTAAAAAAAATTGGATTTCACCACTGATTTGCACACACAAAGATCAAATGGACAACATGACAAAATTATTGTATAAACCTATTCATTAGGAGCTTTAAAATTTATGCATATATGCAAGGAAAATCTAAGGCATTTTGCTGTGTGGGGCAAAGAACATGAGTCACAAATGGACAAGGAATAAAAATGGACTGCACTGTGATATTCATGAGGGAAGGGGAAATTTTTTTAAAAAGTAAAAGTAAATAAATTGTGAAGGTGGAAGTGTGATGCAAACCTCACTTTTTTTGTCCATATGTGACATGAACTCATGTACAAAAATGCTTGTTTCAAAACACCAAAATTTTTGCATTGCTATTTCTACTCACCTCCCTCAACTATGAACACCATTGTTTGCATATCAAAGATAATGGCATGTTTGATCACATCACTACTTCTTGCTGTTCCTCATCATCTGTCAAATGACAGGTCTGGCCCTACTGATATGACATATATATATGTGTGTGTGTGTGTGTGTGTGTGTGTGTGTGTGTGTGTGTGTGTGTGTGTGTGTGTGTGTATGTATGTATGGCTATCTGACGAGAGCAAAATAAGCTCGAAATAGATCTATAATAGTCTCCCTTTATTTTCATTTATCAGCAAAAAATCCTACACATATAGATTAGTGTGTCGGCTATGTAAAAAACAGCCTGGACGGTCCCAGTGAGGGGCTGAAAGGCAAAAATGGAAGCTGTGATGCTTTCTCTCCCATATTTGGGTACACCAGGATAACACGACAGAAAAACATACATAACCCTTTCCTGGTGAAAGAGCTGATTGGGAACAGAGCCTATGGCCTAATGATTAAGTTGCTGCCCTGCAAGGCAGCCGGCCCAGGTTCAAATCCCAGTAAGGGGTATGGCTATCTGACGAGAGCAAAATAAGCTCGAAATAGATCTATAATAGTCTCCCTTTATTTTCATTTATCAGCAAAAAATCCTACACACACACACACACACACACACACACACACACATCTATATATATCTATATATATCTATATATCTATATATCTATATATCTATATATCTATATCTATCTATCTATCTATCTATCTATCTATCTATCTATCTATCTATCTATCTATCTATCTATCTATCTATCTATCCACTTTTTAAAATGTAGGTTATTCCAACTATAAGGACAATTGAACAGAATTTGTGAAACACAATAGTAAAAACTGGCTCGTACCCTTAAATATCCCATTATAACCACCATGGACTTCTCCGTTGTCTGATATTTCTTCAAGATGTGCTCCTTGATCTGAAGTGAAATATACAAGAGTATGCTTGCTTAAGTTCCATTGATCTAATACTTGGAGAATCTGTCCTGTAAAATATATGATGAAAAGAAGAAAATGTTTTATTTCAAAATACAGTACAACTTTTGAAAAGGTTACATTTATAATATCACCATGTATAAGCAAAAACTCTATAGAAAGACTCCTAGGAGACTTGCAAACAAAATAATGCATATAACTGGTTTGACTAACCTGAGGTTTTTCTGAAACATAAAATAGAATTTATCTAATTTAAGAAAAGACATTCTGAATTCAAGCCATATCTTTGGATACCTGATTTTATATATATATATATATATATATATATATATATATATATATATATATATATATATATATATATATATATATATATATATATATATATATATATATATATATATATATATATATATATATATTTTATTGGTTTTCAAAAAAGGCACAAAGTTAAAAGATAAGGAAACAGAAAATTAGAAAAAGAAAAAAGACTGAGAAAACAATAAAAGTAAAGGGAATAACTTTGCTTCAGGAAATTCCTTATGCAATTTTTTCACATTCCTAATCAAAGTATGATATAATTAATAACAAAATATGAGAACTATTTAGGAATTAAATATATGTCTTTTTGCTAGTCTTTGAATGGTGAAGAAATAAAGATATTCAATGGGCCACTCAACAGTTTAATGTGAAACAGGTAATCTGTAATGTAAACACCTATTTTACAGATAAAATAAAAGATGATTTCATGATGTCCATAAACTTCATGATAAAATGCTACAGTGTTATTTTTTTAGTCAAGTGAGTGACAGATAAAAAATATGGAGAAAGAAAATAATACAACTTTAAAGTTAATATCAGGATGGTAATTATCAGATAGATACATTATAGGCCGAGTGCCAAAAGTGCACGTGTGTGCGCAAACACACATAATGCAATGCGTGTGCGAACCCCCATGTGCACCCTGCCCCCCATGCATGTGCATGCTCCCCCTGTGCTCCCCTCACCCCCCGCACATGCACGCATGACCACCTGCGCTCCCCCCACGCACACACATGCAACCCCCGCACATATGCCCATCCCCCCAGACACCAACCCCTGCAGGCATGCCCCACCCCACATGTGCCCCCTGCCCCCTGCACATGCATGTGAGACATGCGTGCATGCGTGGTGGAGCTGAGCTGGGGCGACGGCTCGCGTGCCTTCAGAGAGGGCTTTATGTGCCACCAGTGGCACATGTGTCATAGGTTCGACATCACAGATATAGGCAATAATCCTATATTAGCCTGCCTGGAATTTCTGGAAAAATTAGACAAATCAACAGGGCCATAAAAAATATTTAATGCTTCATTATTTAAATTTAATAAAGAAAAACTCATTGTCAAGGCTGACTTGCTCTGCACTTTTTCCCTTTTTCGAAGATAGGAACTACATCAGCTCTTTTCCAGTCCTTTGGTAGTTCCCCGGTACTCCCAGTTCTTTGAAAGATGTAGTTCAGTGGTTCTGAGATCACATCAGCCAGTTCCTTCAGAACCTTGGGATATAATTCATCTGGTACTGGTGATTTAAACTTGTCTAGGGTGGACAGGTGCTCACTTACCATTTCTTACCTATTTTAACTTGTATTCCTAATCTGTTTTTAGGATACTGTTTTTGATAGATTGGACTGTTTATAACTTTGTGAAAAGATGGATGCAAAAAACAAGTTAAGCAGTTCTCCCAGTTGCTTGTCACCTTCTTGTCACTTTCTCCTATTAATGGACCAATAGTGTCCCCTGACATTTTTCTTGTTTTTTATATGTTGAAAGAAGCCTTTTTCTTATTTTTTACTTTTGTTGAAAGCCTTAGTTCATTTTGAGCCTTCATCTTTGCAGGCTCAGGCTATTTGCTGATATTCTGCCTTAGTTATATGCCCCTTTTTCCACTTTTTATACTTGTCCTTTTTGCCTTTCAATTTATCAGAGAGTTCTTTATGCAGCCATGCTGATTTCTTTTGAGAGCTTTTTTTCTTCATTGATATCGTGCTAGACTGGGCTTTCATAATCTCACTTTTCAAAATTTCCCAAGTTTCTTAAGTTGTTTTCCCCTTGAGGATTCTCATCCATGGAATCCTTCCCAAGCTCTGTCTAAGTTTATTTAAATTGGCTCTCTTAAAGTCCAAGACTCTAGTTTGACTTTGTTCTATTGCTTGTGCTTGCATAATGTTGAATTCCAATATTGCATGATCACTTCCCCCCAAGATTCCTGTAGCTTCAACACTATCATTTCATCTCTGTTAGTGAGAATTAAGTCCAATATGGTTGATCCCCTAGTTCCCTTCTCTACTTTTTGGGGAAAAAAGTTGTTTGCTAGGTTTGTCAGAAATCTGTTTGATCTTCCACTTGGTGCAGAGTTTGTCTCCCAGTTGATGTCAGGATAGTTAAAGTCCCCCATTACTATTGTGATGTGCTTCCTATAACCTGACAAGCAAAAAGTTTATCTATTTCCTCTGTTTGGGTGGATGGCCTATATTATACATCTATGGCAATGTCATTTCCCCCTTTTTTATATTGACCCAAATGCATTCAAGGCAGTTTTCATCATTGTTGTGCTCTATTTCTGTAGAGATGTAGTTATTTCTTATATATAGTGCAACTCCACCTCCTCTTTTATTTGGTTCGTTTCTTTTAAATAATTTAAATTCTTCTAGCTGTGTATTTCATTTGTAAGTTTCATTCCACCAAGTTTCTGTAATGGCAACAATATCATATCTGCCCTCATTTACTTGAATTTCTAATTCATTCTGTTTATTCCTCATACTCTGTTTGTTGGTGTATAGACATTTGAGTCCTTTTTGACTGACCCTGTGTTTACATTCTACATAACCTGTTTTGTGCCTGACTACCCCTATTTCCTTACCACCTGTTTGATTGGTGCACATGTATAGCACACACTATCAAAAGCTTGATTTTCCTTGACAGCAAGGTTGATATTACTGATTACTGATATTACTAAAGGCCACTTTAGCTGACACTGATCCGCAGGTCAGCGGTTCAAATCTCACCGGCTCAAGGTTGACTCAGCCTTCCATCCTTCCGAGGTAGGTAAAATGAGGACCCAGATTGTTGGGGGCAATATAAATATACATTGCTTACTGGTGTAAACCGCTTAGAGCAGTGGTTCCCAACCTTTTTGTGATCGAGTACCACTTGGAGGTCCCGTACAGTCGCCGCGTACCACCTGGTTCCAGAGAAACTAAATTCGATCAGATATCACTTTATTTCCATAATTGTACCATTCCTTTTTTGGCCCCGCGCATCCAGCAACTGGATTCTCGGGCCGCTGGGACCAGGTGGGTGGCATGTGGCAACAGTTGTGTTAGGCAGTAAACATTTTTGTGAAGTAAAAAATAACTAACTAAAAATCGTTCATGACCCCGAAAGTGTTCGCGTACCACCTGGAAGGCCCTCGCGTACCACTAGTGGTACACGTACCACAGGTTGGGAACCACTGGCTTAGAGAGTGCTTGCACTGTGAGGTGGTATATAAATCTCACAAAATAAATAAATAAAATAAATATTCTTACCTGCACAAACATCTATGTTGCACACACTGATAATCATAGTTTATCACTTTCTTTAAAAAATACAACAAACTCTTTTCTTCTCATTTCTTATTAACACATTTTTAAAACCTTGCCATTTAGGTTTTAAAAATACAATTAAAGCTAGAGAAAAGTCATATATATTTTAAATCTTGATCAAATAAGCCAACTTTATATTGCTTCTTTCTGCTTTTAAAAGTCTTGATGTTTATTCCTGGTAAGTAGTGCCCCCAAAACTGATTTATTTTATTTTTCCTTTGTCTTTCCTTTGGAACACCTTTATAAGTATAATACATGTGCTTTATAAGTCCATGATAAGAAAGTTGTCCAAGTCATTCTTCTAAGTTGAAATACACATCCAAGTCACTCTTCTGATTTATTATTTGTGTGTTCCTTTTACCTGTAAAAACATCAGCATTTCATTTGTAGTCCTTGTAGCATCTTTGAGCATATCATTTTTGCAACCTCTCATTTTTAAATCCATATCCAAACAGCCTAATTCTCAGTTGTATCCTATTTCCTCTTTTAAACCCATGTTTATAATAGCAGATGATCTTAAGAGAAAGTTCTGAGTACATTGTTGCCAAATGTCTTTGAATTCTTCAAATTCAGTTAAAATACTTTTCTCCATTTTGTATCAGTGGGTCTTCTCTCCTTTACTTATAATCTTTAGGTCTTCCTTAGGTTTTCCCATGGAAAGATTTCTTACACTTAGATTCAAAATCATATGTTTTAATAGTCCATAGGAAGGATTCTTATAATTAGTGTTAAAATATCATTTCCAGTCGGGTTTATGAGTGTTCACCTCCTCCATTTCGCCGCTCCTGTTTTGACCCCAGACTTCCGTCCCCAATCAATCGGGCGCTGCCTTTTCTCCTTGGCCCATTTGCCGAATGGGCCAAAAAGCCCATTCACACTGACCTTTTGGCCACACGGGACACTTTGCCGCCAGCCAATCAGAGGAGCAAGAATCCCACCCCCTTCTTCCATTCCCCTGGGGGGGGTGAATTTGCGTGCGTAGGCTCTCTCTCTCATTAGCTGGCTGGCTGGCTGGCTGCTCGGATTGTGTGTGTGTGTGTGTGTTTTTCTCCTGCTCGCTCTAGGAAACCCACGCAAGTCCAAGCGTGCTCTCGGCTAGGCTGCAGGGGAGGGAGGCAGATCAGTTGTCTCCCCCCTTTCTGGTAACTCCTCGCCTTCCTCCAGCTCCTTGCCAGCCTTTCAAAGAAAGAAATGAGGGTCGGCGCCTCAACTTCAAGGAAGGTGGCACCAACTTCCCATTGCCAAAAGTTAAGCCGTTTGACCGTGCAAAGTTCCCGAGTCAGTGGGAAGGACAGTGGCAAGTCCCCATTCCGAGCATGAGGGGAGCATGGATAAACTGTTGTGAATGTGCTCTGGAGAGGAGTGAATGGGGGCCAGCAGGGAAGAAGTGCATATTTCACTGACAATCCCTATTTTCTAGCGGTGAGGAAGGTTCCCCCCCACTTCCAGTTTATCGCAGACTCAGAGCAGCTGACGAAGTCAATGAAACTCCCTCCTTCCCAAGGGGGGAGAAGAACCCGTTAAGGTAATTTGGAAGAGTGTGGAAAAGTACTGGTGGGGATGTCCGCAGGGAGAAAAAGAGGATGGATGAGTGGAAGGCAAGGTAGAGAAAGGAGAGAAAGAGAGAGATGAGCCAGTCTTTTAAACAGCTGGCGGGGACGGAGAATGGCAAAGTCACTTACTTCACAGACCAGGGGGTGGAATTAGAAACACACTGGGGGGGATCCGGATGCATCCTTTCCCCTCCCTCATCCCCCCAAAATCTCAAGTTTCTGTGGAGGAGGAGGAGGGAAAAAGCACACACCGATCCGCGAGAAATCTGCAACTTTTCTTTCAGCTGCAAAATCCCCGGTGGTGTGAATGGCCATTCCTCAAAAAAAAAAAAAATCAAAGTTGGTTCTGATTCCTGTAGGATACACATTCACAGTCCCCCCCCCCTCTTCTCCCCTTTCTCTTCCTTTCAGGTCCATTCTTTTTCCCTTTCCTTCCTTCCTTTCCTTCCTCTCTGCCTCCCCTTCTTTTCCCCCCCTGAAGAGCCCTACGGATGCCAGGATGGCTAAGCTAAAGGGGGACATTCTCTTTGATAGAGCCGTGTTCCCTGCAAAATCCCACATAGGTAAAATCTCCTTTTCACCCCTGGGCCACCCACAATTCACTGTCCACAAATTACACTAGTACTTTTGTTTTGGGAAAACAGTCTGCTCTAGCTGGTAGTTTCAAGAATTTGGCCTTGGTGGGTATCTCCTCTCTGGCCACAGAAGGCTCTCATACATTCCTTAGCTCTCCCTCCTCTCTAGGAATTTATCTGTTGTGGCCCGCCAGCAGATAGCGGATCCCCTTCGAAAGGAGATGGACTTGGTGTTGCACCGGTGGCCCGTGCAGCTGGCACCCGAGTCGGACAGTGGGGAGGCTGGCGAGGACTCTGTGCCAGAAGTTGAAGGCCAGGGCCTTCAGAACCTCCAGCACCTCATAGCATTGATGAGGGAGAAGAGGCTTCTCCTCTTCTGAATGCAAGGGCACGCAGAGCTGCTAAGAGGCAGGAATGGTTACTCCAGAGGAGGTCTCCTCGAGAGTAAGACTTGGGGCTAATTGGCCACTCCCCTAGTCTACATCAGAGGCAGCTGAAAGGCTGCAGGAAATGACATTTGGAAATCCGTCTGGTCATAGTGTGCTTCGTGTCTGAAAAACTTCTGCTTTGTTTCTCTGCTGCGGTTATCAAGGACTACCTCTAGGCATTTTGCCAACTCTCTGAAAGCTACATAAGATATCAAGTCCTAATTGCTCTTCTTTGCTTTAAGACTCTTTGAACTGATACCAGCTGTTAATGAAGATTAATTAGCAGCTGGTTGCTTGCAAGAAGAGACTGCTTGTAAATTGGTGTGTGCATATTCACTGCTAAGACGTTTATTAGTAGTGGTTATTAGATTAAATAAGTTCATACAAACTGGGTGTTGTGTTACGTTGTTAGCTGGGGCAGAACATTACCAACCCTCTTCCTGTTTCTCTTTGGCAAACTGAGGGCTGGAAGTTGATGCAGGCAACGATGAAAGCGAGTCAGCTTTGACCGTCTGACACCATTTTTGTTTAATTTTTCCATAATGGGAAATGAAGGAAATATCAGAAAACAGTGAGTAATAGCACCCTCTGACACCAGTGTTGACGAATACTACCAAGAGAAATTCAAAAGAAAATTCAGATAATAAATAAAAAAATTGAAAATATTTGTGAGGAGAAAGGACATTTCTGAGAAGATAAGACATATTTAACAGATATCTAAATGAAAGTTAGAAGTGGATTTATACATTAAAAACATTAACAATTACCTTGCATTTAAAACATCTAAGCTTTGCTACTCATCTAGCTGCACAACCCTTAGCAACAGTTAGGACATGAAGGTATAAGTGCCTTATTATGTTTATAGTTCACACATATTCACACAGATTAAACATATTCTGTGGATCTTCTGATCAGGTTTTAATTTATTTATAGCGGTACTCCCTGAATCAGCTTTTGTTCTCTAAGGGGAGTTTTGTAATAGTTTACTTATATGAGATTGGCCTCAATGTAACCTTACACAAATGTTTCCTTAGTTGGTACCTCAGAATGCCTTCAGCGCACCTAGAGCTGGCTGTATCTGTGTACTAATTTCCATAAAAATTTTCTCTGTGTGAGGCAGGTTAGTCCTGTAACTTTTGCATACATTTTTGGTGTGGGGATGTATTTGTACCAACCAGGTGTGACATTTCAAAAATATGAAGCAAGGGTAGAGAGAAGAGAAGAGGAAAAAATGATAGCTCCTCATTAAAATTAAACTACATATAAAATAAGGTACTCTTCTACACAGAAATCAGTCTTATAGAAATGCAGAAATTCAAAGGCAAACACATATTCATTTCTTTTCTCGCTGCAGAAACAAAGGTGTGTGATAACTGAGTGAAGAAAAGGGAGAGCTATGTTGCAAAGGGAATAAAATAAAAAAGAGAAAGGAAAAACCAAATTGAATGGGAACGCGTAAGCAAACAGGGAAGGAAAGAAGATATAGAAGCCCTATTAAGTGTTAAAAGATTTAAATTAAACATTACATTAAAATTAAAAATTAAAATTTCCTCTTCTAGTAGCCCCTTCCTTCAGGCTAATGTTCATAGGCTCCATATTTTTCAGTGGCATGTACACTTCCTGTCTATATCTTGGTTAAAAAAAAAACCCTCATTTTGTTTTTATTAACAAATGCAAGATTACCCCCTCAATCAGGTAAGTATTTGGAGAAAATGACTGCAAGGCTATCTATTAGAGAAATAGATAATAATGCATATACATTTTCATATTTTTCTCCTGCCACACAAATTTAGATATATAATATCCTTCTGCCACTTTTTAAAGTGCCAGTTTCCTGATTGCTTATGACAATAATTAAGTGTTGTACCTCATGATTCTTGACAAATGTATCTTTTCTTTTATGTACACTGAGAGCATATGCACCAAGACAAATTCCTTGTGTGTCCAATCACACTTGGCCAATAAAGAATTCTATTCTATTCTAAACAATACATCAGTTGTCAAAACAGGTATTGTTTGAAAGAAAAACATCATTCTAGGCAAGACATTTATTTTTATCATAGAAATTTTCTCCAGCAATGACAGTTATAGTTTTGGCATATTAATATGTCTTTTAAAACTTCATTCCATGTCTTAACATAGTTATTCTGAAATAATGTAATAGTTCATATTTGTCCTAGTGGTAACCATATTTTTTTTTAATTCAATCTTAAAAACTGTTTTATACACAAATTATGTTTGATCTTCTATTTTCATATTTTTTGCTAATAACTTCATCTTCTATTTATTAATTTTCGAACTAGTTCTTTTAATTTGCTCATTAATATTTTAATTCCCTTTAAAGGATCTTCAGAACCAATACTAATCATCTGCAAAAGTCTTTAACTCATGTTTCTTTTTTTATCCTGCAAGCCTCTCATCTTTTATTACCTCTATTCAGTATTTTAAGAACCAAAATAAACAAAAGAGGACACAATGGACAGTAGACAATGTCTTGTTACTTTTTGTGTCTTACAGGGCTTTATTAGATCTCCATTAAAAATTGTTTGTGAACTCTAAATCTATCTTACACATTTTATAAAGTTCTCATCAAAATTTGTATCTTTCAAAATCTTGAAAAATAAATGCCAGCTCATATCATTAGAGGCCTTGTCTAATCTAAGAAAATCCATGTGTCTTGTTTTTCATTATCTTGCTCCAAATATTCCAAAACATCCAACACATTTCATTGTCCTTTAACGGTCTTTTACATTTAAAATCCACATTGATCCTCATGAATAAATTATTGCAAAATTATTTTCAGTATATCAGCTAGAATTGATGTGATCAACTTGTAGTCATTATTCAATAACGATATTGACCTACAGTTTCTTGTTGAAGTCAGATCTTGTGGTTCTTTAGGTATTAATGCTATATTGGCCTCTTTCCAACTAATTAACTTATTCCAAATAAAATAATTCAATGTAAATTACTAAAAAGTTATTTTGATTGGTTGGACAATGAAAAGTGACCATCAAATCAAAGAAAACTTTTGGCAATATACCTTGAATGATTTCAATATTTTTGTCAGAAGTTTTACCTGGTTGTGGGGAGATCACTTCATTCCAATAACTAATCAAACACCAAGTTTCCAAAGAAAAACCTTACTTACCTATAACTCCTTTATAGCAAACGATCCCCAACCTTTGTGGCTTGGTGGCCTGGTGGTGGGAGGGGAACCTTAACTTACCTATAACTCCTTTATAGCAAACGATCCCCAACCTTTGTGGCTTGGTGGCCTGGTGGTGGGAGGGGAACCGGGCCACGTGAGCAGTGGGATGGTGCACAAGTGCACATGTGCACCTCAATTTGCATGAGTAGCGGGGTGGCACACCTGCATGTGTGCACAGCTTGAGTTGTGCAAGTGGAGCTGCACATGCATATATATATGCACCAGCACAAGTCAATGTGTGCACGCTGGCTCACCGCTAGCACAAGTTGAATCATGCATACGAGCGTGCACACCAGCCTGTTCCTCGCACGGCCTGGTTCCAAATAGGCCACAGCCTGCTAGTGAGCTGCGGCCCAGGGGTTTGGAACCCCTGCTTTATAGAACAATACTACGTCCTCATTTGAGACATAGTTCCATGAAAATAAACTTCCATGTCAACAAATCTACCATGCTCATCAATTAGTACAAGTTCTGGTTTTAGTTGGAGATTTATATACAAACAATTCAATTTATTTTTTGTTACTGGTGAAATAAATTCTTTGCTCAATTTTTTAATAAATCAAATATTTTTCATTCATTTTTCCTAATTTGTGTCTCATGTAGGTGAATTATATCTTGCTGTATTTATTTATTTGTTTATTTGTTTCTTTATTAATTAAATTATTTTAAATATCTTTTTCTCTTTGAGAAGCATTAGCTCCATTTATAATCCATAATTATGCCAAACATTTAGAAAAATAAATATCTGTAGCACCTACTTCAGTGTCATCCCTTTCAGTTTCCTGTTACACCTGCTACACCTGTTGCAGTTTTTGTGTAGACTCCTGTAACACTTTCATTTGAATCACTTTCAATTCCTCTTCAAATTTTTCTAGACATTCCCTCATTTTCTGGTCAGAATTCAGTTGAAAACTCTGCTGTTTAAAAGTAAAAACCATAACTTCCCACTTGTCTTATCACAATGGAATCATGTTCTACTTTAAATTCACATTCCAAAAAGAAAATTATTTTTTTCTTATGTAAAATTCTAACAGGAATGTTTTAAACAATTACTGTATGTCTGTATTGTCAATCTTTAGTCTTCTATTAAAATGTTGCTGCATAACTTGATCCCTAGTTTTCTTTCTGACAAAGTACAACAAAACATCTCTTGAAATGTTTTTATTCTTGAAAATCTTGTATTTATTTTATATATTATGTTGATTTCTGCTTCCATGTCGTTCTAATCCTAATCCCCCCACCCAAAAAAATGGCTAAACTGAAAATTTGCTTATCTTTAAAATGTCTTCTTCTTCAGTACCAATAGTGTCAGATTACCTAGTTCTCTTTTTGATTCTCTGTCCATAGTGTCTGTCTTATTCCCCCAAATTTCTATTTTGTTATTAACTGTTTTTACATCTTGAGATACTTGCTTTACAAACTTTCCATCTTCTTAACTTCTTTCATGTCCTCTTTCATCTTTATAAATATTTCATTCATTCTTTTTTCAATTTATTGTCTGTCAATTATTAACTGTCAATTTATTACCAAGTGATTCAGCTAACTTTCTGGCCAGTTGTTCAAACAGTTTCTGAAACAAGGGTCCTTGGTGTTCTTTGACATTGGTTCTTTCATTATCCAAATTAGGCAATATCATCAGTGCTGCTTGATGTTACCTAGTATGGATAATGAAATGTTTGCAAGAAAACAACTAAGTTCAGAGAACACCAAGGGCTCTTCATTTCAATCCTGAGCTACATATATTCTCCTTTATTATTTTGTGAAGCAAATCTGGTATAACTCCTCTCTCTTCAAATTGGTCTAAGGATCCACTCTTTCTCTCTAAATTTTCTGTTTTTCTGGTGAGTGCCATTATGGTATTATAATCCAAAAATGGAAGTATCACAAGGAAAGCAGAAAAGGCAAGTTTCCTCACCCCCCCCCCTTTTTAATTTTGTCTTTCTATGCCCTTAATACTTTTGGCTCAAGTGGCATCCCATGATAATAGTTGGATCACAGCAGAGGTGGGTTCCTGCCGGAGCTGTCCGGTGGGAAGCTCCGGTAGGGAGCGGCTGATTGTGCAATTTGAGCGCGACTGCTCCGGAGCCCTCTCTGCCAGTCCGTTGCGTGCGTCGCCATCTTTTTTGGTGAATTTTTGCCCGATTTTGCTTTTCCGCATGCACGGAAGCAAAATCTTGCCGAAATCTCGTGAAGGGACATGCGTGCACGTGAGATTTCAACAAGATTTTGCTTCCGCGCATGCACAGAAGCAAAATCTCACCAAAATCTCGCACATGCGTGCGTCCCCTCGCAAGATTTTGGCGAGATTTTGCTTCCACGCATGCGCAGAAGCAAAATCATGCGAGGGGGTATGTGTGCATAGCGAGCGAGTGCGTACCTGAAATGTGGAGATGTGCGCGCAGCACACCGGCACTGGTAAGTAAGCAACCCGCCCCTGGATCACAGTCAGCATCTCCATAGTTTCAATCAGCAACACAATCTAGTCAGCAGTGGATTGCTCCCAGTTCAGACCGGTTCTTAGAACCAGTAGCGGTGGCGGGATGCTCCGCCCACCCACCCAGGATGCTCCGCCCACCCTCCCGGGACGTTCTGCCCACCCACCTGGGATGCTTTTGCGCATGAACCGGTGGCAAACGAATTCAGAACCCACCACTGAATCTGGTGCATAGTAGCTTTACCTCTTTAAAAAAAAATCCACAAATTGTCTGTATGCTTTAAGAGTAACAAAAGCATTCCAATAAAGGTGTGAGGTGCAAGAAATCAGGGAAGCAAGGCGTTCAAACAACTACAGTTTTATTGCATGTTAACACTCTCTACAAGAATCTGAACTTCTAATGGTCAAAGCAAATTGGAGGTAGATAAGAGTCAACATAATTCAATGTGGGCTGGTCTTAGATCTCTTGTGGACATGAAGGGACTTGAGGGTGATGATGTACTTGATCCCTCCCTCAGACTTAGCCTGGAAATGTCTTACAGAAGGTCCTTTATTTATTTTAATTCCAATTTATTCAAAAGCACTTTCACCCAAAATGTGTTTCTCTTGTATTTGTTTTATTTGTTACATAAACTGCTAGTCTATAACTTCTGTCTTATTCTCCAGAATTTCTACTTTGTTATTAATTTGTTTTATATTTTGAGATACTTGCTTTACAGAGATTTTAAATCTTTTAAATCTTTTTTTTATTTTAGTATTTAGAAAGAATAATAACTCAACATGTGGAATTTTTATCCTGATGCTCAGAAAATTTTTCTTTCATCTGTAATTAGTTATATCCAGAAACGATATAAGAATTTAGGCTTGTGAAAACCTTATATCCATAGTCAGCTGTGCACTTCCACCCAGCTGTTCAACCCATAAGCTGACCACAAAAACCTGTAGTCTACTCACAAGAAGCAGCAGTCTAGAATGCAAGTCAGTGATCTCATAATCTTTCCTTTTCCAAAAAGATTGCAGTGGCCAGAATTTACCATATGGCTGCCAATTTTTGCCACAGTATCTTTCAAGGATGTCTAGTTCTCTATGAATTCTCACCAGAAGCTCCATGACTCAGAGAGGATTCACACTTACTGAGATGCTATTGAATTGGTTGGGTTTGGGGGGTTGTTTTTTTTAAATGGAACATTTTATGTTTTACTTTGCTGCTTAGAATTTCATATATAGATGGGCAGATATATAAACGAATAACAGTTGAAAAAATAGTATGCTTAACCTGAATAAGGAAAAATCTGACAATTCTCCTCAAACAATCAAGTTCAGAAAAGAAAAGTGTTCCCTGACACTTTTGGGATATGATGGGATCTAATAGGGTTTAAGTTACAGGAACATATACTTATTGAAGAAACAAATTAACATTTCTGACAATGGAAGTTATTACCTAGATAAATAATGGGCTTTCTCTTCCTGGAGACCTTAAAGCAGAGGCTGATCAGTCATACAGGGAGCTCTATCTTTGTATTTATGTTGGTTAAGGAAGCATACAAGGTATTTTTATTTCTATCCAAGCAATGGATGGAAACTAATCAAGGAGAGAAGCAACTTAGAATTAAGGAGAAATTTCCTGACAGAACAATTAATCCGTGGAACAGCCTGCCTCCAGAAGTTGTGAATACTCCAACACTGGAAGTTTTTAAGAAGAGATTGGACAACCATTTGTCTGAAATGGTATAAGGTTTCTTGCCTGAGCAGGGGGTTGGACTAGAAGACCTCCAAGGTCCCTTCCAACTCTGTTATTCTATTCTATTCTATTCTATTCTATTCTATTCTATTCTATTCTATTCTATTCTGTTCTGTTCTTTGAGAAGTCTTGGGGCATATTAAGTTTTATCACAGAAATAACTAGGAACTAGAGGCTTATTCATTTGATACATTAAACTGCAGTCTGCAAAAGTTTATGCTACAATAAATTTTAGACAAGTCCCTTTAGGAGCCTTTTTTATGCTTATGAAAGCTTAAACAATTTGTGTGCTCTGAACTTTTCTGTATTTTTTTCTGTACAGTATTGAGAAGGACAACACTGTAGATTCCTTTGCATAAATAACCAAAGAACCTGTTTGTCTGCTGAAATAGCTATACCAGAGCAGAAGCACAGAAGAATTGCTTTAGAATTCAAAAGTAGCATGGGGATTTTAGAAAATGACAAAAGAAAAATTTGAAAAGAAGGGCTATAGTTCTCAGCTCAGAGAACCACATTGAAAGCAGAGGTCAGTCCATCAATGAGATTTACCAGACTTAAACAAAACAAACCATTAAGTGGCAAGGAAGAGGATTTTTGCTTGTTTAACATAGAAGAACACTAGCATGCATCCTATCATTAAAAAGTAGAGATGTGCAAATTCTCTCCAATTTGACACCTCTGAAGTCAGACACTACTGATCAGAATATTCTGAAAACTGTATTTTGAGAGTTACAGTATGTCCTAACTTCAGAATAAAACATGCCTCTTCTGAATACTAGACAAAATTGACATGTTTAAAGGGTTTCTTTTCAGTATTTTTATATAATCTTTTCATCCAATCCACTAAAAGTAGGACAGATACTGTAAGTTCCTGGCTGAGAAATGCATGAGGGAAAAAAGCAGGCAGAAGTGATTTTCAGCTGCTTGGTAGCTTGCCAAATAAGTATAGTTAAAAAACCAACACTAAAAATCTTTGCTGAAGGAAAATTAGACTTTAGGAGCACTGTTTTGTATGTGCTGCCATATGCTGTTTTGTATCATCTTGGCACTAAGTAAATGCAAACTCTGTGCAATGTTATTGTATGCACTGTTTGCATACTCATATTGATGTTGAGTTTTCAGGTGGTGGGTTCTATTAAAGAGTATGCTGTTTTGATTGGATAGAATGTTATTGGATTTCTGTAAAATGTATCATTATGCACTATTGACTAATAAAATAGAAAACTCACAAGCCAATAGAAGACAATAACTATTCTTGCTCTTGTGGTATATTGATTGTGCTCTTTGCTGGACTTCTGTTGCCATTTAAGTAGATGAGCTGGGAGAAAAGTATGCTTAAGTGATTTCCTATGAGAATTTAAACCATATTTTTATTTAAAAAGTAAACTTTTCTTTTCTGTAGGACAAGTAATGGGTATCAGACCACATGGACAAACACCTCACCTACAGTTGTGGCAAAGAACCTTTTCCCCATTGTTTCCTGTGGTAGAAAATTAAAAATGTTCTACTGTGTTCAGAAAAAGAACTTTTGTAAAATTGTAATTTTGTTTTGAGAGAACACAGCTTGCTTGGAACAGTCTAAAATGGTTTGTTTAACTGAATTTTGAAATAAAACACCTTTTCTATTTTGGCTCATGTTGACAACAAAGCTAGGTTTCCAACATGGCTAAGTAAACACATAGAGTCATTTTCTATTCAATTCACAGACTTTTACAATGACATTAACCACTTTTCATTCTGTGATAAATACTTTGCTGATTAAATGGATAGATTTTCAGCACGGAAGAATGAAAGGCATGGGAACTCCAAACATATACAAACTGTGTTGCAATTTTAGTGGCACATCAGTATGAAAACACATGATGTTAAGGCTGTTTCTCACCTCCCAAAAGATGGATAACTGCTCTGGCTGCACCCCATAATTAACAAAATCTATTAAGATTCAGCGAGAAATAGTGACTGAACAATGTGGAGCTTTGATGTGTATTACTCATTTATCAACAGTTTAGAGCAGTCACTTGCATACCTAGACAAGAGTCTCCTGTGTACTTTTATTGTCTTTGTTCTTTTCTGGATTCTATAGCCATCAAAAATTAGATAGTTTGATTACTAGTTGTAGGAACCAAATATTACATTCATTTAATTGTCAGGCAAAATGCTTTTTAATTTTCTAAAATTTAATTTTCTAAAATTAAAAGGTTAGGTTTGGCCCATTTTATTAATATAGATATATCTATATATTTTAATGTGCATGTCTATATATTTTAAATAGCATTATAGTACTTAATCAGGGATGGGTTCTAACTTACCTCGCTGCCGGTTCACTTCCTCCCGTGCTGCAGTGGCCGTACCTCATCGGCGCACGCACAGTGCCAAAAAATAAAAATAAAAATCCCCCCCCCCAAAAGTTGAAAACAAGATGACGAAGCATGCGCAGTGCCGGAAATTCAGCTTCTGTGCATGAGCAGAAGAAAAAAAACCTGGAAAAAAATAAAAAAAATTCTAAAAAAATTCCAAAAATTTTTTTAAAAAAAGAGATGGCGGCGTTCACGGACCGGCACCGACAGAACCAGTTCTGTGATGTCATCATGACATCACCAGCAGCTTGCTACTGGTTCGGGCGAACCGGTCCGAACTGGGAGGAACCCACCTCTGTACTTAATATTAATGTATTTCACATGTTCTGCAAATCTATCCAGAAAATAAATGTATGTTAAAAGTCCCACAATACTTTGCAATATCATATAAAAAGAGTAAACAAGGATCAATTCTGCTATAGTATTCATAATTCCGACTGTCCCTCCTTGTCTTTGGGGGAGACAAATTATCTCCCTCGGACCTGGTTCGCAATTTGGGGGTGCTCCTAGATCCACAACTAAAATTAGACCAACATCTTATGGCTGTGGCTAGGAGTGCCTTTGCACAGGTTCGCCTGGTGCACCAGTTGCGACCTTATTTAGAGAAGGAGGCTTTACTCACGGTCACTCATGCCTTGTCACCTCTCGATTGGACTACTGTAATGCGATCTACATGGGGCTACCCTTGAAAAGTATTCGGAGATTGCAATTGGTGCAAAATGCGGCTGTGCGAGCTGTGGTGGGTGTCTCTAGATCCACCCACGTAACACCCATACTCCGCCAGCTGCATTGGTTGCCCATTGGTCTCCGGGTGCAATTCAAGGTGTTGATTGTCATCTTTAAAGCCCTACATGGCTTAGGACCAGGTTATCTTCAGGACCACATCCTACCTCATACATCCCTACGACCAGTTAGGTCCCACAGAGTCGGTCTCCTCCAGGTCCCTTCAACCAAACAGTGTCGGTTGGCGGGTCCTAGGGGGAGAGCCTTCTCTGTGGGAGCTCCGGTTCTCTGGAACCAACTACCCCCGGAGATCCGAACCATTCCCACCTTGCTGGCCTTCCGGAAAGCCATTAAGACATGGCTCTTCCAGCAGGTGGGGTGATTGAGACCGTCGAATATCTTAGTCTCCCCCATGTATGTATTGCTGGTGTTGTTTTTATTCTTTTAATTGCTATTTTATTGTTGTTGTTTTTTCTATTGTATTATAGCTGTTCTTGTACATGTGGTACGCCACCCTGAGTCCCCAGGGAGTAGGGCTAAATAAATTCATAATTAGATAATAAAATAAAGAATCAAAGGAAATTAATGATAATATCTGCAGATAACCTTCCAGGAACATGTTCTTGATACTAATTAATTAATATTCCGGGGTGGGTAGGAGGTGGCAGTTTGTGTTTTCCCCTATTTGTATATTTAGAAATAAAGGGATTAAGATTCAAAGTGAAAGGGCAGGAGGAAAAATAATCTTATTGAACTAATAATAGCAATATAGAAGTTACATTGCAGTCTGAAATCTCTCAGTCTTTTCCATGAGATTAAATTTTTTAAAAAGTTTGGAAAACGCTGGATGGAAAGTTTTTAAAGGTAGATAGGAAACTATTTTATAGGAAGTCCATTTGATGAGGATACTTAACATGGTTTGCAGTAATTATTTAGAGTTTCAGACAGAAATAGTTCCATGCCATCAAACTATGCTAAATATTAAACCTGGGACTTTTCTGCATGAAAATCATGTGCACTATGACTGAGCACTAAATTATTGTCAATTTAATATTCGACTTAATGAAGAACAAGTATAGATTGGATAGTAAATCACATTATTTCTGTAAAAGAGTTTCCACAGAAGAATAATAGAGTATATTGCTACCATCATGTAACTCACATTTTATGTATTATGATGTCATGGCATAATCAATAGAGTTTTGATATCATTGTACCTTATAATAGATACCTATATTTTTATGCAAAAAGTCTTAAATACAGATTGAAATGAAACCTGGAAAGAGTTCCTGAAAACTGAAGACTCACTGCTAATCAATATCGGTAAGATTAAATTTAATGAACTAGCGAACTAAATCCATAAGTGGTTCACACATGTAGTAATTTATTATTTTGCCTGAAACTTCTTTGAAAATCCCAGCAGTTGGATCCACTTGGATCCTCACACTGTGAATTTTTTAAATTAAGCCTTCTAAATGCTTAATGCTTGGTGAGAAACTGCATGACTTTATTTTAGAGGAGTAATTAACTTTTTAAATATTAAGTACAGCCAGTTCCACAAAAGTAACATCTTACAGTGACTTCCTAAGGTTCTGAACTAAATAAGAATTTATAATCGTTAAACACATTCTACCCCGTGTTATAGAACATTTTATTGTGTGATATTGGCCAGTATTAACATGACGCATGTTCTTACTGAAAACAAGAAAAAGAAATAAACATCTGAAAACTTAAAGGTACTGACATAATGATGCATTTATTTTCTGAGTTCAACAAGAATTTTTGAAGGAAATACTATATCAGCTAGGAATCGTTAGAGTAAAAGCAGGACATAACATCTTATGGCAAAATACTCTTGAAGTCCTACAACACTGTTTCAATGTTAAGTAGAATCCCAACCAGTTTATGTGGATGCAATCATTTTGTGCAGAACAGGTCTAAATGATCCAAAGGTGCTTTTCAAAAGGCAACTGGACTTCCATAGTTTTTTTTCCCATTAAAGACGTTTTGCTTCTCATCCAAGGAACTTTTTCAGTTCTGATAAGAAGCAAAACATTTTCAAGGAAAAAACCAAGAAGGTTCAGTTGCCTTTTGAAAACACCTTTGGGACAACCATCACCTGGATTTGAGACTCTCCATAGATAGATCTAAGTGATGTTTATATTTTGCAAATAAGTTACTAATTATAATCATTAATTAATATGGCTTATGGCCATTACTTAATCCAAATGTAGAATCTGAGAACACATGCAAAAAGTATATATGAAAAGAATTCATACAAATCACAACAGCTTAAGATTTTCCAGTAGGATTCTAAAATACACATGAAAATTATTTTGACTGAAAAGTACTGCAAACTGATACGTCAAAGCTATGGTATTGTTCCTGTTCTGTGGGAATGCACTTTTCAAGGAGTGAGTAGAAAAGTAGACAGAAAGAGAAGGAGATAGCTGGATTTTCCAAACTTACACAAGTCTAACATAATATGCGACTAAGGTGGCTTAAAGATGCTGGAGATGGTCTCTACTCCAGCAGTTCGAATCCTAGCATCGTGTGAGAGGACAGGCGCTCATCATTTGCCTCGGCTTCAGTTTGACTTGCTATGTGCAAGTAGATAAATAGGTACCACTTCAGTGAGAAAAAGAATGGTACTTTATGTGGTAGTACAATCCTAGCTGATGCCGGACCTGCTAGTAAAGTTGCAAGACTTGGACTGGCACACAGATATATGAACAAGCAGGAAGGCAATATTATACAATTGGCTAAAGGTTGGGTATAGTGAATTTTCTGCCCCTGTAGCAGTTGTGCTAAAAATGGTGATATAGCTATCCAGTTCACATTCTGGTGCCTCACAGTAATAAACTTTGTCCAATTTTATTCCAAATTACAATCTCAATACAAAGATGACATAGGTATTATGCTGTTTATTATGTTGGCTGACTATACGCACCTCTCCCTCACTTTAATCCAATTCACGTGCAAGTCTTGACATCCCCCCCAATTGATAGATGTCAAGGTCCTCTTCGAATACGATGGACGAACATCATTATGTTGGCTCCATGCTGCTTCTAATGTACTAGCATTGGTTACAGATTACAGATGAACAGAGTTGGAAGGGACCTTACAGGTCATCTAGTCCAACCCCCTGCCCAAGCAGGAGACCTACATCTGCCTCTACCTAGGATTGAACTCACAACCTCCTGATTATGAGGCAAGAGCTCTACCTCTAGGCCACATGCAATACTTCTTGGCTAAAAGAACCATTTCTGCAAGTCAACAAGTCAAGCTTGTGAGGAAATTTATGAATTGCCATAAAACTGACAATTGTCTTCCATTTTTAAAACACACACTAAAACTATTTTAGAAGACTTGTTTCTATGAAAATTATTTTTATCAAATTTATTTGCTGCCCATCTTGCAATTCAATGTGAAGATGCATATATTTCTAAAATAATCTCTCTTGCCTTGATTTTGTTGCTCTTAAAATTCATAAATTTCATTGCTAAATGTATACTAAAAAAGTGAATGAAATTGAACTCTCTGTATTTGCAACCAGAGCATTCTCTTTCAATTACACATCATGCTTCTGCTGCAGAGGTGAAAATCAGTTTTTGATACTTTAATATATATATTATTTACTGAAAGTAATGTTGTACCTTGCTTGATAGAAATCAGAAATATATTGGAAACTAATGTGCAGAAGGAATGAAAGGGGAATATTATCTTATGTTGATATGGCATTTCAGCTTGATTGTTTCAAGTGCAACTTGATTTCACAGATGATTACCTCTAGAAATGAAGAGTCATTCCAATATTCCCACTGATAATGTGCTATTTTGCAAAACCTGATAAATTAGCACACTTTGAGAGGAGACACTTTGTGAGGCTCTCTGGGTAATTTCTTTCTCAGTTTTATTTGTCTTCAAACTATTAATAATTACCATTAATTAATAGGAACAATCTAAAAGAAACTTAATTCCCTTTATATTACACTGTTATCAGACGTTGACAGTGAATTAAATGTTGCCGATACAAGCAGATGCTGGTGAATATTTTTTCCATGTTTTGTTCTCAGGTTTCCACATATACACAAACACTGTCTTTCTGATACTAGCTGAGTATCTGACACTCACAAAATTAATTTAGGTTCTTCAGTAATCCCATCACCCTAGTTTCCCACCCCCCCTTAAAACCAGGTAAAGAGTTAATTAGAGTTCTCTCAATCCTGTGGAGGAATTTAGAGGATGCCCCTATTTATGATCTAACAGAATTATAAAACAAGCTATAAAATGGTAGGGAGCAGCTTCTTTGAATTTTGTTTCAAACCCAGTACAAAATAAGTGCATGGAGGGAGGGAATCCTGGTTTACATTGTTTTCTACTTCCAGCTTAGAACATTTGTTTATGCATAAAAACCAGCTCAAATTCCAGGTTGTAACATAATCAACATAATCAACATCATCTAACTTCCTTGTTCTCCTCTCCCTCTATTAGAATCTGTTACCTGGTATACACATTGACAAGATGTTAGTCAAGGCAATTTTCAAAAGTGTTCAATCATGTATTCACATTTTTTTCAATCTCAGCAGATCATGAAGAAGGAAAAGTTGTTCTATATTCACTCAAACTTTTTAAAAAACTTTTTTTGTATTCTTAAGTTGCTACATGAAATGTACTAGGGCTGTTTCTTAAACGGTCTTCCTATAGCCCAGAGATTTGGCCATGTTTGTCTTATTCATGTCCATGAATTCTATAGTACCTCTTCCCAAAAAAGAAAAAAGGACAATGTCCTTCCATGTACATAGCTTTTTCTTTGGAGGAAAAGAAATTGGATCACCCGTGTTGCAGAATGGATAGGATTAAGACACAGTAAATTTATGATCACAGTTAGAACCTGTGCTAGCAGAGGAGGCATGCTTCGGGACCCATTGGCCAAAGTATTCCAGCTGGCAGTGTCCAGGAGAAGGGCCTTCTCTACCGTAGCTCCTGTCCTTTGGAACATTTCACCCCCTGATATATGATTGGCTCCCACCAGGGGCGGGTTGCTTGTTCTTCGTGCTACCGGTGCGCTGCGTGCGCATCGGCATGTTTTTGTGCATGCCCACTCGTTACGTGCGCGTCCCCCTTGGGCAATTTTGCTTCCTGCAAATGCACAGAAGCAAAATCTTGTGAGGGGATGCACGCGCGCATGTGATTTTGGCACATGCACGGAAGCAAAAAATCACAGAAATCTCACACGCACGCGCATCCCCTTGCAAGATTTTGCTTCTGCGCATGCGCAGGAAGCAAAATCAGCCCCAAAATTCCCCCAAAAAAGATGGCGCCGCACGACAGACTGGTGAAGACGGCACCAGAGCTGTGGCCCGCAAATACCACCATCTGCTGGCCGCTACCGGTGCGGTAGAGTCGACCGCACTGGTAGGAACCCACCACAGGCTCCCACCCTTCTGACCTTCTGCAGGGGGAAGCAGCACACCTAACAGGGAGAGCATCACTTTGGCCGTGATTGATGAATTAAGAGATAATCCTACCTTCCCCCACTGCATTCTGTTCCCTGCCTCCCCATCTTTTAACTATAATTTTATCTTGATTGGGATTTCTATTTTTATTGTTTTAGAGATATTTATTTGTTAGGATTTTAATGTCTGAATGCTGAAAGCTGCTCAGAGTCATTTCATTATGAGAAAAACAACAAATACAATAAATAAATAAATAAATAAAATGGGTTTTTTTTTGAAGAAAATAACACGCCACTGTCACCACTGCATGGCTCTTTCCATATTCTTACTAATGAGCTATGTTATATTGCCCTAATACTCTGTTGCTACAATGCTCCTCACGTTGTGTGAAGAGGAATGAAAAATCATTTCATCAAGTATCATTTTGGCAGAAAGTCATGATATATGACTAATGTTTAAACACATGCTATACAGTGGTGAACACTTCTTCCTTATGGCTACGTTTAATTTTATCTTTTTATCATGTTTTTTTCTATTACCACAATATAAATTCTTGTTACTTTCTAAAATAGCTTTACAAAATAATTCATATCAATTAAGAACATAATTCAGTTCAGAATAAGAAAAACACGCACTTACTTTCACAATCATTTTCCAATTACCTAAGATTGCCACCAAAGATTAAGTTTTCAGAAAAAAAACTGCATCTCATCAGATTTATTCCTGAAAGAATGATTTGAGATAATAACTTTTATCTTTATATGTCAAAATAAACCCCGTATGAGGCTCAGTTTCTAAAGTATAAATATTCCTCGACTTACAACAGTTCATTTAGTGACTGTTCAATGTTACAACGACGCTAAAAAAGAAGGGACTTGAGACTGTTTTTCACATGCAGCATATCCATGGTCATGTAATCAAAATTCAGATGCTTGGCAACTGACTCATATTTATGACGGTTGCAGTGTCCCGGGGTCATGTGATCACCTTTTGCAACCTTCTGACAAGCAAAGTCAATGGGGAAGCCAGATTCACTTAACAACCACATTACTAACTTAACAATTGCAGTGATTCACTTAACAAAAGTGGCAAGAAAAGTTATAAAATGGGCAAAACTCACTTTACAAATTTTTCACTTAGCAACATAAATCGTGGGCTCAATATGGTCGTAAGTCAAGGACTTACCTGTATCATTATTTCAAGACAGGTAACACTTTTGAATGATCAGACAACATACATACCTACACTCCAGTCCATTTCTTCAACAGCATCCCCATATAAGCCATGCCTGCTCTTTCCTCTAAAAGCTAGTGATGCATAAAGAGCTGTATGGACTTGAGGGTATGACAGGAATAGGAGAAATGGTTTATCAATATTCCTGAAATAGAGAATATAAATAAGAAAGCTAGGGAATGCATAACACATTACCATTTTCATATACATTCTTTCTTGCTCACATGATTTATTCAGTAATAATTCCTTCAAATGTTTTGGAAGTATCTTACATGTTTTCAGCCAATCTAACATTCAGGAGTTTTACCAGATAACCTGAGGTTGCCAGATTGAGAAAATCTTGGTAACCTACCAAACAGAAATCAGGATGGCAATTCAAGTAAGTTTGGGCTCAGTTCTTAGAATGCTTGTTATTTCCATTTATTTCAAAGCAATAAAATAGAGAAGTTGTGTTCAAAATCTATCAACCAACCTTTTAAAGTGAAATTTAATGTGAAAAGGATAGATTAGGACACTTTTATTTTCATAATGAAGGCCAGTCATACAAACCCATACAGTCAAGCCCAGACAATATAATAGTATAATAAGATGGCATAAAATGGATTAATAAACTACTACAGGAATAATAAAAAGTAGAGAAGAGAACTAGGGGATCAACCATATTGGACTTAATTCTCAATAACAGAGATGAAATGATAGATGTTGAAGCTATAGGAACCTTGTGAAGGAAAGTGATCGTGCAATATTGGAATTCAACATTATGCAAGCACAAGCAAGAGAACAAAGTCAAATTAGAATCTTGGATTTTATTTTATTTTTTAATTAAATTTTATTTTCTAATTTAATTAGAATCTTGGATTTTAAGAGAACCAATTTAAATAAACTTAGAGGGAACTTGGGAAGAATTCCATGGATGAAAATTCTCAAGGGGAAAACAATCCAAGAAGCTTAAGAAATTTTGAAAAGTGAGATCATGAAAGCCCAGTCTAGCATAATACCAATGAAGAAGAAAAATAACAGCTCTCAAAAGAAACCAGCAAGGATGACAAATAACTCTCTAATAAATTGAAACACAAGGAGGACAAGTATAAAAAGTGGAAAGAGGGGCATATAACTAAGGCAGAATATCAGCAAAATAGCATGAGCCTACAAAGATGAAGTCAGGAAAACTAAGGCTCAAAATGGACTAAGGCTTGTGACAAAAGTAAAAAATAACAACAAAAAAGCTTGTAAAAAACAAGAAAAAAGTCAAGGAAAATATTGGTCCATTAATGGAAAAAAATGGCAAGAAGGTGATCAGCAACAGGGAGAAAGCAGAAGTGCTTAATTCATTTCTTGCATCTGTCTTTACACAAAAGGAAAAAACAGTCCAACCTATCAAAAATAGTACTGTAAAAAAAAAGACTAGGTATACCAGTTAAAATAGGCAAGAAAATGGTAAGAGTGCACCTATCCACTCTAGATGAGTTCAAATCACCAGAACCAGATGGATTACACCCCAGGGTTCTGAAGGAACTAGCAGGTGTGTTTTGAGAACCACTGAACTATATCTTTCAAAGATCCCCAGGATCTACCAGTCCTCTGGTAGATCCCGGGGAACTACCAGAGGACTGGAAAAGAGTCCCCATCTTCAAAAAAGGGAAAAATGGATCCAGGAAACTACAGACCAGTGGGGTACCCCAAGGCTCTGTCTTAGGCCCAGTACTCTTCAACATCTTCATCCAATGATTTGGATGAGGGGAGAGATGGGAAACTCATCAAATTTGCAGATTTTGCCAATTTTGCCAAGCTGGCAGTAATAGCCAACACTCCGGAAGATAGACTTAAGATACAGAAGGATCTTGAGATACTTGAACATTCGGCGCTATCTAACAAAATAAAATTTAATGGTGAAAAAAGCAAGGTTCTACATTTAGGCAAGAAAAACCAAATGCACAGGTATAGTATAGGTGGTACCTGACTCAATAATAGTAACTGTGAGAGGGATCCTGGGAGTCCTAGTGGACAATCACTTAAATATGAGCCAGGAGTATGCTACAACTGCCAAAAAAAGCCAATGCAGTCCTAGGCTGCATTAACAGAGGGATAGAATCAAGATCACATGAAGTGTTAATACCACTTTATAATGCCTTGGTAAGAGCACACTTGGAATACTACATTCAGCTTTGGTCGCCACAATGTAAAAAAGATGTTGAGACTCTAGAAAGAGTGCAGAGAAGAGCAACAAAGATGATTAAGGGACTGGAGGCTAAAACATATACTGTAAAGAACAGTTGCTGAAATTGGGTATGGCTAGTCTAGGGAAAAGAAGGACTAGGGGTGACATGATAGCAGTGTTCCAATATCTTAGGGGTAGGAGAAGGGAGTCAAGCTATTCTCCAAAACACCTGAAATCAGGAGAAGAAGCAATGGATGTAAACTAATCAAGGAGAAAAGCAAACTAGAACTAAGGAGAAATTTCCTGACAGTTAAACAGTTAATCAGTGGACCATTTGTCTGAAATGGCATAGTGTTTCCTGCCTGAGAGGGAATTGGACTAGAAGACCTCCAAGGTCCCTTCCAACTCTGTTATTCTGTTAATTCTGTGTGTTTTAAAATAGTATTCACAAGTGTATTTATGCTTCCTGCATGTATCCTTTAGGAAAGTTTCTGTCCTTTTAGTTCTCCTGGAAGTTGTGTCTGGCAGTGGAAATGCTTACTTCACTCAAATACCAGATAGTAATGAATCAAAGATAGATCTTGGTTCCAGCCTAAAACTGAACATATGTAGCTGAACAAAATTACTAAGGCAAATTAAAAAGAGTGATCTCTCTCTCTCTCTCTCTCTCTCTCTCTCTCTCTCTCTCTCTCTCTCTCTCTCTCTCTCTCTCTCTCTCTCTCTCTCTCTCTCTCTCTCTCTATCTCTTTGAACATAGGGCTACAATGATAAATACAGGAAGATAGAAGTCATCACTTACAAATGTCTATTTTCAGGAGATGACAGTCCCTGGGGCAATATCAGGGATGCATTGCAACACAAGAGTTCCCACTTCCGGTTTGGATCGCGCCATCGCGGACGCTCCTTGTCGAGCGCCTTTCCGATTCTTCGTAAAAGCCGCCAGAACAGCTGTCTGGTGGCTTTGAAATCTCTCCCCCGGGCAAAGGGGAGAGATGAGAGCTTGACAGGTGGGGTAGAGCCCCCCTAGTGCCCTAGGAACCATCCAGGGGCGCGAAGGGTGAGGGCTCCCCATGCAGCCTGTCTCCTGCTCCAGGAATCTGGAAACCTCCGCTTTTGCGGAACAAGATGCCGCAACCACCGCTGCTTCCAGAATGGGATTTATAATTATTTTTTGACTTAAAGAAGCAGACAGAGAGAAACAGGAGTGCAGATGGGCAAGTACTGAAATTATTTTTTCTTCTTCAACTCCTCTGCTAACTTTCACTTCGGAAAGGAAACAAAGTAACAGCTAATAAGCAACAATATGGCGATTGAAGAAGGTGGGAGGAGAAGTGAAAGTGACTTTCGTTTCGCTAGTGGCTTCTTTTCTCATGGAAACTTTTGATTTTGAAAACTGGCTTTTCTTTCTCTGTCTCCTGACCTTGGATTAAAGTTACAACTGATAAATTTTTAATAATAAAAGACTATCTGGTTTTGAAATTGGAAAGAACTTTAATTAGAGATTTGGCTTTTTCTTTGTACTCCTCTGGAAATACTACAATGGCTTCAAAATCCGGAAAGACTGTTCTGAGCCAAAGAAACGACTATTCCTCTGGTTATACTTCCAAAATGCAACTTATTACTGAGTTAACACCTCCACAATCTTTGACACCTGAAAATTTATTAAGTACTTTAAAGAACATGAAAAATGAACTGATTATGGAATTTAACCAAAAAATTAGTGAAATAGATAAAAAAATGCAGGCTGCTTTAAAGAATATGGACCAACAACTTAGGATGGATGTGTTAGAGGTTTGCAAAGGATTAGCAACAAATATTGAAGTTTTGGCGGATCTTATTGAAACAAATAAACAAGCTTTGGCAACCTCGGTGGAATATATAGATAAAATTCAAAATGACATTGCTAATTTTGAAACAGAGGTGTTGATGACGCAGTTCAGATCTATGGAATTTGCTATAAGGGTGAGAGGCTTGAAGGAGGGATTATATGAAGATTTGAAAGGAAGGATGGTTGAAGCTCTGGAGCAGGTGTCTGGAATGCCTAAAGAGGAATTGGTTACACAAATTGATAAGATATAAAGAGTCAACTCATGGTATGCAAAACAAAAACACCTACCAAGGGACATTGTTATATATTTTACTACAAGAGCTTTACGGAATAGAATTATGCAGGCAACGTTTAAGAACAACCTTCAGGTGAACGGCCAGGAATTAATGATTTGGAAAGAAATTCCCTCTAAAATGCTCAAAGCCAGAAAAGATTATACCTTTCTGATTGATGAACTTAAAAGATTAAATTTACAATATAAATGGGAAGCACCAGCAGGAGTAGCAGTGAAATTTTCCAAAAAAAGATACCGGCTTAATATGATAAAGAAAGCTACTGAATTTTATGTCAATGTGTTAAAGGCTGATATATCCAAAATTCCAGAAGAAAGATGTATGAAAGTAAGAGAGGAGGAGGAGGGAAAGCCATCCTCATCGGATCAAAAGGAAACAGTTTCAAAGAATCAAAGTGATTGGCAGAGCCAGACAGATGGGGAAAAGGAGATGGAGGATCGGGATCAGATGGGAGGCGAGTTGACAAATTTAAAATCATTAAGCTACAAAAAGATGCAACTATCAAGATACAAAAAGATGCAGTATTGAAACTTATTGGATGGATAGAGACTACCGTATATACTCGAGTATAGGCCGACCCGAATATAAGCCGAGGCACCTAATTTTACCACAAAAAACTGGAAAAGTTATTGACTCGAGTATAAGCCTAGGGTGGGAAATGCAGCAGCTACCAGTAAATTTCAAAAATAAAAATAGATACCAATAATGTTTTTGAATATTTATTTCAAAGAAAAACAGTAAACTAGCTCTGTAAGTGGAAAAGAGGGTCAATAAAAACAATAGTCCTACGGGATTGGGCGTCTTAGAAGAACTTTTAATTAAATTAAATGAAATTAGATGAAATTAATTTAAATGAAATTAAATGAAATTAAGGTCTCGCGGAGCTGCCCGTCGTGCAGGTGGGCGTCGAAGCGCACGGGCGCCTGGTTGCAGAGCCGGGCTCCGGCGTGCAGCAGGTAAAGCAAGGCGTGCTTCAGCAGGGCGGCGCAAGGTGCGGCGGGCGGGCGTTGCAGAGCCAGATCCAGCTGGATTGCACGCAGCTGGTTGGCCACGAAGGCGCAGCGCTCGGCCGGGGAGACCTCGCTGGCTTCAGCCACCGACCGGCCCAGCAGGTGATGCACCGTGGCCAGCAGCACCGCCGGGCGGAGGTCGCAAGGCGGCGGGGGAGGGTCCGGCTGGCGATCCGGGTCCAGCTCCAGCCGGTTCAGCCACTTCTGCCGCCACCGCCGCCAGAACTCCCCCGCCGGGCACATCTTCTTGCAAAGGGCCGGCCGCGGAGGACCCTCCGCGATCGCCCCCCCAAAAAGGCATTAACTGGGAAACTAGTCCGGGCTCGGGGTGTTTTGCAAGCGGGCGAGAACCAGCCTCTGGGGCGGCGGCATGAACGAGGGCGAGGCGGAGGGTCCTCCGTGGCCGGCGCTTTGCAAGGATATGTGCCCGGTGGGGGAGTTCTGGCGGCGGAGGTGGCAGAAGCGGCTGCACCGGCTGGAGCTGTACCCGGACCGCCAGCCAGACCCTCCCCCGCCGCCTTGCGACCTCTGCCCGGCGGTGCTGCTGGCCACGGTGCATCACCTGCTGGGCCGGTCGGTGGCCGAAGCCAGCGAGGTCTCCCCTGCTAAGCGCTGCGCCTTCGTGGCCGACCGGCCCAGCAGGTAATGCACCATGGCCAGCAGCACCGCCGGGCGGAGGTCGCAAGGCGGCGGGGGAGGGTCCGGCTGGCGATCCGGGTCTAGCTCCAGCCGGTGCAGCCGCTTCTGCCGCCGCCGCCAGCAGAACTCCCCCGCCGGGCACATCTTCTTGCAAAGGGCCGGCCGCCGAGGACCCTCCGCCTCGCCCTTGTTCATGCCGCCGCCCCGGAGGCTGGTTCTTGCCCGCTTGCAAAACGCCCCGAGCCCGGACTAGTTTCCCAGTTAATGCCTTTTGGGGGGGGGGCGATTGCACCTCTTCCCCGCTGATCCCCGCAGCACGTGGAGACAAGGACCGGTTCCCCCACGCCGGGGACACCCCAGCCCGGTTGCGCCAGCCCGTTCGGGGAATTCTAAGTGTCGCGCGCTTTGGCCAATTTCAATGACTCGAGTATAAGCCGAGGCGGCTTTTTTCAGCCCAAAAAGTGGGCTGAAAAACTCGGCTTATACTCGAGTATATACGGTAATATGATTGTATTTTTCCCTTTTTCTTCCTTTTTTATTTTATTTTTCTTTCCCTAATTCTTTTTTAATATTTTTTTAAAGATTTGGAATCTTTAATTCAAACTGTTTATTATTAATATCCTTTTAAGATTTAGAACTTTTCTGAAGTCAATAAGTTGATGTATAACAATATTATGCTATTAATATTATGATGAAATTTAAAGTTAAAATTTTTTTCTATTTAATATTTAGTTATTATCTATGTAATATTCAGTTAAGTTTTATTCAATTTTGAGATTATTTCTATTATCAATATTTTTTATAAAAATTTAGAATTTTTTCGATGCTAATAATTCGATGTAAGGTAATATTATGTTAATAATATTAGTTTAAGATTCTTGTATTTTATATTTAGTTATTATTTATGCAATATTCATTTAAGTTTTATTTAATTTTGAGGAAATGTTGCGTAGGATAGAGGATTGAAAGGAGGAGGAAGGAATTTCTCTGTTTGCCAACTTTTTTTCTTTTTTCTCTTCTTTATCTTATTTTTGTTTTTTTCTATATTTTTTTCTTGTATTGTTATTTTTTCTTGTATCTTTATTACTTTATATATAGACGATATAAAAGATAGAGGTTTAATGTAATTTATTAGTGCACAATTTGGAGTTGAAGTTTTCAAAAAAATAATGTGGAAACCCAACAAGGTTTTTTTATTAACTTAATTTAAATTTATTTAATTGATATTATGCCCTGTATTTTCTCTGGGAAGTCCGGGGGGAAGGGGGGGAGGGAAGGGGGCGGGTTAGGGGGGAGAAAAATTTAAAAAAATGTTTGTACTTTCTATTTAATATTTAGTTATTATCTATGTAATTTTGTATTAATAAAACTTTTTGAATTAAAAAAAAAGAGTTCTCGGTCCCAGAACATATCTAATAAATAGTTCATACACATGGGCATAATGTTATTTGAGGATTTTCTTTTTAAGTCCACCTGATTGACAGCAAGCTTAGACAAAGAATCCTAGCAATTAATATACTTAAAAGAGTATAAAATCACAGATAATTATTTTTCTTTCATCAAATTTTCTTGTAGATTTGGGTGGAAAGTGAGTAAAATGTGGCCTTGAAAATGGAATGGCAGATCAGCTTCTAAGCCGAAGGGAGAGTTTACAATAACAGTTAAGATCCTGTTTTATTAACGGAAGCATTCCATTTCCTCTGAAAATTTACTACCATTCCATTCTATACAATTTATCCAAGCAGGTCTTGCTTTCTTAACAATTCAATGTTATTCACTGAAAGAGCAATAAAGCAAACTCTGTGTTTGCATATATATTCATATTCATTTACATGGCAGTGAAACATGCACATCCTTCTCTTTGATGATGGTCAATTACAAATACAAAGGATATAACTCATTTTAAGCTATTTCATGAGTATCTTACTTAAGAGGAATGAAAAATCTCTAATAACCCTAATAGATCATAATTCAAATTAAGGAATGTTCTTTCTTCTAATGCTTGGGGTCCAAAAGCAGAGTCTTTTAACGTAAGTTGCTTTAAGTCTTCATCACTTAAAATAAATATATGTTTAAAGGTACAGACAGTCAATCAATTCTAATATTCTGAAAGTGTCATTTAATTAAAATTAAGCTTACAAGACTGAGATACATAAGACAGCCAAATATGTAACATTGCAAAGTAATACACTACATTAATAATTCTTATTCCCCTTCTGTCCTATTAAAATTATAAGTTGGTAGCAATATATGGAAGTGCCTGGGGAACTTCACAAATATAAAAATAGCCTGTGCATTTCTGATGTATGAAACATGTATAGTACTATGGCAATTGCCTTTTTTTTTTCCTTGGGAAGGATTTTGGTCACTGTCTGCCTGTAAGATCATTTCTTGTGCTGCTGTCTTTTCTTTTTCCTCTGAACTGCATTAACAACTTCCTTTAAAAGTAGGAGAGGTGTGAAGATGCTGCTACTACTTGCTATTCCTTAGTGTTTGCTGATATTAAAAAAAAAAGACTATGAATAAGGAGCCATGCATGCCATGTTTCCAGAATCCTTCATCTATAGCAGAAAGCTTCAGGAGTGTGTCCTAAAGTAAAATTGAAGTCCCCAGAGCAAAGATGGTTGAAGACTCTGAATTTCAGATAAAGAAAGCTTTGAACTAGACAGCCTTATGCCTGGAACAGAAATTGCATCCCTCAGACAAAGCTCTGCTTCAGAATAAGTGCCAACACACTTATTCCCAAGACAATCTATGGAGTCAATGTGCCAATGCAAGAAGCAAGCTGGGCATGAAATCGTAAACACATGGATGGAACATTAATAAGAGTGCAAGGAAGAGGAAAAATGGCTCGATCACTCATTCTGATTATAGCAATCACAAGCCTGACAACTGGCTTGTGAGAAAGTTGCTCATGGGATTGGCAGTGATGGGAATTGTATAATATTATGTAAACCTGAAAGGAGTTTTTGTTGTTATAGACTAAAGAGTAGGTACAATTGACTCTTTATAATTAGGTATTAATATTTAAGTGCTCTGGACAAATTTTAAAATGACTTGAAATGTAAATACCCAAAGTAGCAAGAAAAAGAGCAAGGTAATGTTTTTTCTCATTTAAAAAAAGAATTTGGTTGTCTTTTAAAGCTGCATATAATCATCATTGTAAAGGTTAGCTTCCTATACAGAAACATTGCTGAATACCTTCAAACATTTCTTTTTCTGAATCTTAAATTTGGTAAACAGCAGTAGAAAATGTTAGGTATTTCAGTTTCCATGAGACTAAAAGAACATAGCAATTGGAATAATAGAAAACAAAACCTTATTTTCAGGCATAATCAAATTTTCCTCACTAAGAACAAAAAGTCTGTGTTTGCATAACAGAATAAACTAAAACTTGGTTGGCTAGTTTGTAATAAAATATGTAGTAGAGATCTGAATAACATAATTAGATTGTGGTTCTTTTATGCAAATTAATATAGCTAGGTTAATTTATTAAAGCGTAACTAATTTAACCATGAATAAATATAGGGTGCAATATAGGATGAACCATGTCCAGTTTGCTATGTTCTTTCTCCAGACGTAAAAAGGGAAGATATAAAACTGAATTTTCGCTATTCATGTACCTGGTTGATATAAAGTCATGTCTGAGTAGGCTGTTACAGATTTCCTTCCCTTCTCCAAAGCATGGATGCTACCAGATATGCTGCAGGTACCCATTAAGGATTATATTTTAAATATCATTTCAGGTGAGAATACACAGCAAGTCTGGAACAGGCCTTGGGCAAAGTAGTTTGCAGAATTCTGGAAAGTAGTGTGATTGCTCTTCACCAGCCCTAAAATTCTGGACTACAAAAACTCAACCTCAGCCGAAGTGCAAACAAAATGCTCTGACTTGAACAATTTAATGAGAGCTGCATAGTTTTCTGAAGCGCCTTGAATGTTATCAGTAAAACACAAGAATTGTTTTCTTGTATGTTGGAAATATGAATGTCAGGCTGGGCATGCTCCTGAGGTATCCTTGACCATTAGTTTGAGCACATTTCTTAGAGCCAGAAGATAGTAGCACCTCTTGGGATTGCATAGTTCAGGAATGGTATGTCAGACCTCAACCCAAGACCAGTGTGGATTTGATGTATCACTTTACTTTTTTGATGTAGTGATTGCTCTCACTTTCTCCCCAGTAGTTGTTAATCATTTCACCAGAGCAATAATCTGAATTAGCAAGACATTTTAGATTAATTGTCAATATAGTGATAGCATACATGAGTTGTAAAATTCTGCCTTCAGGGCCTCTTATATCAAAAATGATTAGGTGGTGGCAAATGTTTTTTCCTGAGACCTTAGAGATTTGGTACTAGTCAACACTTGGTTTCATGGATTAATAATTGTTATGGTACAATACAGTGGTCTATGTATCTCAGAACTTTCTTAGCAAGGAAAATTACTACCTATATGCTTCATTCTGTTAGTACTTGCCAAGCTTTGTTTTTGAGGTGCTAGTTAGCAAAATATAAATCTCTGATAACTTTCCACATGCAGCTAGTTGATTTTATTTTGTCTGATTCTAACAGGTTATATGTTTATCTTTCTAAGTAGACTCAGAGTTGAAGCTTTAAAGAAGAACAGAACTTGAAGTTTATCCTGATTTAGTCATAGCTGAGTTGAAAAACAAGAGCAAAAATCCAGGAAAGGAACTCAGCACAGCAACTACAGCAACTCCATAAGGATCTGAGCAGAAGTTGTTTCATCAACCATAGAAAATTAACTTAAAGTTACTAAAGCTACGAAAGGCTACACGAAAGGCTAGATTCTGGCCCTATCATCAGGAAAATCCACCCTGTTATACAGGCATGTACATCTATAGACTTTGTATGATGGTATAGACTATCATATGGAACACCTATAATTAAAAAAATGTGCTCATAGATGTGATAAGAGGATGATTTCAGAATATAACAGATAATAGAAATTCCTAGCATAGAGATTTCAGGTATGCATGTCTCTATGTGGCATGGATTCTGTAGTTTTATTCTTCCATTTCAACCTGGCTTTTCCTAAAACATTCTCATTTCATGTTAATGCTGAAAATTGGCCAAACTTCATAAAACATTGTGAAAATTGTACATAGTTTGTAACAATTATTCATATTTATCAAGAATTGAAGCTATATTGAACAGGGCCTTAGATAATGTAGATAGTGCTAGCTCCAAAGCACCAGCATCATTTACCAAAAACAAGAGCGAAACTTATAAATCCCCAGTTCTATAAATGTGTGTATTTTCATTTTTTTCACAAACAAATGCCAGGTATGTCACTAATATACCAGAGTAATATTCCAATGTCTTAAACTATACCTACCTTCTTATAAAATGTTTGGCATCTTCTGTAAATCTCTGGGTTAGGTTTTCATAAATCCATGGTTGCTGGGTAATAGTATAATTTCTCATCAGGAAGCAATTTAGATGCCGAAAGTTGTTAAAGAAGAGGAATATGATTGCCACCAATGTAACAACCAACAAAAAGAAGTAGCCTACCATTCTATGTGGCATTCTGAAAAAGCCAATATAATGCATAACTTCCAAAGTTATTAGAGCAATTCCAGTGATCTGAAGTGTTGAGTGAATATGCATTTTAATTCCTTTGATGAAAACACTTCCATCCCCAGGTCTGCAGTCTCTAATATTATTCACAGGAATTCCATAGAAATGATCAAATCCATGATTTAAGGGATGGTGGCAGAAATCATGACTGCTGTTACAATTTAGACCAAGATGCCATTTGCCTAGATGAAAAAAAGCACATAGATTTCAGATCATATGTCAGTCCGCAATAAAGATTGTAGAAATACATATTTACATTTTAATATGAAGGGACTAAAATTATATTTCCAAAATATATATATATGAATAAAGTAATGCAATGTGAAAAAAACAATTTTGCATTTGAAAATGTATACAAAACGTATTACTGTGTTTCCATATTATAAACTATATGTAAATAAATTATTTTCAATAATTTATAAACAGAAGTATTTCAACAGAAGCGAGAAAAGGAAAAGCAGTTTTAAAGTCTAGAAAAAAGTGGAAACTGAGGAAAAATATACCCATTTCTAATACATTACTTAAACAAACAAATAAATAAATAGAGAATATTCATCCCTAACACCCCTTGTTAGGTGGACCATCTGAATAATTTTGAAATAGTCTTCAACTAAAGAGTCTTATTTAAGAAAACCACAATTCTTTTCACTTGATTTCACAAATATATATATATATATATTTCATCAATATATTTCATATATATATATATATATATATATATATATAAATATATATATATATATATATATATATATATATATATATATATATATATATATATATATATATATATATATATATATATATATATATATATATATTTCACCAATATATAATTTCTCTGAAAAATGTGCCACTATACATTTCTATTTGGATGCACATTTTGGGCATGTGTGAATTAGCATTCTTATTGTAAAAGTAAAAAGATCAGCCTAGCCTTTATTATGAATCTGGGGTTTCTTCCCCCCCAACTTTTCTGATGATAAGCAAATCTTATTTAATAGTGGACTAATGGCAGCTAAAATGAGTTGGAATGGAATTAAAGGCTATCAGAATTTTTTGCTATTAATGTGGCATATTTATACTGTATTTATGTTCACCATAGGCCTCAGAAACCCATTAACTAACTAAATGCACCTATAGACTTAATAGATTGCTTTTTAATATGATATTGGATCATATAGTTACTTAAATTGTGATCCATAAATTGGGTGAAGAATTAAAAAAATAGATCAAACAATTGCATTATTTCATGAATCTTTGTAACTTTTCACGAACATATTATATTTGGAGTTTTTTGTTATATGTGTATGTATCAGTGGTGGGTTCCTATCGGTGCTGTGTGGGTCGCCGCACAGGTAGGAGCCCAGCGATGACATCATTTTTAGGCGCTTTTTTCCGGCCTCTCTGCGTCCTGCGCTCTTGGAGAAAAGCCCTCCCACCTGCCCATGTTTTAATACCGACCTTTATTCTTCCTCCGAAGCACAGCTGAGAAGCTCCTCAGCTGTGTTTCGGCTTGTAATGTCGTCCTAAGCATGCGCGGAAGTGAAATCGCTCGATGGAACGCGAGTTCACTTCTGCGCATGCTCGCGATGCACACTGGTAGCGAAAATAACCAGAACCCTCCGCTGGTGTGTATGAATGTTGCCAATATTCTAATATTAACTTGCAAATCATTTTGAAAACCAATTTAAAGATAAGCACACATATTTAAAGTGAAACACAGTGGAAAAATATGCACCTATATCGATCACTCTTACCTATAAGACCTGTAGAATAGCCTTCCTGTTGAAGAAGCTTTGCAAATGTTATTTCTTCAGCAGGCAGACCCCCTGAAGAGGCTGAAAATAAGAAGACTCCAAGCCGATTCAGACTAGCCATTCCTAACAAAATTAAACATTTGAATATATATTTTATTAAGAGGATATATATGTAAATAAAGCAACAATAGAAGAACATTTTATCAGATTATCTATGAAAAACAGATGGCATATTGAGCTTGGCTGTTTTTATTAGGATGAGAGCAAAAAGAAGTTCATCCATTTCCAGGTATTGTTGTAAAGAATGATTGAGCATCTTTTTGTGATTGAGGAGCAGATTCTGTGATCCATAGCATTATGAGCTCTATTAAAGCTTGATAGGAGTGAACAACATGCTAACATGTGTACTTTTACCACCATTCCATTATTATGATGATTAGCCACAAAGCCAGCCAGATGTTTAGACTGTAGGTGGCATTTTCATCCACTTACTGAGTCCTTGCTAAAGACCTGGGATAGGCAGATGTTATTATTTAGTAACATCCTTCTCATCTTTCCTATTACCTTCTATTATTAGTATTTTATTATTATATTACTTTGTTGTTTGCATGTACACTGAGAGCCTATGCACCGGAGATAAATTCCTTGTGTGTTCAATCACACTTTACAATGAAGAATATTCTATTCATTAAAGGCATTGTCACAGTATTTAAGCTGTTCCAAATAAAGCTGCTTTTTGCAATTGACCATGATTATGTCAATGCCAATGATGTTCAAGTGTTGCTCCAGATGTTTACTATTGTTGTTAACCTTTTGAAAAAAGCAACAATGTAGTGTCATTTTCTAATCAGTGGGACATCTAAAAAGAAGAAAAATAGCCAGCAAGATGGAAAAATCTGCAAAGCAAGGATTTTAGAATACTTTCAACCCTGAACATTCCCAAGCACAGTAAAATTTTCATTGGAGGAAAAAAAAGTTATGATTAGCTTTTGGGGCCTGATGCTTGGTACAGCCTGCAAATATCCTATTCTGAATGCCTTAACTGGTTAATTTTTATTCTACTTCTCAACTTTTCACGTTATATCAAAGCCTCATACAGGAAAAGTTGCCTTCCTTTGTATGAATGGGAATGTTTTATGGAAGCAGCTTTGTTATGAATTAGGTTTAAGTGCTGGCCCTGCTGGTCCTTTTGTTTTTCTGTCTCTGAGATCCATCAGATTAGTGGACCAAGCCAATAAGCTGTGGCAACATATTTGGGGAACTCTTTGTCACTGAGATGTGACAGGCTGGTCATGCCATCCATTCAAAAAAGCCTTAGAGATGCATTTATTCTCATTATCTTTCTGTTAAGGTTCTTTCTACTCTGACAAAAATTGTTTTTGTGCAATTGTATTGCTTGTGTTATGCAATGTATACATTACCCTCCTACTCAAAGTGACTAATCAAGATTGTTAAGTCTGTAAGTCTGTTGTTTGATTACTGGTATTAAATCAATTGTTTCTGATCAATTATAATTTAAAGCTTTAAATTTAGTGAATCTGTTCATCTAGGGATTCACTGAAATATACAATTTATTTGGGAGAGGGGTTAGCTTTTTCATGCAACTGCAGTTGAAATGAAATCATCATTATCTGTGAGAAAAAAATGTGATTTTACCTAAAGACATATTTCTTTTTTTCCATCTACCACATAGAAAAGAGCAAAACATTCAAAAGAGGTGTTTTGTAAAGAGCATTAGTGCAAATAAGGTACCCCTTTTTAAATTGTTTCTAAGGAAAGAGAAAAACAGGACAACCAACAGCAAGGTGGATCAACTCAGTGAAAGTGACAACCAGTGCACTGTTGGGAAAACTGAAACAACAGATTAGGAATAGATGATCTTGGAGAAAAATCTATGTATGTGGTTGTTAGGAATAAAAAAATAACTTGATGGTACATAATCAATCAATACCTGTTGCATTAATGTAGGCTTTCTCTTTGTCAGTTTGCAGGCCTATAAACTATTTCTTGGTAAGATAGACAAATATGGGATAGACTGCATCACTACCAGATTAATTCATAAGTTTGCTGACAAACTGCACTCAACATTTAGTCCTCAATAGAACTACATTTACATGGAGAGAAGTATGAAAAAGGGTATCCAAGGTTCTGTCTTAGGCCCAGTATTCTTAAACATCTTCATCAATGATTTAGATGAGAGGATAGATGGGAACCCATCAAATTTGCAGATAATACCAAGCTGGCAGGAATAGCCAACAGCCCAGAAGATAGGCTTAAGATCCAGACAGATCTCGACAGACTTGAACACGGTGCCCTATCTAATAAAATTAAATTCAATGGTGATAAAAGTAAGGTTTTGCACTTAGGCAAGAAAAACAAAATGCACAGGTATAGAATAGGTGGTACCTGGCTCAATAGCAGTAACTGCAAGAGGGATCTAGGAATCTTAGTGGACAACCACTTAAATATGAGCCAGAGTGTGCTGCAGCCACCAAAAGAGCCAACGCAGTCCTAGGCTGTATTTACAGAGGAATAGAATCAAGTCCACATGATGTGTTAGTACTGCTTTATAATGCCTTGGTAAGACCACACTTGGAATATTGTATCCAGTTTTGTTTGCCATAATATAAAAAAGAATCCAGAATATGTGCACACAAGATGATTAGGGGACTGGAGGTTAAAACATATGAAGAACAATTGCAGGAATTGGGTATTCTAGTCTAATGAAAAGAAGGGCTAGGGGTGACATGATAGCAGTGTTCTAATATTTGAGCGGCTGCCACCCAGAAAAAGGCAGAATAAGAAGCAATGGATGAAAACTAATAAAGGAGATAGCCAACCTGGAAACAAGGAGAAATTTTCTGACAATTAGAACAATTAATCAGTGGAATGGCTTGGGGGTGCTCTAACACTGGAGTTTTTAAAGAAAAGATTGGACAACCATTTGTCTGAAATGGTATAGGGTCCCTTGCTTGAACAGAGGGTTGAACTAGAAGTGGTGTATGTACTGTATTTGTATATTCCCACAAAGAGAAATATTCAGTCTTGTAATATCAACACATTAAAGGAAGTACAGTATCTGGTTCACACTAACACTCCTTCGGTTCCAAAACTGTCAGATGCAGAATAGAGCACCTGTCTCATGTAATAATTACTGGAGTCAGCAAACTCACTAAATAAGTGATAAATATAACATACAGTGCATTTTCTTTGAGGAGTCCACACTCACACAGTAATTGTAAATTAAAACAATACAATCCTTTTTCATATTTAAAAGTAAACATATAAACACTTTAGTTACCTGATCTGATAGGATATCGGCCTGTCAAGAAAGCTGCCCTACTTGGTGTACATAATGGAGAAGCGGCTACATGATGAGTTAGTTTTATGCCTCCTTTAGCTAAATTGTCAATATTGGGAGTTCTGGAAGAAAAATGTGCATTGACAGTACATAAAGTTTGAATTCAGGCTACTTAAAAACATTCTTCTATCTCTGTTACTACCCTATCAAATACAAGCTGAAGAGGGGAAAAACATATATACAGAGAGCTTAATAGAGTATTTTCTCTTACTTTATTTATGTGAATAACATTAAACATCAAAGCAGTTTATTTATTTGAAAATTGTCAAGCACATTGATAAATGGATCATCCTTTCAGCCTTATTTATGAAAACATTCTCTTTTAATAAGAAGCAAAATAAAGCAGGGATGAAAAAGCAGGAAAATGCAACAACAATGTATAGCAAATGAATAAAATAGTTTTTAAAAAAAAGAAAATAACAACAGTTATTGCAACTTGCATGCCGCTGCATGGTTTTTTTTAAAAAAAATAAGTCCTTTCTGGAGCAGAATCATGTGATCTTATCTTTTCTGATCTTACATTCTTTAAAAATTTTAGTTCCTTTATATGTAAAACTTTATGCAACAAGAAAAAAAACCCTCAACTGAACCAAATGCTAAATAAATATTGCAAATCAAAATGTGACAATATAATATCTATTAGGAATAAATTAGTTCAAACTGGTCATAGTCAAGGTAACTATATTACATTATAGCATTAATTTTTTTAAATAAATTAGTGTTTAAACAAATTATTCAAGATCAACCATATGTATAGGCTGCATTAGAATTGAGTATGACCTGGATGCATAGCCTAAGCCCAGGCTAAAAAGGTTGCCTATGAGGCTTTTAAACTTTGCCTAATATGGAAACCTTAGATACTGTTTATTTTAATTAGCAAATTAAAACCCTGTGGATTTATATTAACGCTCATTGGGATAATATAGGTGCTTGTAGATGTGTGTCTGCATTAGAAGCAGAAACTACTGAAGTTTCTATATATACCCTGTTTTCCCCAAAATAAGACCTACTCTGAAAATAAGCCCTAGCCTGATTTTTATCATGCTCCTAATATAAGCCCTACTCCAAAAATTAAGCCCTAGTTAAGATCATCAGTGTTGGGGGCATGCCCAGCACTGAAGGTAGCGAGAGCAAGTGGGCCGATGGTGTCCGGCAACAGCTGCAGCCTGCGAGTACAGGTGAGTTGATTACCTGACCAAGCAGCAGGTGGAGGCAGAGGCAGGGGGAGGCATGTGTCGCACAGGATGCGGGAAAGCTGAGAATCAGTGGGCCAGAGCGGGCAGGCAACTGCGGGAGGCTCGCCTTTGTGCGGCAGTCTCAGTAGCACATGGAGACAAAGACATGGGGGTAGGTAGGCAATCCCAATGCACTGTGTGGCATACTGGAAAGCTGAGAGACATGAATACGAGTCTCCGGCAGCCACCTGCCCATTCCGTCCCACCATCTCTCAGTTTGCCTGCTCTGTTGTAGCTGCAAACAAGCAGAATAAGTTGGCCAGCGGCCATGTGGGGTCTTCCTGGATGAGAATGCTACAGCCACCGCTGTGAATTGAGGCAGGTGTCAGCGCATGGATGGCCTGGCTGTGGGGCCCTGAGGTAAACTAGTGCAGGGCACGTGGGACAGCTCCACCCTCCCTTGCTTGCATAGAGCTGCCATGAGCAAGCAGAAAAAGTGGCCCACCAGTAAATGGAAAAAAATAAGACATCCGCCAAAATAAGCCTTAGTGCTTATTTTGAAAAATATAAGACTGGGTCTTATTTTGGGGGAATCATGGGTATTACTTGAAAAAATATGTCATAAACAAAGGAATATGGTAAGTACACAATTATAATTAGTGCCAGAAAGAGAATCATACAATATACAAGTCGGATGGATGGATGAATGAATGGATATATAATTCCATGTTAGATTATATGGAGCTGCCTTTGAAAACTGGAAGAGTTCAATATGTTCAAAATACAATGTGAAGACTCTTTATTTGGATTATGAATCCATGAAATATTTTGTCTGGAATCTTACTTTTAATGAAAAGGGTTTCAAATCACACTTGTAAATATAGTGATTTTTAGTGGTGCTAGAATTCAATTCTTGTAATATTCGACGATGATAAAAAGTAAATTATGAAATTTGAAATCTAACACCATCTGAGAAAAAAAAAATATTTGAAAATATTGAAAAGAGTTCTGAACCATAGATCCCAATACAAAGAGCATTGAAATTGGGGATATTTAAAGTATTGTGCCAAACATGATTATTAACTTTTGATTCTACATAAAAAGCCAAATTTTGGTTTCTACATTTATAAAATCAGCAATCCATATTTTTTTACTTCTTAATTGCCAAAACATATGTGTTGTTCATATACCTAGTATTTCTATACATACAGAAGATGTCTTAAGTCCCAAAATTGCTTTTTCAAGAGGCAATTGGACTTTCTGAATTCAAAGAAAAACCAGAAAGTCCAGTTGCCTCTGGAAAAAGCACCTTTGGGACAACCATGATCTAGATGACTGAGAATCTCTATAGACATTGAAAATATCTTAAGATACATAAGTCCCCCTAAGATGTAAAATATGTCACATATTTTAAAAGTTTTGAAACTCATTTCCATTTCTGGAGAATCAGTCCTTTTAAATAGTTAGCCAGATTCACCATAATATTATTTAACAGTTTCCTTCAAGCAATTTTGAGGTTACAGCCATATCTATTTTTCAACTGTACTGTATACTAGGTTTTTGCTTTTATTTTTTAATTTATTTTAGCTATATGAAGCTCATTTATTTATGGATGAGGAGCTGATTTCTGAGATTTATTATAAATATAATCCTATTGCTTGAAAATGTCACCATAAGTCACACTAAAAAGATTATTTATCCCCCCCTTCTCTTTCTTTCTTTCTTTCTTTCTTTCTTTCTTTCTTTCTTTCTTTCTTTCTTTCTTTCTTTTTTCTTTCTTTCTTTCTTTCTTTCTTTCTTTCTTTCTTTCTTGTCTCTTAGAAATTCTTTTTATATATAACACTACAGAACAAAGTGTACAGTCAGTTCGTCACCTGGACATGGATTGGAATATGCTATGGGCAAGCTTATAGATGGATATAAGCGTAAAACAGAAAGCATTAATAGTGATCGTACGTCTGTCACAGTGTCTGCTTTAAAGACAAAAAATAGAAATAAAAACAGTTACATGAAGCAAGAAACATGCGAATGCTTTGTGTTCAAGAAAAAGTGTCATTTAAAATCTGGAAGAAGCTGGAAAGCTGGAATGCATCAACTACAAAAGGGCAAAAATGTGAAGGAAGAAACTGATTTTGTTTCAGATAATGGATGTTTTTCAATCCAAAAGTTGCACCTCATCTTTGCAAGCATGGTGTGTTAATTCAGGAGCTATGAGTCACATGACAAATGACAGAAATCTCTTTATTCACCTTAGCCAGAATACAACAGAAAAAAAATCACCACAGCTAATGGGTAAATAATAGAATCAGAAGAAATAGGAGATGGTTTTCTTTACGGTCCTACTTCTCACAGTATCACCAGAAAGACTCTTGTGAAAAATATCATGTATGTCCCAGCTCTTGAAACTAATCTTTTGTCAGTGAAGAAGCTCACAAAACAAGGCAATGTAGTGACCTTCAAAGGGGACAGTTGTGTTATAACAAAAGTGGATATCTTACTTGCAAAGGCTAAAATTACAGATGAACTGTATCAGCTGAACTGCAATCAGGTGGTTAATACAGCCAAGGGGAAAAGAAACATTCAAACTGCATTCACACGTGGCATAGACGACTTGAACATAGAAGTCCTGACATAATAAAAAAAATTAACTGAGAATGACTATGCAAGTGGAATAAAAATTAATGAAATGCACCAGCTGTATAAAACAAAAAATGTCAAGAAAAGCCTTTCCAAAGCAGAGTAAAAGCAGAGCTAAAAAAAAACCCTCTGGACTTAATTCATCCAGATCTTTGAGGTCCAATAAAAACAGAAGAGGTATTTTCTCACTTTTATAGGTGATTATTCCTGGTATACTACACTATATCTGTTATCCAAGAAAAGTGAAGTACCAAAGAAACTTGAACAGTATTTAGTTCAAGTAAACATACTAAACAACAAATTTGGCAAAATGCCAAGTGCTGCACAGACAATTGAATTGAATATACAGGTGAGAATACACAGATTCTCAGAAAGCATGACATAATATTTCAAACTACTGTACCATTCAACCCAGAACAACATGGAGTTGTAGAAAGAATGAACAGTACTCTATGTGAGAGTGGAAGAACCATGCTGTTTGAGGGAGATAGGTCAACCACATACTGAGGGGATGCAACTATGACTGTATGCTATCTTCAAAATTGACTACCAGGAAAATCAACTGAGATTTGGGGGTTTTCCATTGGACAGTTCATATGGAGTTTCCATATGAACTGTGCAATGGAAAACCCCCAAATTTGCAGCATATAATTTTTTTGGGAAGCAAAGTCTATGTACACATTTCAAAAGAAAAGCATAGAAAATGGGATGCTTGCGCAAAGGAAGGTGTATTTGTGGAATACAGTGAATCTCAAAAGGGATACAGAATTCTACATCAAGACACAAACAAGGTAACTATCAGTAGAAATGTAATTGTTGATGAAACTTCAGTGTGTTCAAAATTTCATGAACTAACACAAACACTGCAAACTGAGGGAAATTCCACATCAGTGTCACATGAAGATAAGAAACAAAATGAAATAGAAATTAACGCAGACTACCCAAATGTTGTAAAAGAAGAAATCAGGCCACAAGAGGTTTCAATCAGAATTCAATCAGAGCCACTAGAAGCAATAAAGGCATACCAGCCAAACATCTCTTCTATGTTGCTTGTATAGTATTAAAACCCAGAGATGGGAAGGAGAAGCCAAAGGAGATTGCAGCTACCGCCCTGGTCCCCTAGCCCAGCTGGAGCCAGAGTCCTAGCAGCTCCAGTGACAGTCCCTCAGAGAGTCAAAACTGAAGCCGCAGCAACAGCGCCAGCTCTATGGATAGCCAGGACAGCAAGAAGATGAAGAAGGAGGACAAGAAGAAGTACAAGAAACAGATTTATAGAACTAACATCCAAAATAGGACTAATATAAGGAGCAGTCGTTGAGTGGGGGTATTGAAATACATTGTTAGAATGTATAATTTGCAACTACAAAAGTATTCAGCCAGTAGATGGCAGTGTTTGTAAATTTGCTAGGTATAATCTATGTCAGGGGTCAGCAACCTGCAGCTCTGGAGCCGCATGCGACTCTTTTATCCCTCTGCTGCGGCTCTCTGTTGCCAGTCGGCACCACAATTTTGACAGGAGCTTCCGGTTGGGGGCGGGGAAAGCAGGGCGTGCCAGGAGGAGACTCTATGGCAAAGGGTGGGTTTTTTACTCAGCTCCACAATTGATAGGGCTTTCGGTAAGGACTGGTAGAGGAAAAAGGAGGAGACTCTGTGGTGGGGGAACCAGACTTCCAGTCGGCTCCAGAACTGAATGGGGGGCTTCCAGTTAGGACCTTTGTGGCTCTTTGAGTATTTAAGGTTGCCGACCCCTGATCTATGTATATACCCTGTCTTTTGTTCTGAGTTTCCTGTTACATTTAAACAGTTAAGCAGTAAAGGTCCATGGTGACAGTGCACTTTGTTCTGTAGGGCTATATAAACAGAATTTCTGTTTACTCTTTCTTTCTTTCTTTCTTTCTTTCTTTCTTTCTTTCTTTCTTTCTTTCTTTCTTTCTTTCTTTCTTCCTTCCTTCTTTCTTTCCATTTCTTCTTTCTTTTCTTTCCTCTCTGTCTCTTCTCTGAAATATTATAATGAATTGAATAGATTCCTTTTTCCATTTTTACCACAATGAATTTATTTCTAATACATTTAACATGTATTTGTGATATATTTAATGTATTTCACAAACCTCATTTTAATAAATTGAGTTTGTAATAGATACATCTATTTTCTCTCAAATATTAAAATTAAAAAGAAAAAGCAACATCAACTACTCGTTGATTATGCTATTGTGATTTTCACGTTGTATAGTTTTAAGCATAGCAATTCCACCATGCAGTAGAGATATTTGTGGGCACTTGCATGCATCAAACAAAATAACCAGAGTGTTGTAGATTATCTATTTAAATAAATAACACAGATAAATCACCAAGAATAATATAAAACCTTAGACTTGTATTTCCATAGCATCCCAAGTCTCCAATGCCAAGGTCATCAACCATGAACAAGATGATGTTGGGCTTTGAAAGTCTTTCATCTATAGCACTGTTGGTTGGCCACAGATAAAGCATCAACTGGAAAAGGATGATCATTCTTCTGTGTTAAGGTGGAATTGCTTTTGTGGCACCTGTTTCATAAAGAATGTTACTTTGTTGATGAGTATAATCATTTGACTTAGCAAATAAAGTGAGTACAAAGCCAAAAGAAAATAATGATCTTTGTGGATTTAGCATGTTATATATAGAGAGAAAACTAAATGTTACTAAAAAATAAAAACATACCTTTCATATAATTTTTTTAAAAAAGATTTAGAGATGGTATATCACAATTTCATTCTCAGATAAAGCACAGATACAAATAAACAAGTGAATTGCAGTCTAAAAGAGATCTGTATTAAGATACATGCCATCTGGTGTGAATATTCCATCTGGTAAAGGTATTGAGAGAGAAAGGTTGGAAAATTGATATTTATAAATAATTTATTGACTAGCTCTGTAGACTCTGAACAGATGAACCTGATTCCAGAATTTTCCATATGTAATATAAAGCACCATCAACTGGAAACATGAAGACTATAGTTGATGATTTTTCAGTAGTTTAAGTTCTAATACAGAACAATCCTAGACTTGTTTAAACTCTTAATAAATGCTCTGCCAAACATTATGAAGCCATTTTATTTTTTTTTCAATCCACTCTAAAGTTTTGGAAGAGAGAATTATTTGCTCTTTGTTCAAAGTGTGTTGAGTGCAGCCAGGCCATTCCATTCATTGTGGAATAACACTATACTACTGTGATGATGTGATTGATGCAGCCATATCATAAGAAAAAAGCATCAGGAGCATGCTACAAAATAGAAACACTCTTCAACAAGGCTAAGCCTCAAGAGGACGAGTTGACTTTAGAGACTCCATAATGATATCACAGAACACAAAATGAAATTGCATTTTGAAAGGTGCTTTTATTGTCTGCAGGTATTTATAAATGTGAATTTAGATCCTCAATGGTTCCTGTATCCTCTTCAGAGAGATTTTCAGTATCAGCCATCAATAGACAAATGGAGATAATTACAGTGGTGATATTCAGATAATTTAACAAGTAGTTCACTGCCCTAATGACCAGCTGGGTAGGTGTGGCTAGGTGGTCATGTGACTGGGTGGGCGTTGCCAACTCGACATCACTCACATCGATGGGCACGTCTCCTCACCCGGTCTCTCATGACTGTGAGGATGCTGTAATGGTCATAAGTGTGAAAAATGGTCACAGGTCACTTTTTTCAGTGCCATTGTAACTTTGAATGGTCACTAAATGAACTGTTGTAAGTCAAGGATTACCTTTACAAAAATACAAAAAGCTTCTTTGCTTGCAAAAAGCTGCCCTAAAAAGCAATCATTAGATTAGAAATACCTGCAATCAGGAGTTACAAATCAGGCAGGGTGCCAGAGCACCTTGAGGAATTAAAATAGTTAAAATGCAATGATAACTATCAGCAGCCAACTCTTGCTTATAAAGTGAAACCCTTTAGCAGAGAGGTCATTTAAGCTGTCCAGAAAGTGGGTGGGCATATTTGGGCTACAAAATGCCGAGCTAAAGAAACAAATGAACAAATTATATAGGGAATCAAGTCTCTGCCCTCCCAAGTTTGTCAAGCACGGCTTGTCTCACTCACCTCACAAGATATCCTAAGGAAATCATCCAGATTTAAGGAAAGATCACATGCCCCCCAGAAAGGCAGTAAAAAAAAATCAGTGCCAAGTTTGCATCCTGTCTCTTGGAAGTACACATCAAAAGGACAGTGCCAGGAACCACTAAAGCAGTGGAGGAAGAGCCCCTCCCCAGATAGAAAAAGAAACCATGAGGCAGGAAAAAATTCAAACACAATACAAATAATTAAATCACAACAGTTTAAATCCTTTTAAAACTAAAACACAAGCCTTGTCTTGCTATTGCCAGAGCTCACACTCCAGGCAAGCTTAAGTGTAAACACTTGAGATAAGCCTAATTACAAAGAAAGCAATTAGCGCTAGAATGTAGCAAAAAAGCAAACACAGTAGCTGTTGCTTGTTAAACCAATTACCAGAACAAATAGACACAGGAACTAGCTAGCCAGATTTCTGAACCCTGCTTCTTTTCAGGAACAGAAATTAACCTTTTTCCTTCCAAACAAAGCTGAATAGGGAAAATTATCCCATCAATAAACACAGGATTAAAGGTCACCAAGCACAGAATTAAACTTCACCAAAAACCAGTTTTAGACCAAAAGTCAGAAAGGGTATGTAAACTCACGTTTGAATGTCAATCTTTCTAGCTAGCCAAGAAGCCGTGCTGAATGTCACTCATCTTGGTTCCTTGTCATTAAAAGCTTCTTTCCGGCAGCTCTGCTTCGTTATTCAATTATTTCTTCAAAGTGCAGATCATTGCATTCCAGCTGGAAGAAATCCAACAGGAGAGTATTTCCTCCCAACAGCAGTGTAAAAAGCTTAAAACAACCCTTCCCCTTTAAGACAGTCAAGCCCCAGCAAAGAAAAAAAACAAAACTCCGGAGAAGCTCAGGCAACAGTAAGTCTATGCGTACTGCCAAGAATGTAATAAGGGAGGCAGTTTCTGTAAGCAGGGCAATAAAGATTAGGCTAGAAACAACACCAAAATGTCTTCCTTACAGGATTAGCCTTGTAAAATGGGGGGGGGGGAACCAAAAGGAGATTTCTTCCAACAAACTGTTCTCCCAACTGCTTAGAAAGTTAACAACTGGTTCTAGCGAACAGGTGCAAATCGGTAGAATCCCACCCCGGATAAACCACATTTCCAGACCATTCAAAAAGGATAATTAAAAAAACATTTAAAAATTGTAAAAGACTAAAAAAATTCTCATCCTTATCTTTCACCCAGATAAGCAGAGATTAAACAAACAATCAAACAAAAAACAAAAGGAACTATCAAGGAAAAAAACCCACACTCCCATCAACAGTGGCAGGACAAACTACTGCATATAAAAAGGGAGCAAATCCAAGAAGTAAAGAAAGAAAATTAAGGAAAGAAGGGAAAAAGAAAAATACAGTCATATTAGCAACCATCTGTCCAATAAACTTCAATGCTGCATCATGTTGTATCTTGATGATGGTTGCATCTTTTTGTAACTTGATAATTTTGTATTTGTCAGCTCGCCTCCCATCTGACCCCGATCTTCCATCTCCTTTTCCACACTGTAGACATCTGTCTGGCTCTGCCAATCACTTGAATTCTGTAAATCTGTTTCGATTTGAACAGGAAGGGATGGCTTTCCCTCCTCCTCCTCTTTTGTTTTCATACATCTTTCCTCTGGAATCTTGGATATATCAGCCTTTAAGACGTTGGCATAAAATTCAGTAGCTTTCTTTGTCGTATTAAGCCGATATCTTTTTCCCAAAAATTTCACTGCAACTCCTGTTGGTGCTTCCCATTTATATTGTAAATTTAGCCTTTTAAATTCATCAATCAAAAAGGTATAATCTTTTCTGGCTTTGAGCATTTTAGAGGGAATTTCTTTCCATATCATTAGTTCCTGGCCATTCACCTGAAGGTTATTCTTAAACGTCGCCTGTATAATTCTATTCCGTAAAGCTCTTGTAGTAAAGTATATTACAATGTCCCTTGGTAGGTGTTTTTGTTTTGCATACCAGGAGTTGATTCTATATATTTTATCAATTTGCCTGGCTAGTTCTTCTTTAGACAGTCCAGACACCTGCTCCAGAGCTTCCACCATCCTTCCTTTCAAATCTTCATATAATCCCTCTTTCAACCCCCTGACCCTTATGGCAAATTCCATGGATCTGAATTGCGTCATTAACACTTCTGTTTCAAAATTTGCAATGTCATTTTGTATTTTATCTATGTATTCTACCGAAGTTGTCAAAACTTGTTTATTTTCTTCAATGCGGTTTGCCAAGACTTCGATATTTGTTGCTAGACCTTTGCATACCTCCAACACATCATTCCTAATTTGTTGGTCAATATTCTTTAAAGCAGCCTGTATTTTATTATCTATTTCATTGATTTTTTGGTTAAATTCAGCAGTCAGTTCATTTTTCATGATCTTTAAGGTACTTAATAAATTTTCAGGTGTTAAAGACTTTGGGGGTGTTAACTCAGTGGTAAGTTGCATTTTAGAAATATAACCAGATGAATAGTCCATTCTTTTATTCAAAACAGTCTTTCCAAATTTTGAAGCCATTTTAGTATTTCCAGTGGAGAACAAAGAAAAAGCCAAGCCTCTAGTTAAAATTCTTTTAAGTTTCTTTTAAAATTCTTTTAAATTCCAAAGCCAGATAGACTTTTATTTTTTAGAAATTGACAGTTATTATTTAATCCAGAATCGGGAGACAGAGAGAGTAAAGCCAACTTTCAAAGTCAAAAATTTCCATAAGAAAAAAAGCCGCTAGGGAAACGAAAGTTACTTTCACTTCTCCTCCCACTTTCTCCGATCGCCATATTGTAGCCTATTAACTGTTACTTAGTTTCTTCCGAAGTGAAAGTCAGCAGTGGAGTTGAAAGAAAAAAAAATTCAGTACTTGCCCTTTTAAAATCCTGTCTCTCTCTGTTTGCTTGTTTGATCCATTAAGTAGTTGTAATCACATTCACGAAGCAGCGGTGGTCACGGCATCTTGCTCCGCAAAAGCGGAGGTTTCCAAGTCCCCAGAGCAAGAGACAGGCTGGCTGGGGAGCCCTCACCTTTTGCGCCCCTGGCTGGCACCTGGGGCACTAGGGGGGGCTCTACCCCACCTGTCCGGCTCTCATCTCTCCCCTTTGCCCGGGGCAGAGACTTTCAAGCCGCCAGACAGCTGTTCTGGCGGCTTTAACGGGGAAATGGAAAGGCGCTCAACGGGGAGCATCCGCGATGTTTTCTTTTTCTATCCTATTATTATTACTATTATTATTATTACTAATACCTTTTAAAGATTTAGAATCTTTTTTGAAGCTAATAATTTGATATATAGTAATATTATGCTATTAATATAGTGGTTGATTTTATGATGTAGTTTAAGATTTTTGTATTTTATATTTAGTTATTATTGGTGTAATATTTATTTAAGTTTTATTTAATTTTGAGAAAGAGTTGGAAATTTTTATTTAAAATTATTAAGTTATAAAATATCATAATTTGTTTGAAAAGAAGGCTTATTCAAAGTTTGGAGTCAGTGCTGAATTTACAGGATAGATTGTATTCCTTTTTTTCTTTTTTTTCTCTTTTTTTCTTTTAGCTTTCTTTCTTTATATATATATATATTTATTATTATTATTATCATTATTAATAATATTTTTTAGAGATTTAGAATTTCTCTGAAGTTAATAATCTGATATATAGTAATGTTATGCTATTTATATAGTGGTTGACTTTATGATGAAGTTTAAGGGTTTTGTATTTAACACTTGATTATTGTCTATGTAATATTCATTTAAGTTCTATTTAATAGTGAAGAAATGCTTTGCAGGATAGATGACGGAAAGGAGGAGGAAGGAATTTTTATGTGTACAATTCGGAGTTGAAATTTTTAAACAATAAGGTGGAAATAAAAAAAAACTTTTTTCTTTTTTTTTAATTTAATTTAAATTTATCTTATTGATATTATGCCCTGTATTCTCTCTGGGAAGTCCGGGGGTGGGGAGGGGGTGGGTGGGTTAGGGTTAGGGGGGTAGGGGGGAGAAAAATAAAAAAATGTTTGTACTTTGTACTAATAAAACTTTTTGAATAAAAAAAAAGGGAGCAAATCCCACACTCACTAGCACTAATGATGTTACCTAGTTGTGCAATGAAAAGATTTGTTCATTACCAATTTATAAATTTACCATATTTATTTCCTTAAAAATGTTTTAAATAGTTTTATTTTTCCATTCCCCTCCGATATTTAACAATACATTGACACTTCTTAAATCACACCTATTATTATTGTCTCACCTATTACTTTCCTGTCATCACTTGATCACTCCAGAAGCATATAATAGAGGTAGCCCAATTTGTTCTGTTGAATAGGCTTATTTATTTTTATCCTCATTATGATAGTTGTCACATTTTGTCAGTTTCATTCAATCAAGTAGACAAACATTCTAGAAATTCTCCCTGTGTAAATGGGGAGTATGTACATTTTGATTACTAACATAAAATTAAGGAATTATCACTATCAACAACAAATATAAAATAACTAGCCAGTCTAAGTATTTCATGATCTACATTTATCTACACTGTCCCTAAATCTCTAAATAAATGCTTGTAAAGGATTTGCAGTTGTCTTTTAGAGGGATTTCCCGCAATGCTATTTCGCCATTCAAAGAGGTTAAACAGTATACTTTTACCAGTTCACTTTCACTGCTTGCTTTCTTGCTGTTGTAACTGCAAATATATTTTAGAAACAAAAAGAAAACTAAATACTTGCAGGTTTGTGGCCTATTTCATTTATATGGCATTATAATATGCTGTATAAAATAAACCTAGAAGGTACCTTTGTCTGCTTCAGGAGAGTATACAAATATGTAGGTATATACTGTATATACACAGGTATATATAGATCTACGGTATGTGTGTATATTCTATATTTGTTTACAGTATAGATGTATATGAATATGCATCAATGCATATGTATAAAAGATATATACAATGAATTTTGTACTGATTTAAAATACTGTAGATTAATTCAGAGCAAGCAATACAATTAAGAATGTTGTGACATTCTTCATCACACATTTAAAACAATCAGACATCTTTATCATGACAAAATATGTAAATTAATTAATTCAGTTTATTACAGTCATAGACAATAGACCAGAACAAATTCTAGAATAAAATAATAAATAGATAAAATCTATGATAAAATCCAGTCTGTCAATTACACATGGTCTAAGTATACTAAAATAACAATCCATATACTGAGAGGCCCGTAGTCAGTTTAATACTAAAATGAAAAGGAATAAGCAGTGAAAATGGTGTGCCACATTTGTTGTATAAAATAGCTATGGTGGATTAGAAACATGTTTCCGATGAATCCCCAGTGCTGCTGCGCAGAATCTAGCCACCTGTGCTGTAGTTATGGACTGTTCATCCTTAAGCAGCCACTGGAGATAAGCAGTGTTGGAAAGGCCAGGATACCTAACAATTATTGGAAGGATATGTTTTTTTCGAATATCTCTGTAAAAGGAATATCGAAGGAGTATGTGACCAATGGTCTCCACCTCTCCTGAGCCACAAGAACAGAGTCTTTCAGTCAATGGTATCTTTTTATACTTGCCGTATAGGATGGCAGAAACTGGGTTGTATCACTGGTGACCACCCTTTTCTCACTAACATTAAGTCCTTTTTATACTTGCCATACAGGATGGCCGATGGAAGCGCATAGCACCTTGTGAGTGAAAATGCTTTCCGATGGTTTGCCGACTCCAACTGGGTAAGACAGCTGGCAGGAGTAACAATATATCTAATGGTGTCTGGAGCCAGAAACAACGGAGCTTTCCCTAAATCTGTTTGCCTTTCGATGTCCTCTACCCTTTGTCGCGAGGTTTGTTTTACTTGGTTGTAGTCCAACTTGAGTATTGAGGCTGAAGAGAAGCCTAGTTTGGCAAGGTTGGACTCGACAGTCTTGATCCATGATGAAGAGAATTTGTTTTGGAGGATTAATGGAGCAATGCCTTGCAGAAAGAAGTTAAGCTTTAGCCAGAGATTTAAAGATGCTATACAGATTCTTGCTTTGACTTTTGTCAATACTATCTCCAGGAGCAGAAGTGCATTTGAGACACAATGCAGCATGTGGAGAATCGCTCTAATAAATTTGGATTTAACTCTTTCCAATGGTGTGAAAAACGAAGCTGAGGGTTCGAGCAAGGTCCTGTAAAGAAGCTGTGCTAGTGACTTGGCCAGAAAAAGATTAATTGTAGCAGGAAAATAGTATCGTCCCTTTGTGCAGAAATAATTAAGAATGGCACTTGCTGATCTTTGGCCCAAGGCAGCCGCATATTCACCATGTGCTTTTCTTGAGCCAGTGGCCTGGATGACCACCCCTAGGTATTTGAAGACGGTTACCTGCACTATATTATTACCATTTAGAAACCATGAATAGAGTTTTGGCCTTTTTGCAAAGGCCACAATCTTTGTTTTCTCATAAATGTCCAGTTTATTGTAATACTGGATGAGGGCTCGCAAGGCTCTTTTAAGGCCTACTGTAAAGTGACCAGATTTTTTTTTTAAGCGGGATACCGATGGGGGGCGGGGCCGCCTGGACGCCGGGTTTTGCCCTCTGTGCATGCGCAGAACGCTGAGGATGCGCAGAGGGCAAAAAACCGCTAATGTCGTTTCACAAGAGCCGTTCGCATGCAGGGCAGTTTATAAATAGCGGCCGCCAGGTAGGGAGCCGGTCGGGGTTGCGCAGGGCTGGGGGAGGCTCGCTAGCCCGGCAGCTCCGGCTGCAGGAAAGAGCGGGGGGGGGGTGCCGTACTGGGAAGGGCCAGCAGTCGCCGCTGCCTGAGGGGGCCACTCCCCCGCCCGCCCGCCCGCCTCGCTGCAGGGGACGCTGCACCGGATCCCGAGTCGCGCCGGCTCTCCCGCGGCCACGATGCCCGCCGACCTGATGGAGAAGAGCTCCTCCTCGCCCGCGGCGGCCATCCAGGCCAGCGCCGGAGGAGTCAACGCAGGACGCCCGCCCGCCGCCCACGGCCGGCCCGAGCTGAGAGGCCTGCTGCTGCTGCTGCTGCGGCTGGGCCCCCAGTCCCGGCGGCGGGAAGGCTGCGGCGGCGGCCCCAGCCTGCTGAGCCAGCGCCGAGCCGAGGGCCATGGATGCGACCCCTTTGCTCGGGCCGCCCCGCCCACCGCGACGCCGGCCTTTTCAAGAGGGCGGGGCTGCATCAGGCGCCTCTCCACCGTGTCCTTCACCGCCCTCCAGTGCATGCCCGGCGCCTGATGCAGCCCCGCCCTCTCGAAAAGGCCGGTGTCGCGGTGGGCGGGGCGGCCCGAGCGAAGGGGTCGCATCCATGGCCCTCGGCTCGGGCCAGCGCTGGCTCAGCAGGCTGGGGCCGCCGCCGCAGCCTTCCCGCCCCCGGGACTGGGGGCCCAGCCGCAGCAGCAGCAGCAGCAGGCCTCTCAGCTCGGGCCGGCCGTGGGCGGCGGGCGGGCGTCCTGCGTTGACTCCTCAGGCGCTGGCCGGGATGGCCGCCGCGGGCGAGGAGGAGCTGCTCTCCATCAGGTCGGCGGGCATCGTGGCCGTGGGAGAGCCGGCGCGACTCGGGATCCGGTGCAGCATCCCCTGCAGCGAAACGGGCGGGCGGGCGGGGGGTGGTGGCCCCCTCAGGCGGCGGCGACTGCTGGCCCTTCCCAGTACGGCACCCCCCCCGCTCTTTCCTGCGGCCAGAGCTGCCGGGCTAGCGAGCCTCCCCCAGCCCTGCGCAACCCCGGCCGGCTCCCTACCTGGCGGCCGCTATTTATAAACTGCCCTGCACCCGAACGGCTCTTGTGAAACTTGCCAAACTTGTGAAGAGCCCTTGCAAAGCCGTTCCCGCCGAAAATTGTATTTGTCTTTCGCCCCCCATGAGCCACGGCCGGCTGTCCCTGCAGGGGAGAGCCTGCCCCCCAGCCCTCCCTCGCCCCTTTAAAAAAATTGGGATTTTTTAGAGGGCGGGCGGAATGCGGGACAAGTCATTAAAAAGCGGGTCTGTCCCGCCAAAATCGGGACGTCTGGTCACCTTAGCCTACTGGTGTCCTGGAGAGGATCAAAGAGCCGAGGTGGCGCAGCGGTTAGAGAGCAGTACTGCAGGCTACTGATCATTTGAGTTCAGCTGTTCAAATCTCACCGGCTCAGGGTTGACTCAGCCTTCCATCTTTCCGAGGTAGGTAAAATGAGGACCCAGATTGTTGGGGGCAATGTAAATATATACAGTACATTGCTTAATAGTGTAAACCGCTTAGAGAGTGCTTGCACTTTGAGGTGGTATATAAATATCACTAATAAATATCACTAATAAATCTGCATAGAGCAGCAGGGCAATGCTTCAAAAATCTATTTTTGGGGGGTGGTAATTTGGTTTATTTAACCATTGTACCATGTTGTTTATACAGAATTTGAAAAGCAAGGGGGCCAAAATGCACCCCTGTAAAATCCCCTTTTGAGTTTTAAGTGACTTCGAGAGGGACCCTTGCATATTACACCTTACCTTGACGGTTGTTTTAGTATGTAAGGCAGCTTCCAGCTTCTCCCATAGCTTAGTCCTGGTAACTGCATCAAAGACTGCCTTGAGATCTATAAAGCCGGCGTATAATGATACAGATCTATTTGATATGTATTTTTCAATATCAAATGATGGAGAACTAAGCACTGATCTATGGTGCCTTTCCCCTCTCTAAACCCGGCTTGCTCTTCAGTGATCAAGTTCTCAAGATCCAGCCACTCCTTTAATTTATCTTGGAAGTGTTTGGCGTAGAGTTTGCTGATTATATTTAACAGACTTATTGGTCTGTAATTGGCAGGGTCATCTCTCTTTCCCTTTTTAAAAATTGGGACAATTGCCAAGCCTCAATCTTCTGGGACATGGCCAGCGGAGTCGATATAAGTGAATAGCGTCGCCAGAACTGGTATCTACCACTCCAAATTGTTCTTTAACAATTCAGCAGAAATGAAGTCAGCTCCTAGGCCTTCCTAGTCCTGAGTTGGCCAATGAGAGATTTAATTTTGGACTCTGAAACTGGGGGCCATTCAGGTAAATCTTTCATTGTATACCTTACATTCTTCCTGGAGGGGTCTTCATACATTCTCTGAAAGTGAAGTTCCCAGGTTGTAGGAGGTATATGGGTGTCTAGTGGGGTATGAATTCTATTAGAGTGGCTAGCTATTAGATGTCAGAATAGAGAAGAGCTCTTTTGCTTTGCTGCCTCAATAAGCTGTTCCCAGGAGGACCTTGTATCGTGTCTCTTCTTAAGAACAATCAATTGCTTAAATTGTTTTTTGAGTGTAAGGAGATGTTTAAGAGTTGTTTTATTGCCATTCCCAGTCTCGCTTTTGTATATTTTATATGCCAAGGTAAGAGCTTTCTTGGCTTCAACACAATCTTTGTCAAACCATGGTTTGGAGATGATGCAGGGCCTCTTAGCTGAGAAATTCCATTCATGTGCTAGTAGTGGTTGTAGGTTATGTTTTTATATAGTTCTAGTAGATCTTGGGAAGGGTTGGCTGATATAAAGGCTGAATGGATTTTTTGAAGGTTGTCCTCTGATAGGGCTCTCCTCACCTCCTGGTCAAGTTGTTGGGACCCTTTTGACCCAACATCTTGTTAGGCCTGCTGGAGAAATTGCAGGAATAAATTGGTCCCCAAAGGGCATCTGCCAGATGAAGGGCTTCATGTGTATACACAAAGTTAGATGATCATTTTGTAGGTAAGGTAGGACTTCAAAATTTTCTATGTAATGGTGCTGGTTTTGGACCCTGCCATAAATGCAATCTCACCAGGATAGTTGCCAGCCCAAGAGCCGTTTGATATAAAAAAGTTAAGTTTATTCACCATCTTTGCAAGACAGAGGCCAGCATAATTTGCTCTATTTTCTTTAGAGAGTCGTGTGAGGGAGGTGCTGGTTTGTATGAGAATCTCCGATGTTGAGTATTAGTGATATTTCATATATAATGTGTAATAATCTGGTCCCAATCTAGCATTAAATCTCCCCCTAGTAAGACCCTGGCATTTGGATGATCCATGAGGAGTTTACTAATATAGAGTTCCAACTCCATCTATACTGCAGTGGTTTTATCTTTTCTTAGAAGATAAACATTAATTATTAAAAGCAGGACCGAGTCCATCTTGAGGAGAAGGGCCATAGCCATAGGTTTTAAAGGGGCAATAAGTTTGGGCTCTGCTCTCAAGTTGGTAGAAATAGATATACCCAGCCCTCCTTTTAGTCTTCCTGGGCCTTACAGCTAAAAGACTGGTGATCATGGAAGCCAGTAAGTTTTATATTTTTTCACAATATGAGACATGACAAATTAGAAATTTTTGTAACAGCCGCAGAGTGGTAAAAATGATATACGCAACAGCTAAATAGTGTAGTGGTTAGAACACTTCCTTTTGACACTAAAGACCAGGTGTCAAAGTAAATCCCAACTTCCTCAAAAACTCAACAGAATTCTGGAAGACAACATTGGAAGTCAACTCTAGACAGTTCCCAAAAGTAGCCCTCAAGTTTAGCATATAACAAGATGATGGACTGTCCCTATTTCTGTTGTGTGTAGGCTTGAACTGCCTTACCCATATAATCACAAGGATTGGGTATGGATAGAAGTTCAAGACTGTAACCATGATCAGCCACCTTCTCTACAAGGATGATATCAAGGTGCATGCTAAGAGTGAATGGCCAATCAATCAGATGTCACAATAGTAAGCAAGCACCAGAACAGTAGTGATGCAGGTATATCTCACCTACCTAATTTGTTGTAACTGAGAAGGAAAGCAGAGAAACTTTTAAAATCTTTTTCCTTTTTGCTGTTGTTTTGTATTTTATTTTGTCTTTAATATACACAAACAATAATAAGTAACAGTATGTCAGAGTTTGTTGCAAAAATCAAATCCAGAAAGCACACATAGGTAACGGATTCAGCAGGATTCTTTAAATTTTCTTTATATACATAATAACACGAGACATATATACAATACCAACAGCAGAGGAGAGAACAGTTTCAGTTCAGAGTTGCAGACAGACTAGACCAGACTTGTTTAGTTCTCAGCACAGATCTCAGAGTTAATCCACGCCCAGACTCCAAACTGTTTCAATTTCCAATTCAGCTCCCATTGGCTGATCTGTTGCCATGCTATTCATTGGCTGACCTTGTTACTATGTCTTCCCAGTCATGAATATTCTGACACAATACAGTAGAGTCCTTAGTTATTAGATTCACAACAGAAACCTTTATTTTCAACTCTGAAGTAAAAACCAGTTCCAACTGCAGCCCATTGTGTTGAGCCTATCATTTTGGGTTTATTACATGTTTATTATTATGGAAGCTTTCTAGTTCTCTACTAAGTGACCTTATTTATTATTACCCATATATAACCTACACCTGTAATCAACTTTTTCATAGGTCACAAACAACATCTGGTCTTCAATCCACTGAGTAATTGGGACCATAAATTTATTGTTCTAATATGGAAGAACAAGTCTCTTAGCAATAGAATGGCATAAAGACTCTATCTCCCTAACCTATGTAATAGGTATGTAGGTTTTTTTAGAAAAAATATGGTTGTCCAGCAGTAATAAATCTTCCTCAAAGTCAGAATAATACATGTAATTACTTCTTCCCAGAAGGTAACTTGAGGACATTGCAAAAATGTGTTTTAATGAAACCTCAGCCTCATTGCATCTCCAACTATTTAATGATTTACTAGTGGGAAATCTCAAATCTCAAACATGGAATGGAATCCACTCAGCTCAAAATATTATTTTATTGAATATGCCATAGTCTAATATCAAATGATTTTGATACAAGCATGTTGACAATTTCTTCTTGTTTAAACATTTAGTCTTTTAAAATGTACATACTGATTTGAGTTATTTTTGTTCCATAAGTTTCATTTCTAATAATTTAGGTGTCTCTGAATATATTAAATGTTTACTTCTAGCATTCCTATCTATCTTTTTATTGTTAAGGATAAAAGATTTTCTTTTGTTTCATTCAAAATTATTATTTAGTGACAACTTTAGGATTTACAAGAACTGGTTGTCTGGGACATCAGATTATGCAGCCATTCTAGGTAGGTTTAGATTTGGACAACAGAAAGATCCAAGATACGGCTTTCTGATAATGACCTTTAAAGTTCTGAATAAATACTGGTATTTGAATGGATGCTTTCTTCTGCACTCCTTAGTAAATAGCAATATCTAACTAATTCTTGTTGGGCTTGGTTTATATGCTAGGCCGTCTATGAAGTCAAAAAGACTTCAGGAAAAGGGAAATGGCAAGCTGCTTCCACATTGTTGCTAAGAAAATTGTATAACTAGGTTTATAAAGTAACCAAGAACTAAATTCAGAATGATGGAAAAAAAATATTTTTACCTTATTCCGTATGTAGCTGCTTAACTATTAAAATCATTTTTACAGGACATGCTGTCCCCAACTCTCTAAAATACATTCAGGTGGAATATATATCTACGGGTATATATCTAATCTAATATATATCTAATCTACATTTCTGTGTGTGTAATTAGTTAGGATAAATCATTGTTATTTAGGGTCTTCACAGTCAGAGGAATGATTGGTAAAGGAAGAGGAATGACATTGTTTATTATTTCATTTGTGTCCCACCGCAAGCAAACAATTCTCAATGGTTATACTTTAACTCGTACCACGGAAGATATTATGTAAACAACTAAGGCTCATTCCATTCCCACACTGTCCAGCCAGCCATGCTTCCTAAAAATGAAAGCAAGGTAGTGGCTTAGAACTCTTCCTACATCTTGAATCTCAGCACACTAGCTGCTTTTCCACACCAAAGAATACAGAAAGCATGGAGACAGCACTAGAGCTTGCTTGTAACAATATCTCCAGATCACACACTTGTTGAAGAAACACAGGAGCAGCAGTAATAGTAGTATTTAACCACCATTCAATCTGAACCATGTTTGTGTCCAGTTGAGGAAATAACAAAGAAGAGGACCCACCAACAATAGGATACCATCAAAACATTTAATCTATTTGCCACCAATCTCCTGAGAAATCTATAATGTTGAGGAAGATGGGAGAAAAGAGAAGAGAATTGGAGCTTTCTCAGGCTGAAACCAAGAGAAGAGCAAGTACAGGACTGTCAATATTTATGATTTAAACCTATTTTAAGCCTATAAAATTTCTGCAGAGAATTGAAAGATGAACTGGATCCAGACTTAAAGTATGGTATACTGTATTTGTTTATGTACTTAATCGGAGCCAATATTTTAATTGAAGATGTCACTATGGAAAAATTATATTGAGAAAGCTTTTCTTGCATCATTTTTTGCAACTGATTGATTGATTGATTGATTGATTATGTGCCATCAAGTTAGTGCCAACTCTTAGTGATCAGTTAAATGTATCTTCTTTGGGATAATCTTGGCCTGGCCCTTCAGTTCTTGCAATGGTTCACTCATCAATTGCTCTAATTGAATCCATTTCTCTTGCTGTGAGTCTTTTCCTTTCCTGTCTATATCTGGCAGAAATTATTAAACTTGTTTTTATACTAGCTTGTTGGCCTAGTTATTGGCCTTCTCTCATTAATACTGTTCTTTGAAGTTTACATACTTTTGAAAATAGTGCTGAGTGTGATCTCTGCAATGCTTATGTCAGGTTTATATGTATATTACCAGACAATATTTAAATTACAGGAAATGTTTATTCAGAAAATGCTTCTTATAAGTTATTAGTTTGAGGCAGTGGTGGGTTCCTACCGGTGCGGTCCACTCTATAGCACAGGTAGCGGCCCGCTGGTGACGTCACAGTACCGGTGCGGTCGCTTGCCGGTGCCTGGGCGCTGCCATTTTTTTAAAAAAATGTAAACATTTTTTTTCTGCGCATGGCCAGAAGTCGAGCTTCCGGCACTGCGCATGCATTGCCTTCCTACCCCACAGTGAGTCCAAGCAGGGGAGGATGGCTGAGGAAGCGCGTGAGAGGCTGAAAGAACGGGCGGCAGGAGCTATCTCCATTCCCCTCCCTTCAGTAGTCCGAGAAGCCACGAACGTGCGGTGATGATCCCAGGCATTTTTGCACGTTTGAGGCTTCTCGAGCTGCTGAGGGGAGGGGGAATGGGCGGCAGGACCTATCTCAGTTCCCCTCCCTTCAGCAGTCCGAGAAGCCACGCCCACCCAGTCACATGGCTAGCAAGCCATGCCCACCCGGTCACATGGCTGGCAAGCCACACCCACAAAATAAGCCACGCCCACAGACTGGTAGTAAAAAAATTAGGAACCCGCCCCTGGTTTGAGGGAGAGAGGGTCAAGATATCAGTAATTCCATTTTGGAGAGACCTATTGATCATTCATAAACTTAGTTTCTAGGCTAAATTATTTTATTCACACCTTACTGTATGATTATACAGTTTTTTGTTGAATCAAGTGGGACTAGTAAAAGAAGCAATTGTTTTTTGAATCATGTAATACTATGATATTATAAGCTCATTAGGCATTATTTCTGTTATTCTTATTTCCTGTAAAAGTTAATGTTTAAGTACTGATTGTTACTATAGTTATGTCAAAACAATAGTAACTATTTGTTAAAAGAATTCTACAACTAGACAAGCCAGGTTTATTATATTTAGTTGCAATATATTAATAGAAATCTCTAACCTTTAATGTAAAGAGAAATTCCTCATTAATAATTTTGATTTCTGAATGCAAACTGATAAAGTCTTAGCTTATAACACAACAGATTTAACTGTGGTTGAAAATTAGAAAGCATGGCTAACTGACCATAGAAGGGGAAAATAGAAGACAAGGAGTAGATCACAAAATATCAAAATCTGAAAATAGAAATACTGTAGAATAGAAAGCACTCAGGGTTCACTTTAAAAGAACTGACCACCAGAGGGACTCTGCCCATTGGGGCCAAATTCCTTTAGTGGTCAGCCCTTTTGCTCTCAGAGTTTTGTCTCTGGTGACTGACTGAAAAAGGTCTGTCTCAAAATCCAAGCAGGATTTTGGTATGGAGTGTTTGTACCGTAGTGTGGGCCATTTGTAGCATGCTCACAGAGAAAAGAGGATTCCCTCTTGCTTCTAGGAATTGGCTGCAAATGCCCCATGCTTTTCAGCCAGCCTCCAACAACGAAGGGAGTCCTCTTGGCAGACAGAAGTCACTTGCAACCTTCTCTGCCAGCATTCTTATTGACTTTTTGTCACTGAACAAATAGTTGTTAAGTGAGGACTTGTAGGCTGATGCATTATGAAGTCCTAGGTTCTTGGGAAACTCAATGCCTATGTAGGCCAATACCTACTAAAAACTGGCCACTGTGATTTCATCTTTTAGTTTTTATACAGTATATAACTCAACAGATATTTGGTATTAATGCAAATATAACTTCAAAAATTAAAATTCTGTCTAGTATTATCTCACAGTTTGCCAAACATACTCATTTGTATTCATAGTTCCCAGCTAATATTTTTGGCATGTCCTCCAATGCGAAAGGGAGCAATTTAGTAGACTATTTAGAAATTGTAACTCATCAACATCATTTATAAATATGCCTGATCAGCATTTTTTTTGACATTCTTCAGAATATTGGGAAGAATCTCTACATAGTGGGCATTGAAGGAGGATATTCTAATTATTTCAACTCTCCCAGTTTTACAAATCATTCCGTACATGTCTTATTTCTTGCCTCCAAAAAAGCAGGAAGAAAAGCATTTAATTATATCAAAGCCCTGAATGCTGAGATTTTTAGGTAGAGTTAAGATATACTGCTGGCCTTTTTTAATCGTAGGGATCAATAAATTAGACACCTTATACTGTATAGGTACCTATAGAGATCAATAAATTTAGGTCCTCCCATTCAATCAGTTTTCAGAATTCATTGCTTCAACATAACACAATCATTTTTTTAATCCAACAGGTGCCTAATATATAAATTATATTGAGAAAATCCTAGAAATATTAATTTCAGCATGAATTCCTTCCTTTATATAGACTGGAAACCATAATCAAAAGTGGAGGGGACCAGCTGCACAGAAAAATAGAACAGCTTTAGCCAGTTTTTAAAAAGAGCTCTTCAGGTATAAGCCTCTAATTTCACCATGCAAGGTTGCCTGGGGCACATATTGCAGTATCTAAAGAACTGATCTTTAACATTTAGCCTGAATGCCTTCTAGTGGCCCGAAGTCACGAAAGGATCCGAACTGAAGTTCATAAAGCATCTTCACTAAAAAGTGACTGATTGTAATTATCACCTTCAAATTTTGGGGATTTAAAGCTGTCAACTGCATTTCCCTGGGCAGCTTGAGAAATAATATTGCATGTGTCTTTCTGCTATTAAAAAATGGAGTGCCACTCATATAAGTCTTAGATAATTTGTAAAATTCATAACTTTACTTTTTTAATAATTAATAACCATTTCTTTTCAATGTAAGATCCCAAGGCTCTTCCAAATCGAGCAGGAATCCTGGAGAAAAATGACTGCATCTCCCGGATACAGTAAGATATTAACAAAACTTTCTTGATCTTAGGGGAGTGAAAAATGAAAGCATTTAAATTATTAGCCAGTATTAAATGTAACAGATATAGTACAGACCCAGAATGCACTCCTACTTAACACACTTTTGGGTATTGACAGCACTTATTAAATATACCTGCAACCTGCATCTAACTTTCCGTGATGTATTTTCATATAGAGTTCATATTAAAAATAGCAGGCAGTCAATTATAAAACCTCCAGCTTTTCCCAAAGCTTACTGTCATGAATAGAACTATGCACTGCCTTTAAAATCAATAAAAGGTATGTGCATTAAACTAAGAAACAGGTAGAATATATTTCTACTGGGTGTTGTAAGATCAAATACTGATCTAAAATGGAATGTCCCTTCTTAAAAGTTGTCTGTTCCTCTACTAGAATATGCTCCTGTCCACCTTAGTCTCTATTTCCCTATATATCCCTAGCATTTACTTATTATATTGAGCAGAATTTACTTACTATATTGAGTAAGCCTCTACTTAGCAGAGTCATCCTTCTTTTAGCAACACTTAAACTTATATACTGCTTCACAGTGCTTTACAGCAGAGGTCACCAACCGGTGGTCCATGAGAAAATTTTAGTGGTCCGCAGGACACCCGGATGGAGGAGCTGTTCCGGTATGACCAATGGGCCAGTCCTGTGACTAGAGCTCTGGAATATGGGACTGGCCAAGCAGCTTGTGGTGGGGCTGGAAATCTCCACTGTAGAGGGAGGTACGTGCAACTTGCAACTTTGCAGGTGGTGAACGTGCAAGGAGGAGGGCAGCCCTCGCCGGCTGGAACGAGGTAATGGTGCTGTTGCGGCAAGGGGTGGTGGTGGCTCAGGTGGGCCAAAAACAACGGGTGTTGGCAACCTATGGCTCTTTCGTCCCCCTGCTGTGGCTTCCTGTTGGTTGATCCCACCACTGACTGTCCCTGCCCCTCGCCCTCCCAGTCACTCCTCGCCTGGCCTGAGAAGGGAAGGGTGGGGCAAGGAGATTCGCTCCATATTCCAGAGCAGGAGCGAAGCTTCATCTCTTGCTGGGTCTCGCGGTTATTTCTTCCGCCCCTTATTGGTGCCAAGTGCACCTCGGTTGCACCGTAGAATCAAAATGAGAGAGAGAGACAGAGAAAAGAGAGAGGGGGAGAGAGGAGAGAGAGAGAGAAAGAGAGAGGGGAGAGATGGGAGAGAGAGATACTGAGAGAGAAATGAGAGAGACAGAGAGAGAAGAGGGGGAGATGAGAGAGAGAGATAGACAGAGAGAGAGAGATACAGACAGAGAGACAGAGAAAGAGAGAGAATGAGAGAGAGGGGAGAGAGGGGAGAGAAAGAGAGAGGGGGGAGAGGAGAGAGAGGGGAGAGAGAAAGGGAGAGAGAGGAGAGAGAGAGGAGAGAGAAAGAGAGAGATACTGAGAGAGAGAGAGGTGAGAGAGAGAGAAAGAGAGAGGGGGAGAGAGAAAGAGAGAGGAGAGAGGGGAGAGAGAAATGAGAGATGAGAGAGATACTGAGAGAGAGATACTGAGAGAGAGAGAGAGAGAGAGAGAGAGAGAGAGAGAGAGAGAGAGAGAGAGAGAGAGAGAAATGAGAGAGAGAGAGAGAGAGATAGAAATGAGAGAGATACAGAGAGAGATGAGAGAGAGAAAGAGAGAGATCCCGGTGTTTTGTTTTCTATGGGAAAACGGGTCCAAATGGCTCTTTCAGTGTCTAAGATTGCAGAAACAGGCAGCCAAGCTAAGTGCCTGAAGGACCCCATCCCATCACTGGGAGTCCAGGCGCTTCAGCGAGTGGCACGCTGGATTCAGATTAGTGGTCCACGGGATTTAAAATTATGAATTTAGTGGTCCCTGAGGTCCGAAAGGTTGGTGACTCCTGCTTTACAGTCTTCTCTAAGTGGTTTACAGAGTCAGCATATTGCCCCCAATAATCTGGGTCCTCATTTTACCAAACTCGGAAGGATGGAAGGCTGGGATCAACCTTGAGCCTGTCCGGATTGAACTCCTGGAGTGAGCAATGACTTAGCCTGCAGTACTGCATTCTAGATGGCAACAATGATTTTATGCTCCCAACCTCTAGGCTTATTTATTAATAAAAGAATTTGGCCAAAATGAAATCTCATCATTCTAAAGTTCTTGTGATGGGATTAAATCATCCACTCCTCTACTCTCTCTCTCTCTCTCTCTCTCTCTCTCTCTCTCTCTCTCTCTCTCTCTCTCTCTCTCTCTCTCTCTCTCTCTCTCTCTCTCTCTCTGTGTGTGTGTGTGTGTGTGAGAGAGAGAGAGAGAGAGAGAGAGAGAGAGAGAGAGAGAGAGAGACAGAGAGAGAGAGAGAGAGAGAGAGAGAGAGAGAGAGAGAGAGTCAAGGATGACTCCAGGTAATGTCACAGAGACTGCCTGGGCAAGTTCCTGAAGTTTTCTTGGCAACACTTTCTGAAATGGTTTGCCATTACCTTCTTCTAGGGCTGAGAAAGAGCGCTGGCCCAAGGTCACCAGCTGACCTTATGCCGCATGTTTCTGAATTTTCTATTTTATTCAGAAGATTAAAATACAAAATGCAAAAGAAAAAAAATAATGTTCTTGTCTAGTTTTGTTTTGTCTCTATTTTTCTTTTCTTTTAGACCAGCTGGCTTTATGCCTAAAGCAGGAGTAGAACACATGGTCTCAAATTTCTAGAAGAGCTTCCTTAAGCTGAGTTGACCCTTAAATTTTCAATATCTAATATTGATACTGGGGCTAGTTCAAGAGTTCCTTATTAAACAGCTAAAACAGGTTGTCCTGTGACTGTACCTGCATATACTTTCTGCATATTTTCATAATCATGATATAAAAGCAGTGCGCTTAGAATATTCACTGTACTGTTCAAAAACAGGCAGAATCTTAATTTCTTACTGCATGAATAAAATATATTTCATAATATCTTACTTCTTGTACCTGAGTATTTATAATACTCCTTGGAAACCTCTATAATCGCATGGGATTCTCATTAATTTTATGCATTTTATTATATGCAGTAAGTGCTTTTTAAGTTCTTAACACAATATAAGTTGAATCGTGGCTCTTACTTGTGCTGGGAAGTTATATCAATCATTATTCATATCTCTTTTTTTAATTACTGCACTAGCATATCATAGTTGTCAAGGTTTAAACAATGGATTCTGTAGTATAAGGGAGGAACCTCTGAAGCTGTGTGTTCCTTTGTTCATTCTCTACTAAAAGACCATTTATCACGGCAGATTCTTTTAATGAATGGAAGCCTGGGGCTGATAATGCACTGAGTTGGGAAATGGTCATTTATGAACTGGAAATAATCTCAACAACCTCATAACAGAGCAGATCAAATAATGTTAGTAGGTGATTTCAACTGGATGCTCCTTTGTCCTTGAGAAATTAAATATATTGATTATCTGGACTAGGCAGAATATGCAGTTTGACTGCCTATTCTTTGATCATTTGATCTCTTTCAGAGGCAAAAGAGCAGCTCTGAAATCTAGCATATCAGGTCATCATCAGTTCTTACACAAGTATTAAAATCACTAGCATTCATTATAAATGAACAGGTCTCCAATTCATAAATAGATCTCCAACTCAGCATGAACTGTGAAGACAATCCCACTGGAGGAATGTATAAATTGCTCAGAGCATTTTTTTAGATAAAGTATCCACCATTGATATTGCTTAAAGATAGAAGATCTAATAAGCCTCACACTCAGAATAGTGGGATCAGACCATCGTCACTCTTCACCTTCCATCTTCTGTTTCTGCTTTAAGATTGAGCTTATAACCATGCATTTCTATCTCATTATTGAATAAGGTTTCCTGGATCCATAATATATCACAGTAAGATACAAAGTTGAGAAAGGAATTCTCCTTGCAGGTGTAATGCCATCCTGCAACATTCCAGCTCAAGATGCAAATCTTGCACTTCTCTTTTCCTCCTCAGTTAGTGACGATATTCTTGATAGTTTCTTCATGCTGCATTTTGCAGGTGGGTAATTCAGATCCAAGGACACTGTAGTATATTAATATATTATGATGCTGTTAACTCCATTAAATCCTCTGTGGGGGAATTAAGTGTTAGCTGCAATTCCAAGCAGCCTTCCTTTAATTATTTACTTCTGAGTTGAAAGCATTTTTTTTCTTTCTTCAGGTATACAACTTTTATCTCGCTTCAAAAGGTTGTTACATTTCTATGCCTATCCTCTTCTGATAATGAACTAGAAGTTCCACTCCACACTACAGTACAGGGGTGGGTTCCACTGACCTTTGCCACCAGTTTGCATCGCGATGTTTCACGCGCATATGTTCGATATGCTTGCTCGCGCGCATGCGTGCGTCCCCTCATTCAATTCTGCTTATGCGCAGGTTGAGTAGTTATAATCAGCCCGAAACACAGCTGAGGAGCTGATCAGCTGTGCTTTGGGAGAAGGAATAAAGGTAAGTATAAACCTGGGGGCAGGTTGGGGGGGGCTTTTTCAAGCAGCAGCAGAGGAAAAAACTTCCAAACAGTAAAATATTCCAAAAAAATTCCAAAAAAAGATGGCGGCGCCCACAGACCGGCACAGACCGAACCGGATCCATGATGCCATTGTGACATCACCAGCAGGTCACTACCGGTTTGGGCGATCCTGTCCGAACCGAGAGGAACCCACCCCTGCTACAGTACTATTAAGCGTAGCCTTAGCAGCCAGACTAATTGCAAGATTTTCTTCTCTTTATCATTTGCTTTTTCTTTAAAAGGCAACTTACTTTCATCAATTAGCCTTATCTGTTAAGCCTATAAGCACTCTCTCCCTTCTGAGAAAGTTTATATCACCAATGTGTGCAGCCCATTATAGGAGCTAATGAAGTGCTGAGCATATCATTATCCCTTTCCTTATCATCCAGTTATACCATTCTGATTTTTTTTCTAGACTGATGGTCTTGATCTGTTCTTTAACTGAGCCAGAATTATATATTTTTAATTTGTCATCATTTGCTTGATTCTTCACAATTTACGGAATTAAAGTTTTTAGTATTTTAAAGGCAAAAGCAGCTGTTGCTAACGAGTGCTTTAGCATTTCCAATGCATGCATGATTTCCTTTGGCTCAAGTAGAGCAAAAGGTGGATCCGTTTTTTTCTTCCTTCTTCTTGAGTTTTCAATCCTTTATTCATGAAGGAGGAAATATTAATGTATGTCAGTTAATAGCATACTTCCTTCATTTTTATTAAAATGCCCCTTTCTCCGCTGCAAAAAGAAAAAAAGAAGAATTCAAAGCTGAGAATTGAAATTGGGGACAGTACAGAACTAATATTGTTTAATTCCAGGCACTGATTAAAGAGGGATTTTCAAAAAGTCAGGAAGCCCAGGTGATCAAAGCAGAGGAAACATCCATTTCAAGAGTAAGAAAAAAAAATAGTAACAAATAATAAGTGTAATGAAGAACTTGCAATAAGAATTTCTATTTTATTTTTGTGCATGGAAATCTGGTGTTATATATTTTCCTAATTTTCAAAGTTGGGAATTATTTTTATTTATACTTCCAAAATAGCTAATTTCCTTTGTGGAATCATCTTATAACATCCATCTTATAATGTGTTTTTCAGCATGGCTTACTGTAGAATTCTGGAAGTTGAAGCCTTACTGGGTCGCATACATCCAGTCTTTCATAGCAGTCTGTTAAAACTGGTAGGGGAAGGTGATATTCGTCCTATACCTGAGCCGTCGGGTCCAGTAGTGGCGGATCATTATGAGATGATGATTCATTCTAGATTCCCGCTGGCATAGGGGAAAGCTTCAATATCTGGTGAGATGGAAAGGGTTCCCAGAAAGTGAGGCTTCCTGGGTGTTAGCTAGGGACGTTAATGCGGATAGGCTATTACACCGATTCCACAAACGGTTCCCTGGCATGCCAGGGGGGGGGGGACTGAACCCAATCACTGTTGCTAACATATCTCTACTCTGTTTTACAGGTGGGCCCCTGGTAGAGTGGAGCCGCCTGTCGAGCCCATTCCTGGGCTCGCTATTTCTCTGATGTCATACAACCATGACAAGCCAAGTTTTCCTCAGCTGATGCCTCCGTTCTGATCCTGGATGCCAGCAAACCGGTGGCGTGATAGACGAGCTATTGCCAGTCTTGACAACTCCAATAGCAGCTCGTGGGGGTGGCTGTCTTGAGTCCTAATATGATATGAATGGAATGTAACTGTATGATGTTTACTCAGTTGGGAGTGGAAATACCGGATGTGGGATGGTGGTTTAAGGAGTGGGGGGTGGAGGTGAGCATATAAATCAGCACTGGGAGGCAGTTGCTCTCAGCACTGACTTAATTGAGCTTTCGGGCTACCTCAGTTGTTACGTTTGATTCATTGCTGTGAAAATAAAACACAGATCCAACTATACAGAGTTTGTCTCCAAACAAGAAGCAAAGCGCAGAACAATCTGAGACACATCTTAAAATTGCCAAGTTTGAAAAATTAGTCTAAAACACTACATATTCTTTATAAGTGGCTGGCCATCATCTGACCAATCTTTTTCAACAATAAATGTTTGAATTTTGTTTAAAAGTTTGCTTATATTTTTCCTTCATTTAATTAAAATTATTTTATTGATCTCTTGTGACATTAGTCTATCTCTAAAGATGAGGTGGAAAGAAAAGTTAATTCCACAAACCCATGGCCAAGTGTTGGCAGTACAAAAATTATGTCAACTTTTGTTGAAGTAGACAGCACAAGTTATGCTAGTTCCATCCCTCTCTCTTGCTGTATGGTAGGTGGATACCATATGAGGCATTCAATGGAGATGGATGGTAGCAATAGATAGTGCAAAGTGATGGTCTCAAAAGGGGCTCGGGTAGAAAGACCAGGGATAGAGGCAGGAAAGTATGACACCTACAGCCTTCCAATTTATTGACTCAACTATTGCTGTAGAGATATAAGAGGAAGAGGAATGCAGTTAATCTGCCTTGTTATGCTGCATCAGAACTTCTATTTTATGTTATTTTGCATCTTTAATGTCCTTCTTTGAATCCATGCTTATCTGATTGTTTTCCTCTTACTCAGATTATTGCTCTTATGTTATTGAGGTTCATATTTCCCATTTTTTGCTAAGCATCAAATTACCTAAAGCAATATAACAGCTTTTACAATGAACCAACAAAAAATAAACCCAACCTCCCTACAAGAAAAGCACAACTGCTGAATTCACTTAGAACAACCCAGTTTTGTCTCTATTCAGATATCATCATTTCAGGCCAGCTACAATTTCCACTTCCATCTACTTCTGAACACATCTTGATCTGCCCATTTTTGCCAAGAACTACAAACTACCCCCTTAAGAAAATGTGAATCATACAAAGTCTTCTGAAAAGTGTTCTACTAATGAACAGTCTTTCATTGCTGTTGGAGATCATATTTCGCTTTATACCAGATATGTCCTCCACATGATTATTTTAAAAAGCTAGATACAAAGTTTATTGACTTCTTCTTATAAGAACTTCTTGACTTCTTATTTTTTCCATCCATAGATGAGAAGGGAAATTCAAGAATAGGCTAAGTCACTGAAGAGGTGGAATACTGTAGATGGAAGAGTCAGTAGGAAGGAAAAGTAGATAGGCCTAAAATAGCAATAGCACTTAGACTTGTATACCGCTTCATAGTGCTTTACAGTCCTCTCTAAGTGGTTTACAGAGTCAGCATATTGCCCACAACAATTTGGGTCTCATTTTACCCACCTCGGAAGGATGGAAGGCTGAGTCAATCTTGAGCCTGGTGAGATTTGAACTGCCAAATAGCAGTCAGCAGCTGGCAGTCAGCAGTAGTCTGCAGTAGTGCACTCTAACCAGTGTGCCACCACGGCTCATGGTGGGGAAGAACTTATCAGCAATATCCAATGAAGAAACGGAAATGCCACAATGTCCTTGAGTACCCATAACTAAAAGTAGTGAGAACAAGAAACACCTGATATTTATAGATTTAGAAAGGGACACAAAGAATAAAATAGAGAAAGAGGTAATGCAGTGAGACTGAAATCAGGTTAGAGAGCTATTATGCAAATATATATCTGAGACTGAGATGGGTAGTACCTAAAGTTGATAGCTAGCTATCAAATAAATAAATAAGTAAATAAGTAAATACACACACACACACACAAAATGAACATCAATGCCTTCTATTATTAATGGATATCTATGTATATAATAATTGCACAACCTCAGTAATTACAGTAATTATCTTCCATGCATATATATACTGTATATATTTATTTCTAAAATGTAGCTTTTTAAATAAAACGTATATAAGACTCATAATAATAGGACAGAGTACTGGTGATGCACTATTTAGAAGAGAAAAATGAATATATGTGTGTGTTTATCTATATATCTAATATGCTCTATTATTGTTGAATATTTTTTAAATAAAATGTATCTGTTAATCTGGAAGTATGGGAGGATACATTTTACAGTTTAAACTTTGGAGAACATATATACTCTAATCTCTTTGCACAGATCTGGAGAATCAATTTAAGGCTTCAAGTTTATCTGCAATAAGCAATTTAATCAAGTTGATTCACATCTGAATATCTCCCACTAAATCCAGCTACCGGTAAGTGTTGAATATGGGTTTAAGTGTTTAAAGAGCTGAGATTTGTTGACAAGCTGTAAGCACTCTCATAGAACAACTGATCACAATCTGGTCAAGTCAGACTTTTTTTTTTACCAATATAGGAATAACATAATGTATTTTTAATTTACTCTGATTGTGTGCTATTCATGTGATATCTATGGTCCAAGTAGCAGTGGACTAAGTTTACCAACTTCTGAATATTGTGACTTGCCTCAAATCAATGCTGCTATGTGAGAAACTGAAAATATGCCTCATTGAGCTTCTCAGCTGTGTTAGGGATACCACATCTGGAGAAAAATAATGAGAATAATCCAGAGATTTTTTAAAGTCAACAGCTGGACAGATTTTTTTTTTGCTTAATTTTTGAAGAATTATTTGGTTAGATAATTGTTCACAGGATAGATAGTTGTTCATCAGGATAGATAATTGTTCACAATATGTGTGTGTGTGTGTGTGTGTGTGTGTGTAACATGACAAGGATTACCATTGTCAGTTTAAAGAACTTCTAAAATGAATATACCATAGACCAGTGATGGCAAACCTATGGCACGCGTGCCACAGGTGGCACGCGGAGCCATATCTACCGGCACACGAGTCGTTGCCCTAGCTCAGCTCCAGCCCGCATGTGCACGCCAGCCAGCTGATTTTCGGCTTGCGTGGAGGCTCTGGGAGGGCATTTTAGGTTTCCAGAGGGCCAGCGGGGGGGCGTTTTCGCCCTCCCCAGGCTCCAGGGAAGCCTCTGAAGCCTGGGGAGGGTGAAAAACGGGCCTACCAGGCCCACCGGAAGTCGGGAAATGGGCCATTTCCGGCCTCCAGAAGGCCTCTGAGGGGGCGGGGGAGGCCATTTTCGTCCTCCCGAGGCATTGAATTATGGGCGTGGGCACTCGCACATGCGTGATAGCGCACGTGCACGCACTTTCGGCACCCGAGGGAAAAAAGGTTCGCCATCACTGCCATAGACTCTGATTCTAAAATGAATATACCACAGACTTTGATTTTACATTCAATTAAAAGTTTAAACCAAATTTAAAAAAATTGCTGTGTTGGAAGAAATATCCAACTTGTTCAGTTCCAAGCTGGGAGAAAGACACTGGAAACATGGAGGCTGATTGGAAAGATGGTTTAAGGATGAACAGAAGCAACAGCGTTCATGGTTCTGGTGCAGCTGACAAAATGGAGTTGAGAGGGGGGTTTATTTTCTTTGGGCTTTGTATTTGAGCTTCCTGTTCCTGTGCAAGAACATGTCCTTTAATATTCTATTGGCTGTTGTCAGATTCCTATGGGGTCATGTAGGGGTTATGTAGGGGCTCATAGCTGGCTCTACCTGATTCAGTTGTCTCAACTACAAATTTTCAGAGTTTCAGTCACAAATTGACTTCCGTGGACCTTACTTCATACTTAAGTAGAAGGGGCATGCATAAGTGCACTAACGTGCCTATCGTCCCTTTCATTGTATTTTTATTCTCTTATTGTTTTTGTTTGACAAATTCCAATAAATAAATAAATATAGGCGAAAGAGGAAATGCAAATCCTAGGTCAGTGATGGCGAACCTTTTTTTCCTCGGGTGCCGAAAGCGTGTGTGCGTGCGCTATATCGCATACACGCGAGTGCCCACACCATAATTTAATGCTGCTTGAGGCTGGAAATGGCCCATTTTCTGACTTCCGGTGGGCCCAGTAGGCTTCCCTGGAACCTGGGGAGGGCGAAAATGCCTCCAGAGGCCCTCCAGAAGCCAAAAACGCCCTCCCAGAGCCTCAGTGTGAGCCATAAATCAGCTGGCCAGCGTGACATGTGTGTTGCAGCTAAGCTAGGGCAACAGCTCGCGTGCCGGCAGATATGGCTCTGCGTGCCACCTGTGGCACGCGTGCCATAGGTTCGCCATCACTGTCCTAGGTGCTTGTCTGAGCTAATCTAGTTAACCTCTGGCTTATTGTTTATCTGAGTTCCCAGGTGAAGTTTGGACTGCTCTGGGGGTGGTGCAATGAAGGGGCTTTGGGCTGCTTCTAAATCATACCATTCTGCCTTTGTTTCAAAATATTCTATCTTGAATGGATTACCAAATCTGCATTTCTAAAAGGTGGCGTCCTCAGTTTCTGCTTAGGGGCAGGGAGACTGGGGCTGGTTTCTGAATAGGCTGGCCCAATATTTCTTAATCGGCACAAAATATCGGCTGGGGCTATTACGAAAGACTTAATATTTAGGGAAATATAATATTCTTGCTTTTTAATATTCCTCAAAATATTTCATTCTTCAACGAGGCGGGGGGGAGGGGGGCTTCCCACAGCTGTTTGTATAGAAACAACACTTTTACTTATTGCACCTTTATAGTCATTCACTAGAATATTTTAGTAGATTCCAGAGAGGTCTTCAACTCTAGTGAGTTGAGTTTGATGAAATCATGTCTTAGATACCTTTCAACTCTATGGCTCTCTGATAGATCTTGGATAAATTGCTGGATCCAATCTGGGTCACTCACTGGGGCCAGAGATTTAGTCTTCAGAGCTTTCAGACTTGTGCTGGAGCCCATCTTCAGGGCATTTCTCTCTCACCAGAATATTCTCTCACACATTCTGGTGAGAGAAAAGTTCCCTGAAGATGGGCTCCACCATGAGTCTGAAACCTCAAAAGACTAAATCTCTGTTTTCAGTGAGTAACTCAGATTGGATCCTGCAACACTATGATGGGACACATATATTTGCCTCCATTCATCTGTGATAACTGAATCTCCCAAAACCATATAGAAATATAAACATTCAATGCAGTTTCAGTTTTACTGTTCAAATATGTGAATCTGAATATATTTTGACTGTCTTATTACTGGCTTTGTCCAATAATTTTACAACAGATTAAATATAGCTATATAATTATTTAAATTGTAGCTAAGTACATATTTCATTCAGAATTTTTCAATTTGTATCTGTCTGTTCCTTTTTGCCACTCATTTGCTGTTGATCTGTTTTATTATAGCCATTAATGGACAACCTCTTAATATATTTACTTTCCTTTCATTAGTTTCTTTCAACAGGCTTCTCTTCAAGGAAGAGTATTTAAAAATCTTTCCAAGTCAAACACGCCACCCAGTAAGATATGAATGCTTACTTCCTGTTTTGAACATTAGTTAGGTCAAATTAGAAATCTAACAATATTATGTAATATATTTATTTAAGGAGCTTAATTTAGAACTTCAAGTTTGCTGCAGAGGAAATGTTAGCAAGAGTATTGCCACTTCACAGAAAAGCAATCTCCAAATAAAAATTACACATTTCTTGAAGATATTCTTTTTGAGTTTTCAATGGTTTAAACGTTGAAGAAGAAATCAGAACTTCACAGCAGGAAAATGCTATTCTTAGTAATTCCACTGGTTTTTCCTCTAGATTTCAACAGCTATCATACTTAGTTCCCTTTAATGCCTTTTCCAGCATTATGTGATATAATGATTCCAGTGCTCTTATACAGATTCAAATCTTGTCCACTTACTATGATTTTGGTTTACAATAATGTACTTAAATATGAAACTAAATAGTATTGCATTGTTAGCATATTTAAAAATTTGGGATAGGCCTGACAAATATTCCTTTATTATACAGGTAGTCCTCGACTTAGTAAATTATCACCCACAGAGTTAACCCCAATCTGATCTAAGTATTCTTTGAAATGGTCTTTGAAATAAAGAATGCAATCTTACTAGTGATATGCAGCTTTGTTCCCTGCAAAAAGTAAGATAGTTTCTCCCAGTGCCCCAGTATTTTTTATTTTTTTAAATTCCTCCCTTTTAGAAGGAACTCTTCAAATTTAAACTGCCATTGCTTGTAAGTTAATACCATAAAGCCGTTAGGATCAAAGCGATGAGTTCTCCGGGATTCCGATGCTTATAAGAGGACAACTATCTGAATGTCTCTTTCTGTTCAAAGTGAGTGTAGGTTACATCCTGCTTTTGGGAGTGAAACGCCTGATTGGATTTCCAATTAAAATGTTTTCTTAGAAGTCTTTTCGAAAAGAGCGATCCAACGAGGCAGCGTTATTCAATACCTGTGGGTTTTTTTAAAAAAAATGTAGTGCAATATCTGTTGAATAACGCACCGCTCCCTTCCTCACAGGACTCTCCAGGACTTGCCTCCTGCGCTCAAACTAAGCAGCCACCCTTCCCATTTTCAATGCTAAGTCCAGAACCGTAAAACCCACGCACGAAAGCTAAGAGATATGCCTCAGCAGTCACCCACCCATGCCTCAACAGCTGAAAGAGAACAAAAGCGGTGCGCATGTGCGGCGGAAACTACTGCTCTCTCCGCACCCTCGTTTCCCGACCGCATCTGTCCTTCGCTGCCCCCCCCCCCAAAAAAAAAAGAATGTTAATGTGCCAGAGTCCGGAGAAAGTCCTGACGACTGCCACTCCTCCTCATCCCCGAAGTCACGCCTCTCTTGTCGCATTAGCGCGCATGGGCACAAAGGGCATCCTGCTTAAGCTCTGCTCTTGGCAGAGATCGCGCTTGCAACGCAATGGCTACGTCCTTGTGCCACCCGCCGTCGGTGCAGCCTGTTACTCACCTGATCTTTGACATGGACGGTCTGCTTCTGGGTGCGTAATTTACGCCCGCTGTTTTGCATCCGCCAAGTGGGCAGTCCGGTTCCTGGCCAGAGAAGGCCGCGGATTAGTCTGCCCTCTTGTTGCAGGACGGGAGCCGAGTGCCGCTATTGCCTCGCAGTTGGGTGCCTGGGCACCGTGTGCTAAAGGGGGCGATGTAGCCTGTGGTTTCTCCCGCCTCCTTGCTAGTAACTGAGATTCTGAAAACTGCTAACTGCAAGCGTGCACACAAACATGAATGTCCTGCTATAGAAGGAAAGCCAACAGGCAGTCTATGATTGCTTTGTTTGTGGAGTCCTCGCTCCAAATTGGTAATTTGCTGGTTGCACAACGTGGCATGACGATAACAGTCCTCCTTTCTACCATCACGTGGATGCTTCACATCGTCTTCACGTGCATAGGATACTGTATAGGGAAAAAAAACCAAGAGTTAAAGTCTTTTAAGACGAATGCAATCCTTATAGATAAGATGAATGGTTCTTACAGTAATTTTAACTCTCTTATTGTTTAATAAAAAGGACTGTAACTACAGTTAACTTTGTCCAGGATTGTACTGAATTTTGATTACAATTTTGATTCCTTTAACTCTGTTTCTCAATGTCAGCAACTTTTAAGTTTTACAGACTTCAACTCCCAGGATAGCTGATTGAAGAATTCTGGGAGTTGAAGTCCACATATGTTAAAATTGCTGAGGTTGACAAACACTGGTTTTAGCTGAAGTGGAAAGATCGCTGAATAGGATCCACGGACATGATTTTGTCATTTTTTGAACAGATCTTAATCTGTTTATTTAGAAACAAGTCCCACAGAAAATAATTATTCTTGAGTAAAGGGCAAAGGACAGGAGCCTTGGTCCTGTCATAAATAAATACCAGGAGTGACAAGATGCCTCTTAATACTATCTAGAAACTTTATAAATGAAACATTATTTCAGCCCAAAGATAAAAAATAATCCTATTTTGAAGTCTGCATAGGAAAGAACTGGAGAAATAACTGGGCCTCCTGCTCTTCATTACATTAAAGTTGCACTGTTTGAAACTTCCTAGTGAATGACCTTTTATAGGAAGCTTTTGAAAAAGTAAACTTCCCAGTGGTAATGAGAAAGGATAATATGTTGCAACTTGGGAAAATAAGGTGCCAAACAAAAAATATTGTGCAGCACTGAACTGAAATTGGGTATCGTATTGAAAGTATAAGAGTATATTGGTGACAAATATTAACATGATACATATTAAAGTAATTTACATGTAAGTACAAATTTGAATAGCATTTAGAATAGAATAGAATAGAATTCTTTATTGGCCAAGTGTGATTGGACACATAAGGAATTTGTCTTTGGTGCATATGGAGCATGGAGATGCACGTGCATGGCTCCGGCAGCAAGATAAGTGAGCAACCCGCCACTGGAGAAGACTAATAGTAATAGTAATGCAGCCTTAGTGAATAGTTTGACAGTTGTGAAGGAATTATTTGTTTAGCAGAGTGATGGCGTTCGGGGAAAAACTGTTCTTGTGTCTAATTGTCTTGGTGTGCAGTGCTCTATAGCGTTGGTTTGAGGGTAGGAGTTGAAACAATTTATGTCCAGGATGCGAGGAGTCAGTAAATATTTTCATGGCCCTCTTTTTGACTCGTGCAGTATACAGGTCCTCAATGGAAGGCAGGTTGGCACTAGTATTGTAAGAGGTGGTAGAATGGGAGGGTTTCTCCTAAAGTCTACCACCATTTCTATGGTTTTGAGTGTGTTCAGTTTCAGATTGTTCCGGTCGCACCTTATAGTCAGAGGGCTCTGATTTGATAATGTTAATATAAAGATCTTTTTATCTATAATTATGTCTTTTTTCTGTCATCTGTCTATTTACAGGTAGTCCTCAACTTAGATCACAATTGAGCCCAAAATTTACATTACTAAGTAAGGCATTTGTTAAATGAGTTTTGCCCCATTTTACAACCTTTCTTGCCACAGTTGTTAAGTGAATCACTGCAGTTGTTAAGTTAGTAACACAGTTGTTAAGTGAATCTGTCTTCCCCTGTCAGACAGTCGCAAAAAGCGATCACATGACCCTGGAACACTGCAGCTGTCATAAATATGAACCAGTTGCCAAGTATCTGGATTTTGATCATTTGACTATGGGGCTACTGCAATGGTTGTGTGTGAAAAGTGGTCATAGGTCATTTTTTTCAGTGCCATTGTAATTTCAAATGGTCACTAAATGAATGGTTGTAAGTTGACTACCTGTATTTATTGGCATTGTAAGTGCAGTAAACAGAGTTTGAGATCTTCGTTAAATAAGGCACTGATCGACATTATTGGGCCTTCATTCTTCAAACCAAATGCTTTATTACAGACCAGCTTCTTGTGATTAGATGCAAATATTAGTTATACAGTAATATTTTTACACTGTTCTAGTTACTGTAAAAATAATTTTCAAAAATTTATAGTTTTCAGCCATGCTTTAAAATACTCTTACCCGTTTCGGTAATGCTGCTTGTGCACATTTAAAACATTGCATCTAAAATTAGTCTGTCCTTTTGTAAAAGTGAATTTTAAATTTTGGTATGTACTTCAGTATCTGAAATTGTGTTAAAAATTAGTTTGTAGAATGTGCTGTTTGTGGAGCCCATATTAAATACATTGCCACAGTAATTTTCTTTTACACTCTTTTTGTTGACATAAGATCTGAACAATTTATTCAATTTACTAGTTACCCTCCCCTTTTGCTGTATACAGCAGCTGCCATGATTTTTGCTTATCTATATTTATGAAAATGCATTGTTAGCAGCAAACAGGTAGACTTCATGTAATTGGTAGGCTGCTTCATAGTAATTATATAATCTATTTTGAAAATGATAAATTTGTAAAAACTGCTAGAGTTCTGCAATGATTTAACTTTATTGTTATTGTTGTTTATATTTTATTCCACTATGGATTTTTAACTGTTATGGTGCTGTATAGCTTGTAAGCTGATGAGAGTCAGTAGATAATGTTGGAAATAAATTCAGCAAATAAACAAATGATAATTTTATTTGTTTATTTATTTATTTATTTATTTATTTATTTATTTATTTATTTATTTATTTATTTATTTATTTATTTATTTATTTATTTATTTATTTATTTATTTATATTTGTATGCCGCCCAACTCCCAGGGGACTCTGGGAGAATGTGGGAGACTCTGGGAGAGAATACAATATTCTCTCCTTTCAAAATATTTCTACATTCAGTAATATTTCTACCCATGTATGTGCATATATCATTGAAAAGTGTTGACAAAATCATTATTCTGCTCATTCAAGATTTTATAAAATATAATTAAAGAATGAATTTTTGCTAATTTTTCACTTGTATACTTATAATGTTTATAGGAAAAGCTATGATATAGCTTTTTTAATTGCACATCATTACAGTTTCTTCAGCTTTAAAACAGTCAAATTCTTAAATGATGTACAAGACATTATTTATTGATTTCTTAAATGTATGTAACTTCAAAAAATCATTGGGAGTGTGTTTCATCAAAAGTGGTTAACTCTCAAGTGAAGTTATAAGGCTATTCAACTGGCTAAAATGAAGTTTATTGATCAGTTAATGTAATATATTTTTCTCTGAAGGCTGTTGAATGATACTATATAATAATTTGGTTTTTTGTGACTACCTCAATATAATCCATAGTGTCTTAAACCCTGAAATGCATATCACTTAAATGAAATCTATGAATGGAATGGGTCTGGTACCTGTCTGTTTTCTTTACTAAAACTGTGGTTATAGTATAAAAGACACATTTTTCCAAATTAACTATCTTGTGTTAAATACCTTCTACTCTTAAATGCTTTGTTTTTTATTGCTGAGTGCTGAAGGTTTTAATACAACTGTTAAGGATCTGTTGATATAACATTGACAATGAAATGGCTAGAATATGCAGGGTTATTCAAAAAGAATGAACCAATTTCATGACGCATTGCTTCAGTTCTTAAGCATCGTCATGTAATGAGTCAGTGACCATTTAAAAGAGGAGCTATCTAAGTTTTGAATGGCTGCCACAGGGGCTACCCACTAACTACCCACCGCTACTCACTAACCTTAAACATTGAATAACAACAACGATCAACTCAGTGGATTGTGATATGCTGATACAGGCCTGGGAGGAATTATTGCATTGATGTTGCCCGTGCTGCAGGTGGTGGCCACATTGAACACTTGTAAGACAGGAAATAAAAGTTGATTGTGAGTAGAATACTTGTGACTTGGCTGGAGTTTTGTATTACTTTTCCTTAATAAAATATTGTGTCATGAAATCGGTTCATTCTTTTTGAATAACCCTGTATATTAAAAAATTCTAGACGCTTCTAAAAGAATGATGATTTTTCCCTTGCTGGCATATTTTTAAAAGCTTTTTTTATCTTGCCTGTATTATTTTTACAAATAAGGTGATGAATGTACCTAATATTCCTTCTTTCTACTATTTTTCCCATATCAGCCCTGTGAGGTAGTTGGGCTGAGAGTGACTGGCCCAAAAATCACCCAGCCAGCTTTCATGCTTAAAGCAGGACTAGAATTCAGTTTCCCAGCTTCAAGCATGGTGCCTTAACCACTAAACCAAACTGCCTTAGATGGTCTTTTAGATTTCTGATATAAGTGTTAAACTATAGTTTTGGTATCATTCAAAGCTGCTGTTGGAACTGAAAATCTTATAATCAAATATTTTTATTAATGAAGTACATTGCAATTATTTTGTAGTACAGTTTCCACATTTTTAGCAACTTTCTTTAATCACATTAGATTCCTGTGCCACAGAGTTTTAGAAAAACAAAATTCCAATCACATCGATTTGGCTATTTAAGAACGAGTGTCTAACTCATTGTGATTGTACTTTTGCTATTCTCAAAACTGATACCTGATATGTGTTTATAGCTATAGTAACACTAAACTTGGCAAGTGGACAAGAAAACCAGTGTTGGCATTAGATGGTATTGTGTAAGGTGACCAGACGTCCCGATTTTGGCGGGACACACCCGCTTTTTAATCATTTGTCCCGCGTCCCGCCCGCCCTCTTAAAAAGTCCCGATTTTTTCAGTTTGCCCGGCAACAAAAATTTTTTTAAAATAAACAGCGGGACGTCTGGTCACCTTGAAGCCGGCGCTGATTGGTCAGAGCAGAGTCTACTCTACTGTTCTGACCAATCAGCGGCGGCTTCACATCAGGCGGGGAGCGTTAAAAGTGCTCCCCGCCCACCGCCATTTCGCTGCACGCTGCCACCTTGTTGTAGTTGGAGAGCTGAGCGAGCCGCCCTCTTTGACCGTTCCTGCTCGCTGCTGGCCGAACCCCCCTGCCGCCTGAAGCCTGCTCCCAGCCGCCGTTGCTGAGCCGCCATACGGTAGGATTTTTTAAAAAATTGTTTAAGGCAGTAGCCGAGGTTTTGAGGAAGGTCGGCTTCACTTCAAGCAGCCGGGGAGGACGGGCCTGAAAGGGGGGGCAGAGGCGCGTCCACACGGCACCGTCAAAGAGGGCGGCTCGCTCGGCTCTCCGACTACAAGCCGAGTTAGGTGGGGGAAAAGAGATGAGGAAGGCGAACGAGGGAAGAAACGAGGGCGAGCTACGGGGTGGGTGGGGAGGAAACCTTGCTGCCGCCTTCTGCTTTGCGGCCTCAGGGGTGGCCAAACCGTGGCGCATGCCATGCGCCAAACGTGGCGCATTGGATGATTGCAAGTGGCGCATTGCAATCATCCAAAGGACAGAAGCTTTTCTGCCCGGTGAGCGGGACGGCAGCGCACGGGCAAGGAAAGCCGGAGGACGGCGCTGAGGCAGCGGCAGGTGACAGCGGGCGCCGAGTCATCTCACGGGCAGCTGTCCCTGCCTCCGCCGAGGAGGAGGGGGAAAGGAAAGCGGTCCCGCAGAGCATCCCAACTGCAAGTTATCGTCGCCCGTCCTGCCCAAGTGGCCGCGCGACGTGACCCCGGAGCCGGATGGGCACAAGGGCAGGAAGAGAGAGAAAAAGAAAAGGTGATGCTGTTTTAGCGAACGGAAGTGATTTCGACCGCGGCGCAGAGGCGCCCAGCGAGCGGGGCATCACCTTTTCTTTCTTTTTCTCTTCAAGGGCAGGAAGAGAAAAAGAAAGAAAAGGTGATGCCCCGCTCGCTGGGCACCTCTGCGCCGCGGTCGAAATCACTTCCGTTCGCTAAAACAGCGTCACCTTTTCTTTTTCTCTCTCTTCCTGCCCTTGTGCCCATCCGGCTCCGGGTCACGTCGCGCGGCCGCTTGGGCAGGACGGGCAATGATAACTTGCAGTTGGGATGCAGGAGCGCTTTCCTTCCTTTTCCCCCTCCTCCTCGGCGGAGGCAGGGTCAGCGCGGCTGCCTGTGAGAGCCTCGTGTGCTCGACGCCGTCCTCTGGCATTCCTTCCGCGCGCGCTGCCGTTCCATCCGAGAGCCGCCAAGTGGAGTGCGCTTGATGGGCTAAATCACCGCCTTTCTCCTCCTCCTCCCCCCTGGCTGGGCTGACGGCTTCCCGTCTTCCAGGAGCCTCGGTAGGTTGGTTGCTGCTGGATCTTCTTCAGCCAGCTCCTCTCCACAGCCAGGAAGGAAGGAAGGAAGGAAGGAAGAAGAAGAAGAAAGAAGAAGAAGGAGAGAGAGAGAGAGAGAGAGAGAGAGAGAGAGAGAGAGAGAGAGAGAGAGAGAGGTTAGGAAGGCAGGAAGACAGAAAGAAAAAGATGTTAGGAAAGAAGAAAGAGGAAGGAAGGAAGAAGAAAGAGACAGAAAGAAAGAAAGAAAAGTTAGGAAGGAAGGAAGACAGAAAGAAAGAAAAGTTAGGAAGGAAGACAGAAAGAAAGAAAGAAATGTAATGCTGATTAATGATTAATGACAATGACTCTACTGGACTGAACAGTGAAAATAGAGATAAAGATAACAGTGATAATGATAACAGAGACAAAGATATCAAGAATAATTATGTTCAGATTGATGATAAGGATTTTGAGATATATAAAATGGAAAAAGGAATGAAGAAAATTAAATATATACAGAAAGTAAAATTAAGAGAGAGGAAAAGAGCGTGGGGAAAGAGAACTTATTGGTACAAAATTAAAAGAAAGATGAAAAAAAATTAAGCAGATGGGGTGGAGGAAATATATATATATAAACAAAGTAGTTGAGAAACTAAAAGGGAATGGATGATGATATTGGAATATTATAGAAATGTTTTTTTAATTTAAAATTATCTTATTAAGAGAAAAAAATTCTGTTTTTTATATACAGATTAATATTGTTTAACAAATTAAAAGATTTGATATTTTAGATATAACAAAGTTAATTAAGATGAGAAGTATGAATGATAAATATAAGTATTAGAGCTCAAAAGATGTATTATGATTGTGTATTTTTTTTCATTTATTTCAATTTATTTTTTCACATATGAAATTTGTTCAAATGAAAAAATCTTAAAGGGGAAAAATGTATTATTTTAAGAGTTGAATATGTAATTGAATAAATTTAGAAAGAATTTTTATGATTAGTAAATGAAACGATATATTATGATTGTGTATAATTAATATAACGTTAGAAATTCAAAGATTTTTTTTTCTTTTTCGTTCTTTTTATAAAGATTAATAATGTTTAATCTTTTGGAATAATGTGGATAAAACAATGACAATAAGAGAAATATGGAATAAATATGATCACTAGAATTTAAGGGAAATTACTTAAATATTAAATAATGAACAGGAAATATGAATGTTAATTACTTTAAAATTTATTAAACTGAGAGTTGATAAGTTAATTGATTTGGATTTTTTCCTTTCCTTTTTATATTTTATTTTTTCTTTACTACTTGTTGAATATTTATAGAGTAGATAAAATTAGACAGAATTTTGATGATTAATATGAGAAATTAAAAGAATAATTGGGCATTTAGTTTTTTGATAGAACAAAGGATAAAAAACAGAAGCGATGAATAAAGAGATTAAAGAATTAAAGGAAGCAATTTGGCTTAAAATTAAAAAACAGGAGACAGTAACTATCTTGGAAAGTTAAGCGAATAGCGATCTATTTGGATGAAAATTTGGAATTAACTGGTGCATATCCCAGATGACAAAACTAGAAATTAGATTTTTTTTCTTTTTTTCTTTTTTCTTTTTTTGGGGAGGTAAGATGGAAATAGCAGCATGTACCTAGAAGAGAGTATAACATAAAAAAATAATAATATAACTATAATGATGGTTTTTTTTTAAAAAAAGAGATATGATTAGTTTAAAATTGGGATTAGCATCTGTCTGCCAAATATAAAATGAGTTTAGTATAAAAGCACTCCAGGAAAGGCAAAGAAAATGAAAGAGGAAGTAGAAGGGGAGGAAGAGAAGGTGTAGAGAGGGTTGAGGAGGAGGGAAGGAGTTAGAAAGTAGGAGGAGAAGACCCCCCCTCAGGAACCCACCCCTCAGGAACCCACCCCTCAGGAACCCACCTGACTGACACCCCCCCCCCCCCGGTCAATGGTGTCCCTCTTTAGCAATTTTAAAATCTGGTCACCTTAGTATTGTGTGAAGTCTCTTTTTATGCCTAAGGCAATAATAGATTGAAAATACAAATCTGCTGACTCATAACTTCTTGAAATCCTTATCATTTTGCTGTACTTTTTTAGCATGCTGTGAGTTATACAATAAGTACCTGTGAGAGGCAATATGTGAGAGGTTGTTTATGAAGTGGACTAAGAACAGTATCTGCTTTTATAGGTTAGATTTTTTTTTATTAAAGTAGGGCTTTTTCTAGCTGGATGTGCAATGATTCATTGGGAAAACTGATCTAGTCATCCTTTACAGAGTGGAGATTACTTTTAATATAATTTACAGAAGATATTGTTGTATATTGATACAGGTAAAATAATTGAAACTATAATGCATTTTTCCAGTCGTAAAACAATTTCAAGTAATGTGAAAAAATGTAGTAAAATTTGGAGTACGTTTGCTATAATGATTGAAATACTGTACTGATCAAGAAACCAGTACACTGTGAGTTCTAGTCTTCCATTAAGCATGAAAGCTGGTTGGGTGATTTTGGGCCACTCTCTCAAGTCCAGCCCAACCCTGTGAGGCGTTGCCCTATGTCAGCTCCAGCACGCATGCACACGCTGGCCAGCTGATTTTCGGCCTTGGGGATGGCTTCCCCAGGTTTCAGGAGTCCGGAGGCTTCATTGAGGCCTATGTGCATGCGTGGGGGGCAGCACGTGGGGTTTTGTGTGCATGTGCATGGGGCAGCATGGGGGTTGTGTGCATGCGCGGGGGATGGCATAGGCGTGGGCATGTCCATGTGCGCTAGTGTGCGCGCACACACCCTTTTTGCACACACTCATCACTGCTTTATACCAATACTAATACAGTTCACCCTGTTTGTTCCCTAAACTTTGAGAATTATGGCGCAGTGGTTAGAATGCAGTATTGCAGGCTAACTCACTGCTCACTCCAGGAGTTTAGTTCCCACTGGCTGAAGGTTGACTCAGGCTTCCATCCTGAGTCAATGGGATTTCCATCCTTTCCATCACTCTCTATTTCATGATATTTTTCTTTCTTCTTTCTCCCTACCTCCTTATGTGATTTGGTTATCTAGTGGTTTTTGCTTGTAATTAGGTTCTAAAGGTCGTGAAGATTGCCCCCCCGTCCCACTTTAATTTTAATTTAAAACCCTTTTGATAAGATGAACTAGTTGTTTTCCAAATACAGTATATTATTTCCAGTTCTTTTGAGGTGCAGGCCATCCCTTGCCAGTAGCCCTTCATGTAGATAATGCAAACCATGATCTAGGAAGCCAAAGTTCTGTTGATGACACCATTTTTTAAGCCAGTGGTTTGTTTCTAAAATTCTTGGCTCCCTCATTGGATGTTCGCCTTTTGTTGGAAGTATAGATGAAAATACTACTTGTGCTCCTAATTCTTTAACTTTCTTCCCTGGCTGTTCATAATCTATTGTTATGGTTTTCAAATTTATTGTTGTGTTATTGGTCCCCACAATGAAAGAAGAAAGTGGTAGTAATCCGTGGAGTTGATTATTTTAGTAAGGTACTCAGTTACATCTTTAATTTTTGCTCCAGGGAGACAATATACCTCCCTAGATTCATTGTCTGGTCTGCAAACTATAGTTTGATAATAGCTACTGTATGTAAAGATCAGGGGTGGGTTCTAACTTACCTTGCTGCCGGTTCTCTTCTGCACCGTGTGGGCTTGCCTCGTGGGCGTGTGGGCGCTTTGCACGCACGGGCATACACAGTGCTGAAAAATCTGAAAAAATAAATTTTTAAAAAGCCAAAAACAAGATGGCGACCGCATGCACAGTGCCGGAAACTCAGCTTCTGCACATGCTCAGAAGAATTTTTTTTAAAGTCAATAATAATAATTGATCATTGATCATTGATAATTAATAATAATAATAATAATAATAATAATAATAATAATAATAATAATAATAATAATAATAATAATAATAATAATAATAATAATAATACCGAAAACAAGATGGCGACCGCGTGCACAGTGCCGGAAACTCGGCTTCTGCACATGCTGAGAAGAATAAATAAATAAATAAAAAATTTACAAAGAATTCACAAAAAAGATGGCGGCGCCCACAGACTGGCACCGACCAAATCGGTTGCGTGATATCATCATGACATCACCAGCGGGTCACTACCGGTTCGGGCGAACCGGGAGGAACCCACCTCTGGTAAAGATCTGGTACAGTGGTGGCGAACCTTTTTAGGCTCGCGTGCCAAAAAGGGGGGGGTGCGCGCTCGCGTGCCCACACCCATTCCCCACCCCCCATGCTGCCCCCTGCGCATGCGCACACCCCCCACCCCCGCACAAAGGCTTACCGGAGCCTGGGACGACGAAACGGGCAAACCGGAAGTGCGAAAAAACGCACTTCCGGTTTGCCGGTGAGCTGTTTTTTGCACTCCGGAGGGTTCAGGGAAGCTCCCTGAAGCTCTGGAATGCAAAAAACTACAAAATGGACAAACCGGAAGTGCGGGAAAGTGCACTTCCGGTTTGTCCGTTTTGTAGTTTTTTGCATTCCGGAGCTTCAGGGAGCTTCCCTGAACCCTCCGGAGTGCAAAAAACAGCTCACCGGCAAACCGGAAGTGCGTTTTTCCGCACTTCCGGTTTGCCGGTGGGCAACCCTCGCGTGCCGGCCGCTATGGCTCCGCGTGCCACCTGTGGCACGCGTGCCATAGGTTCGCCACCACGGATCTAGTATGACTCTTTATACTCATCATAAACCATAAACCTATTTTGTTTTGTTAATGTAATTGGTTTTTATTTCATTTAGATAACTGTTCTCAGATTTAGTATACTGGTATCTAAGAACTCTTGTTGGTTCCTAAAATTTTAGATTATATAGTTTTCAATCAAATATTTATTATTAAATATATCGACATCATTTAATTAAATAGTATAAACACATTCATTTAAGATCAAAACAAAATGCAGTCATTTTCTATATTTTGGGATATCATTGAAGAATACAAGAGAAAAAGTTTGGCCTTCTACTCAGTTAAGTAAATCAGTGGTCTTTACTTTTAGGTAGAAACAATGCTGTCTCAGCACTTAATAGCCCATTGTTCAGAATTAGATACTGTAATAATTTGTATGCCATTTTCTCATTATGTCAACTTTCTGACAGCATCATGTAGAACTGTCAAGTGAATGGGTTTGGGATCCCCCCTTCTTTTGTTTTGTATCCTCAAGCTATCAATCTTGGTACCTATTAGAACCAATACATTTGACCTTGTGCTGACTGAGAAAAACGTAATGGTGCTTTTGTACGTTTTTCAGCCTCCTATAATTATACTGGAAAGGTACTTAACTCTTTCTTTGATATTGTAAGCATCTTATGAATTATGGAATATCCTTTCAATTTACAGAATAAAATATAAGTTATTTTACATTATTTTTGTAATCTTAATGTAACTGAATCTAAAACTTAAACTAACAGTTTAGATCATCCAGGAAACTTGATGTAGAAGTTTCTATAAGCCAGCACTCCAGTAGGGAGAACTCTGAAACAGCAGGTCCCAGTGAACAAAAATACTTTAGAGAAAGAAATTCAGTGCAGAGAATTTGAATTTGTAAGCAGATACTTACTATTATGCCTATGCTTCACTTTTTGTCTATAAAATTTAAAATTCAGTAGTTATTTTTCAGTTAAAATCATGTGCACCTAAAAGGATATTTTAATTTGTTCTAGTCTAGGGTTTCAAACATATTCTAGCAATCACATTGTTTGGGAAATTTAAAAACAGGCAGGGTTTTGTGAAAGTGTACCGTACTTCTTATGCTGTACAAATACAATTTTACACATTTTTTTTCTAAAAGCATACAAGAAATCAGTGGTGAATTTCTTTTAGGTATGTTAGGGAAAGTGTGTGCAGTGTGAAATATTTGCATGACAAGTGTATTTTCATGCACTTTCAAGTAAAAATAAGATGTTGAAAGATGTCAGTATCTGTAAGATGCTGTATGTTTTCTGAGAAATCAGATGAAATAACATTGCTACCGATGACACTGACATAATGTACATTTTTCCATTATTTGTTCCATCTGTTCCTTTGTACAATTCATACACCTCTAATTAATTATCACAATAGCAGATTAAAAGCTGATTGCAGTCCTTAAGACAATTCCAACTTTATATTATCTATATACCGTATTTTTCGGAGTATAAGACACACCGGAGTATAAGACGCACCTTAGTTTTGGGGGAGGAAAACAAGGAAAAAAGGCCTCTGCCTCCCAGCAATTTGCCAAACAGCAAACAGCAAACAGTACAGATGATATACACTGTTTGCTGTGTATTTCTGTGCATGTGTGCCTGACCCATAGAAATGGCAAAGAATTGGAGAAATGTACATTTATGGCAGTATATTAATCCCAGAAAGTTTTCTTAAATGTAATCACACTAACTCTTCCCAATTATTTAAATAGATCTACTCCAAACACGACTAGTCAGGGTTTCTCAGCTGCCTTCTTTTAATACTAATACTTAATACTAATACTTAATACTAAAACAGGACATTTCAGATTATACTTTTACAGATCTTTAAAATTGATGTGGCTTTCTGGAAGTATTCTCTGCTATTTAAAAGAAGATACAATAGCACTGGGCCTCTTCAGAGCAAGCATTTATTTTAAAACGCTTCTTCATTTTGTTAAGTTGTCTAGAACAATAATAAAGCAGTCTTTAAAAAATAAGTCTAATAATTTGAACACTCTACAAACATTTAACAAAATAACATATTAACAGAATCTGCCTGTACCTAGGATAGAACTCACAACCTCCTGATTGTGAGGCAAGAGCTCTATCGCTGAGCCACAGCAGCTCTAGCTTTCCTTCTTGCAATTTCAGCAATCTAATATTGCCAGCAATATGTCTCATCACAGCCACCGTAGTTTCAGTTTCATTTTACCACGTGGATTGTAAGCCTCAGTCAGCTGTAGATCGGGAGGCAGTTTATCTCTTCTTGTGCTCTTCTTGTGCTTTGCCCTGTTTGCTGCAAAGAGGTAAATTGCTGGCAGGCAGAGGCCAAAGGGTGGGGGTGGCTGGGTGGGGCTGCATTCGGTGTATAAGACGCACCCAGGTTTTCACCCTCTTTTTGAGGGTAAAAAGGTGCGTTTTGTACTCCGAAAAATACGGTATATAAAAGCGAAATGCCACTCATGTGACATCACAAAATCTCCAGAACCGTAAAGCCTACAAACTTGAAATTTGGCATGTATGTTCCGCTTGGCTTCTAGGTACTTGCTAAGAAAGGATTTTTAGAAATGACCATCAGATCATTAGTATTTCTTATATTATTATTAACACGCTCTGATGCTAAGGAGACGTTCTACTCCCCTCCCAACCTGAAAATAACACTGTTCCAACTGCCACTTGGGCATGGCCAGCATGTGACTCATCCGGCCTGTGGGCTGGGAGTTTGGAGAGGAACCTGAGGGAGAGAAGAGGATAAGATAGGAGAGGCCTCTGTGGGGCAAGCCTGAGGCAGAGAAGGGGATAAAATAGGAGAGGCTTCTGTGGGGCAAGCCTGAGGGATGGAAGGGGATAAGATAGAAGAGGCCTCTGTGGGGCAAGCCTGAGGGAGAGAAGGGGATCAGATAGGAGAGGCCTCTGTGGGGCAAGCCTGAGGGAGAGAAGGGGATCAGATAGGAGTGGCCTCTGTGGGGCCAGCCTGAGGGAGAGAAGGGGGAAAGATAGGAGAGGCCTATGTGGTGCAATCCTGAGGGAGAGAAGGGGAGAGGAGAGGAGAGGAGAGAAGAGGCTTCTGTGGAGCAAGCCTGAGGAGAGAAGGGGAGAGGAGAGGCTGATCATAACTACTCATTAATTTTCAAGCTGTAAGTGTCGCTTTATCGTCCGATCACATAGTTTTGTAGCGGAGTACGTGTATTCAGCTATTACATTATAAAATAACTGAAAATAGGTTATTTGGAAAAATTGAGGGAGCAGTTGAGGTTGAATACTTGGTCAATTACAATTATTCTATCTTTGAATCTTCAAGGTAAAACACCTTCATGATTTTGAAATTTAACAACCTACTAAACTAGTGTTTCTCAACCTTGGAAACTTTGAGAAACAAGGTACTAGAAGCTTATTGGCTAGTTTCTAGCTGTAGCATTTTATCTTTCTTCTCAAGTTCAAGCTTCCTTCAGTAACAGCTGTCAAATTCAAAGAATAGGGATATTTGTCCCTCTACAGGTATGATTGTTGCTTAGCAACCATTCAAAGTTACAATAGATTTACTTTGGGACTACTTACATCTTGGATTCGAAGTGGTGATGGCTGCAGTCACGTGATCTGACTTTGGGCACTCAGCAACACAGCCACATTTACAAGCCATTTGCAGCATCCTGCAGCCACCACATTTTACGATGGCTTTGCTGAAAACTGGCATTTACTTCCAGTTTTTGGCAAAATGGCACGCATGATGAAATTCAATAAAAGGGTTGATCCTTAGCCTTAAGCTTTATATTCTTGAAAGTAGCCTAAGGAAAACTTATTTGCTCTTGAATTCCTTCATTATAATTTTTAGTGTTATAGTATTAATATAGTTAGATGCAAATCTAGTGATGCTAGTAGCAATATAATGTATATCTTTTGAACAACTTCTAATGTTTTATTCAGAAGTTGAAAAAACAAATTATTTTGTCTTAAAATATTAAAGGTCTTAAAATTTTACACTGCAACCAAGAATACCATACTTTTAAATATGGTCTTATAAGGTAGACATCCAAATCTCTAATCTAAGAATGTTGCTTAGATGATGGAGCCAATCTAATTAGAGCTGTGAAATGGGGTCATGTTTTTCCCTTGTTGAAAAAGACAAAAATATTTGGTCACTACTCAGTTTATAGACTTTAGGTTTTGTCTTCCCTTTAGATCTTTCTTTGGGTAATGATATTTTCTCCCTAACCTTAAATGCCCTCTTCCCTGAAAACCCTGTTCTGAAATCAATTTTATTATGATAAAATATTACTTTAACTTGTTACTTCATTTCTTATTTAATATGTGCCACTACCTGTATTTTCTTGGAAAATATTCTACTATAAACAAATGTTGAGTTATTCCAGCTATGATCTTAAGAATTTAATTATTAGTGTCCTTGTTCATACTCTTAAATAAATGAGCAGTAATCAAGGGCTCGTGTCCTGCAGGAACAGTCTATAAAACAGGAATCAGGCCACAGACTCCTTTAATAAATACAATGGGATATATTTATTTGTACATGGTAAATTAGGGCTTATAGATTAGAATATGAAAAGAAAAGATATTCATATGGAAAACATAACTAGATGGACACAAAATGGAAGATGTACTTTAAGTTTTAGACTCAAAACTATATTAGAATGTTTCAAGTTAGCAAAGTCAGGATTTGACTTGTAACCGCATGACTTAATGATGGTGTTTAAAGTCCTAATTAATGTTATTAAGTGAGGACTACCCATATTCCACTTCTTTCTGATTGGTCATTTAGTATTGAGGATTTTGTCCTATACTATTTGAAAAGAGAATATTGTTTAGATACAATTTCAACTCTTTTGGTTTGTCGATCTAGCTGACTATTGGTTGAAAACATCATTTTAATTCCGCTTTTCTTTGTTCCGCAGATACTGAACATCTTTATACTATTGTGTTCCAAGAAATCTGCAGTCGCTTTGGGAAAACCTACACCTGGGATGTGAAATCCTTAGCAATGGGGAAAAAAGCATTGGAAGGAGCAGAAATCATCCGCGATGCACTGGACCTTCCAATCACCAAAGAAGAGCTGTTACATGAAAGTAAAATCATGCAAGAAAAATTGTTTCCTACAGCTATGTTGATGCCAGGTATTTTGTCTCTTAAATTGTGTGTGCCTATCAAATTCCATCTTAACACTTTCAGTCCTAATGGATTGGATACTTTTTTTCTTGTGCCTGATTAACTTAGCATTGCTTTGGAACTTAAGAAAGACTGAGATGTTTTCCAATAATATCTTTAGATAATAGAAATTAAGTGATAATAGAAAAATATGCTGTTTTGCCTATAGTCTATGCCCATGATGGCGAACCTATGGCACGCGTGCCACAGATGGCACACGGAGCCATTTTGCCTGGCACGCACGGCAGTGCCTATTCCTCTTCCGGGTTTCCGGCGCATGCATGTGCACTGGCCAGCTAGACTTCTGGTTACTGGTGCGCATGTGCACATGACGATCAGCTGGCCTTCCTGCATGCGACTGTGCCAGAAACCGGAAGATCAGCCGGCCAGCTGATTGCTGCGCACACACGCACGCCAATAACCAGAAGATTAGCTGCCCGGTGCGCATACGTGCGCCAGAAACAGGAAGTTTATTTCACGGCACGCGCATGCCCGCTGGGCAGCTCCTCTTAGCAGGCATGCGCAACAACCATACCATTGACACCCGCTGCCCAGGATCCACGTTGAAGGCCGTTCACGTCGGCAAAGCAGCGCTGCCTCTTTGTAGCGCTGCCTCTTTGCAGAGGTAGCGGCAGCTCCTCCTTCTGCCAGCCTCGCTGTAAACCTCGGGGTTTGCCTTATGGGGAGAAAAAGGTTCTGGTGGGGAGAAGAACCCTCTTTGCAGAGGCAGCGGCAGCTCCTTCTGCCAGCCTCGCTGTAAACCTTGGGTTTGCCTTACCGAGGGGGAAAACTTTGTACCAACAAACTTATGTAGGCAAATCCCGCGCCACGCCGGCATGCTAGAAATCGCCCGACCGGCTCCACGGGGCTGCAGAGCTGAGCCTCTGGCATCCCGCTTCTCTTGCGCTGGCCGTTGCCATGCACACAGCTGATTGACACTCCAATGGGGCTTCTCTGGAGCGTGGCTGCAGTCGCTGGCACCACGGGCGTCTCCCTCAGGACCTTTCTCCCCACCCTGGTAAGGCAAACCCTGAGGTTTACAGCGAGGTTTGCAGGAGAAGAAGGAGCTGCCGCTGCCTCTGCAAAGAGGCAAGCTGCAAAGACAAAAAGCACTCGGAAGCAGTCGGTGGAGCGCAATGTTAATTAACCATCTCGGAGAGATCTCACCTGTTGCAATTTTTCAAGCTAAAGGTGCTTAGGAGGTGCATTCCCAAGAAGGGAAAAAGTGTGATGGAGAAAGGGGCTAAGGAGCGATAACCGTTGTCCCCATTCCCTCTTTCCGGAAAACAGCCCCCCCACTTCTTGCTCTTCTCTGGACCTACATCGCCAGATGGACGGCTCAACTTCAGGCAGCTTGCAAATGCGCCACGACCAAGCGGCACCACCTTCCTGGCTCCTTTCTCGGTGATTCCCACTCGGGGCTGGGAAGAAGCAGCAAGCGGGCTTTTTACGGAGTTATCCTAAATGGGAGGGAGAACTCCCAATCCCTTTCCCAAGAAGCCGAATGGAGCGTGTAATCAACAAGCCAAACGTTTTTCCAGAGGCTGCCGGAGCTCTGGCTTTCTTCTGTCAATCCTTTTCCCTCCTCCTCAAGCAAAGCAGCTGCTCTGAGCCATTGGCTGAAACTCGGTTGTGTGAACTGATCCAGCTCCGAATGTTTACCCTGCCTCACTAGGGGTAAACTAAGAGCGGCTGGTGAGGCTGGGAGAAAGAAGGGGGAAGGGAGAGAGTTTGGATCAGTTTCCTACCCCCCTTCCAGCCCTCCTGTCTTTTCCCTTGCTTGAGAAGCAGCTGCGAGAAGAGGAGTTTAGCTGGCTCAGGTAGAATTAGCTACCAGACTGGGGGAGCCGCAGTGAATTCCAGGCTGGCAGGCTAGCTGAGGGGAGGGTGGGCTAGAGAGCAATGCAGCCCCTCACATTTCGGTGGCATGCAACTCTGAGCACGCAAAAGAGAACGGGCATTGGGAGAAATTTTTTTCGTGCAGCTGCGCAGAGTCGCCTTTTACTTCCAGCAACTGGAGGAAGGCGCTTTTCTCGGCTGCCGCATGAATCAGCCGAGATTGTCTTCTGTCTCTCCCTCATTGGTTGCTGCATATCTGTGGGCAGAGAGGAGCATTGCTCCATGGGCGGCGTGCCAGCAGCAGCAGCAGCAGCAGCAGGGCTCACTCCTCTGCGGTCCTGCCATCTGGCATAGCTGGCTGGCTGAACCGTGCCCGGAGCGCGAGGCTGGCAGGAGGAGCCGCTGCTCCCTCTGCAAAGGCAGGCTGTACGCACTGGCAAAGGTTGGTCCAAAACGGTGTGCAGGGGGTGCATGCGCGGTGGATGCACGCATGTGTGGTGCAGTGCGCATACGTGGTGCGTATGCACGTGCACAGTGCATATGCGCATGGGTGTGTGCACGCATGCGCAGGGGGCGCGCATTGCATTATGGGTGCTGACATGAGAGTGCTGTTGCGCACGCGTGCGCATACTTTTGGCACACGGCAACAAAAAGGTTCTCCATTACTGGCCTATGCTATCATTTCTATGCTAAATGCAGTTTCAAAAAGCCAATCAGCAATAGTGAGGGCTTCTTCTGAACTATATCACTATGGATGGTCATCTTCCTTCCATCAGCTGATCAAAGTGTTTGTTTGATAAAGGTACCTCAACCTCAATCTTCTGAAAGAGAAAAACCTTTTCTACTCCATTATGTAGTATCTGCATGAGAGGTGAGGGTGATGGACAGCTTTTCAGAAATTAGAAGAATTGACCAACACCAACTAAAATACAAGTTTGCATGAAAATATCTTCGGTCAACTTTTATGCTAGTAAGTGGAGAAAATATCCATCCCAAACCTTTACCTTTTCTAAAAGTACAGTGCAGTTGGTCATAAACTAGCAGAAACACTGTTGGAGAGAGGTCATGAAATTGGCAGTAAACTGCTGTCAGTCTTTCCTTTCTCATGGTTTCTTAAAAAGGCATAATGATAAGTCATTGGACTTACCAATGGCAGAAAATTTTACTTTATAGAGCTTTTTAAATACGATTAATTTACTGAAAAATGCATTAATATCTTTTTCTGAAAATGAGTTTCTTTTACACTAAAAATACAGTGCTTTTTCTTACTTTAGGAGTATTAATTCATATATATCTGTTTATATGTTTGAATACATTTGAACAGTGATGGTGAACCTTTTTTCCCTCGGGTGCTAAAAGCTCACGCACACGCGCTATTGCGCGCGTGCAAGTGCCCACATCCATAATTCAATGCCCCCCCGCCCCCCTGTACATGCACGCGTGACTCCCTCTCGTTCCCCCGCCCCCTTGCATGTGCACGTGACCCCCACTCCCCAACTTCCGGTGGGCCCGGTAGGCCCATTTTTCGCCCTCCCCAGGCTCCAGAGGCTTTCTTGGAGCATAGGGAGGGTGAAAATGGCCTCCCCTGCCTCCCCGGAGGCCCTCCAGAGGCTGAAAATGCCCTCCCAGAGCCTCCAAAAATCAGCTGGATGGCACGCACATGCGTGCTGGAGCTGAGCTAGGGCAACGGCTCGTGTGCCGGCAGATATGGCTCCGTGTACCACCTGTGGCACGCGTGCCATAGGTTCGCCATCACTGCATTTGAACATAGGATAAATATGAATAATGTATCTGATACTATGAAACTTTTTTTAAAAAGAAAGCAATAAACTGGTGGAATAGCTATCTTCTTTATAATGTATCATCAGTCCACCATTTTAAAACAGATTTTAATGTAATTTACTTTTGTATTTCATTTTTGTCTAAATTTGGGAAGTTATTGCAACAGTAATGCAGTCTCTAATAATCTGCTCCACATTAAAGATAATTTAGAGTCTCTCATATTTTCTTCTGTGGATCACTAATTTTAGCAAATACTTAGCACTGTTTTATATTTTATGCGGTATGGATTCTAATGAACTTTAGCTAATCAGGAAGTAGCACAACAATGGAAATTCATTTCTCAGATTTTGAATTAGAGAGTTGCCTAAAACCCCGTAAAATTACTATTTTATATTCCTAACATTTAGTTCTCTGAAAACTTATCTTTTGGGGGAAATGCCATGAGCAAAATAATTTCCTAGATATATTATTTTTGGAAAAGTACAACAATTCTGCAACTCTGTCCATTAGGATTACAGAGCAAAATACCTAATGTCATACAGCCGCCCAGAGTCCCCCGGGAGTTGGGCGGCATACAAATCTATTTAAATAAATAAATAAATACAGCAGATACCATTGAAGCTCTATAAATGAATAAACTTTCTCACATTTATAAACTTCTCAGTAATCTAGCAAACAGCAAATATTTGGTCTTCACCTTTCTTATTGTCCCAAATTTTCTTCATTGTAATTTCTCAGGACTGATTATCTGTGATCAAGTTGTTTTCAACTCCTGATAGTTACTCTCATACTATTTCATCACGTTCCATAAACTAATTCCCATAAAGTTTTGCATTCCCTCTTTCTGCTTTCCTTCCTTCCTTCCCTCCCCTCCCCTCCCCTCCCCTCCCCTCCCTCCCTCCCTCCCTCCCTTCCTTCCTTCCTTCCTTAGAATAAACAAAAACTTGCAACAAAAGTCAATGATAATAAAAAAAAGTTTCTTCCAAAATATAAATAAGAAAAAAATCAAGGAAACAGCCGGTCCACTAAAGAGAGAAGACGGCAAAGAAGTAATAGGCAGCAGAGAGAAAGCAGAGCTGCTTAACTCATTCTTTGCATCGGTCTTCATGCAAAAAGGAACAGTAGTCCAATTAGAGATGTAAAATTTCCGGAAATTTTGAAGCTCGGAATAAAACCCATTTTTTCCCGGTTTTTTTGGGGGGGGGAAACGGAAATTTTTGGAAAAATTGAAAAAATGCTACGTTAGCACTTTTTTGTCTTTTTAAGATTGAAAGTCATTCTGTTACTTTAGGAACATAAAATATGACTATGGACAATTTGACTTGGCATAAAATCACAACTAGCATATTAAAAATATAGTGTAGCCAAACAATTATCACAAACAGAATTTGCTTTTTTATAATATTTATTTGTAACAAAAGGAGCAACAATCTCCTGAACTGCTTACTAGTTTATGTGGAACAGCCAAAAAGCCTCCACAAAACAATTTTCAAAACCAAAAGTAACAATTTTTCATATTTCCTCTCCACAGTATTAAATAAAAATAAAAATAAAAACCCCATTCTCATAAAAAGAATTGAAGATGGGGGAAGTGTTAAGAAGAGAGTGGGACTAAGTTTCAATGGACATTTAATCAGAATCATTTTCTGAGCTGAAATTGTCAGTATCCGTCTCTACTTCTGCAGCTACTCTTTTTTGTTCGTCATCCCAATTAGGAACTTCTAAAAACTGAAGGTTTGCCCGGATCGAAACAAGCTTCTCTACCCTTTCACATGTCAGTTTATTTCTGACTTAGTGTGAGTGTTTCCAAACATAGACCAGATTCTTTCACATGCTGCAGAAGATGGAGGTATCTGGAGAAGGCGAGAAACAATAGGAGTCAGAGGCTGTGTTGTGCAAAGACCTTGCCACCATGTTGCAGGAGGAATATATTTGGCAGAATCCCAAATTGCATTCCTGGACCAAATCCTGAAGATGTTCTATATTCTGCAACATTTGAAAGTACCTTCCCAACATCAAGTCCTAAATGTGATGCTTGTTTTGTGATCCAGTCAAATGCAGTAGCAGTGTTATCATCATCACTTATGTTTGCACCTTTGAATCTTGGATCAACTGAAACCTTTTTCTTGTTACAATAGCAGCACCTCCTAAAGGAAGAAATGCATACTGTTCTTGCATTGAAGGGTTCAGTTTGTTACCTAGGACTTGCTTGTCCTCACTCAGTGCACAGAAATTAGAATAATCTGATATCATACATTTTTTTAGAAATGATTTGGAAAATATTTGAACACCCTGTCTTAAAATATTTTATTCATCATGTTAAAATAAAATATTCCACAATGGTTTTTTTCTTCTTCAATTTTTCCAATTTTTTGGAAAAAAACAGAAAAGCCTTCAGGAAAAAAACGGGGAAAAAACGGCTTTTTTCTGAATTTTTCCGGTTTTTTTCCAGGCCTTCACATCTCTAAGTCCAACCTACCAAAAACATAACTGTAAAAGACAGATTAGAAATAAAATTTAAAATAAGCCAAAAAGTGGTAAGAGAACACCTATCTGATCTTGATGAATACAAATCACTGGGACCTGATGGATTACATCCCAGAGTACTAAAGGATATGGCAGATGTCATCTCAGAACCACTGTACCATATCTTCCAAAAATCCTGGAGCACCGGGGAACTACCAGAGGAGTGGAAAAGAGTTGATGTGGTTCCCATCTTTAAAAAAAAGGGGGGGGAGAGAAACAGACCCAGGAAACTACAGACAAATCAGCCTAACATCAATACCCGGGAAGATACTGGAAAAGATAATTTAAAAAATCTGCCAACATCTAGAAATGAGTAAAGTAATAACTAAAAGTCAGCATGGGTTTGTTAAAAACAGATCATGCCAAACAAATTTTATTTCATTCTTCAACATAGTGACTAAATTAGTAGACCAACGAAATACTGTGGACATAATATACTTGGACTTTAGCAAAGCATTTGACAAAGTAGACCACAACCTACTTTTTGGTAAGCTAGAAAAAAGTGGGATAGATAGCATCACAATCAGATGGATTTGTAACTGGCTGACAAACCATACTCAATGAGTAGTCTTTAATGGTACTATATCTACATGGAGGGAAGTAAGCAGTGGGGTACTACCGTGTTTCCCCAAAAATATGACCTACCCCGAAAATAAGCCCTAGCCTGATTTTTGGGGATTGGTGTAATATAAGCCCTACCCCAAAAATAAGCCCTAGTGAAGGGGGCGTGGCCAGCCCTTCCCATTCCTGGTCACCTCATCCTCCAACATCCTAGATGATAGGTTCAAGATCCAGATGGATTTTGACAGACTTGAACACTGGGCCCTATATAACAAAATGAAATTTAACATAGAGAAAAGTAAAGTCTTATACTTAGGTAAAAAAACCCAAAAGCATACATATAAACTAGGTGAAACCAGGCTTAATAGCACTAACCATGAGAGGGATCTTGAAGTCTTAGTGGACAACCAATTAAATATGAGCCAACAGTGTGCGGCGGCAGCCAAAAAAGCTGATGCAATCCTAAATTGCATTAACAGAGGGATACAATCAAGATCAAGTGAGGTACTAATACCACTCTTTGAAGCCTTAGTAAGACCAAACCTAGAATACTGCATCCAGTTTTGGTCACCACACTATAAAAAAAGATGTTACAACGAAATTCACATAACGCCCAAAGACAAGGCGCAACACACATAACAATCCCAAAAACATTCCCCCACCCGCCACAAATTCCCCACCTTGAACCACCCAAACATCCACACAGACCAAGTAATACTGTCCAACAGTTCACTGATGGTGACCCTTTAGTTCATTGTTAAGTGCAATTATAACTCTGGGATAAAAACTATTCAGAAAATGTGTGGTCCGAGTTTTAATTGTTCTGTATCTTCTGCCAGAATGCAACAGTCCAAAAAGATTGTAAGCAGGATGAGAAGAGTCTCTGAGAATGTTGTGCAACTTCCTAAAACAGCGAGATGCGAAGATATCGTCCAGGGCTGATAGCTGAAGCCCAATGATATTTCTGGGCAGTTTTAATGATTCTCTGTAGAGCTTTTTTGTCCGCTGCAGAGCTGCTCCCATGCCATGCAAGAATGGCATATGTCAGGACACTCTCAATGGTGCTGCAATAGTAGGACAGCAGTAGATGCTGAGATAGATTTATCTTCCTGAGCATTCTCAGGAAGTACAGCCTCTTCTGTGCCTTCTTCACAAGCATGTTAACATTCATAGTCCATGAGAGGTCCTCCGAGATACAAATACCCAGAAATTTAAAACTACCAACCCTCTCCACCTCCTCGACATTTATGTGCAATGGTAAATGTACATCTCTCTTCCTCCTGAAGTCAATTATAACTTCTTTAGTTTTTTGGATGTTAAGTGTAAGATTATTTTCTTTACACCACAATGTCAGCCCTTGTACTTCCTTTCTATAAGCAGACACATTGTTCTTATTAATGAGCCCCACCACTGTCGTATCATCCGCAAATTTAATAATTGTGTTATTCAATGGGGTGCAGTCATGTGTATACAAGGAATAAAGGAAGGGGCTTAGCACACAACCCTGGGGGGCTCCTGTGCTTAGTATCAGAGTGGAAGAATGGTGAGATCCCATCCTTACTGATTGTGGCCTATCTGTCAAAAAATCCTTTATCCACAAACAAATCCTCTGATTTATACCCAAATTGGACATTTTAAGAAACAACGTGTTGGGTAGAATGGTGTTAAAGACAGAGCTATAATCCACAAATAACAGCCTTACATAAGTTTCCTGTTGTTCCAAATTATTTAATACAGTATGGACAATAATATGTTGAGACTCTATAAAGAGTGCAGAGGAGAGCAACCATGATGATTAGGGGACTGGAGGCTAAAACATACGATGAACGGTTGTAGGAACTGGGCATGGCTAGTCTAGTGAAGAGAAGGACCAGGAAAGACATGATAGCAGTGTTCCAATAATTGAGGGGCTGCCACAGAGAGGAGGGAGTCAACCTATTTTCCAAAGCACCTGAAGGCCAAACAAGGAATAATGGATGGAAACTGAACAAGGAGAGATTCAACCTGGAAATGAGAAGTTTTCTGACAGTGAGAGCAATCAACCAATGGAACAGCTTGCCTTCAGAAGTTGTGGGACCTTCATCACTGGAAGCTTTCAAGAAGAGATTGGATTGCCATCTGTCAGAAATGGTGTAGGGTCTCCTGCTTGGGCGGGGGGTTGGAGTAGATAACCTACAAGATCCTTTCCATCTCTGTTAATCTGTTAAATCTGTTCCTCAGCCTTAGTCAGGTTTCAGATGCAATTTTCACATATAAATTAACAGTTGTATCGCTTTCCAGAAGCATACCACTATATTTTAACATGTCTTTAATAACTCATATGTACCTGCAGTCCTACAGTTTTCAGTTATTTATCAATTGTTATGTTTTTCCTTGAATTCTTAATGTTTATATCATTTTAATTCCATTTATTATATTACTGTCATTTCCATGTAAATCTGTAATAAAACACTCTTTCCAACAGTCATTCATTTCAATTCAATAAGGAAGGCTCCTTATTTAGTCCTTTGCACTTAATTACATAACTACTATTTATTTCCATTTTTAAAAAATCTGCATTTTTCTTTCTTTTTGAAATCTTAACTATTTCTTGCTTTTGATTGTATTCTTTGCAGTCCCTATCCCTCTGTAACATAATTTGTCTTGTTCTTGGTTTTTGTTGAATTTATTTTATTACGTGCAAGTTTTTTATGACCATTTTATTCCACCAAGTATCCGTTTTCATTCTTCTGGCTTGCATAACTAATCTTAGTAACTAGGTAAGATACGTAACACCTACGTTGCATTGTCTAATATAATTATTTTTCCACCATTCTGAGCTTCTTCCACAACTACCAGTACTTTCTTTTGCCAATTTTCAATCATTCAGTTGGGAATTTATTTTCTAGTATTTCTTTTCCTGTTCTTTCTTTCTATATCTTTTTGTGTTTACTCTAGTTTCTTTCATTTTTATCAAATTCTAATCTGCTGCATCAACATTCATAACTTCTCATTATTCTTATAGCCTTCCATAATTCTGTTTTCAATGATAACCAAATGAAACATGCTTTTCCTTTAATTCACTTCATTAGTCTATTCATACATACTTTCTTTATGTACAGTATGTATGAATAGACTTAAATGCATATTTGCATCAAACAAAACTAGAAGCTGATCTTCCATAATAGTTGGGTCTCAAAATGGTCTTACTTTTTCAGTACTTCTTTGTTTTCTTTTACATTCATGCTATCCAACATATTTCCATCTCCCCTTTCCATTGATCATACTTCAGCTGGAATGTTGCACAAATATTCATTCTGAATTTTTTTTTCTTAATTGAAACAGTAACATTCAAATACCTCTAACCTCTCTCTCTCTCTCTCTCTCTCTCTCTCTCTCTCTCTCTCTCTCTCTCTCTCTCTCTCTCTGTGTGTGTGTGTGTGTGTGTGTGTGTGTGTGTGTGTGTGTGTGTGTGTGTATGTGTATGTGTCTGTGTGTCTGTGTGTCTGTGTCTGTGTCTGTGTGTGTGTGTGTGTGTATGTCTTTAATACATAACTCCAATTTATTTCTTCGGTTTCTTGCATCTATAATCCTGTTTGTGGGAACAAGATATTTTCATTCAGATCTATTACCTGATTCTTCTACAAATCATGAGGCAATTATAAACACTATCTCTCTGCAAACAGCAATTGGATACATTTGTAAACTATTTAACATTTATTTATTATGCCATTTATATGCATGGTGTACTAATCAAGCAGGACCTTTTAATTGTTATGATTAATAATTGCAAACCTTTTTCTAAGTTCTAGACATCGTGTGAATATGTTATGTTTAATAAGGATCAGTACATAAATCTTTCAAACAGAAATACCTTAATTTGACAAATCGTATTGAATTTGTGTAAAAATGTCTCTGTGCAAAGTATGTGTGAGTAGTATAATTAAAGGACTTGGATTATGGTTAGATAATATACATGCTAGATTCAATTGCAAATGTATAATGTTCTAATTGCTAGAGCAGCCTATTAAATACTGTAATATAAATTAATTAGAAGAATGAAGTGTGATAAATTTAATTTATTTAAATTGACATGATTGAAATTAATACTTTGACGTTAATCACTTTTTATTTCCAGCAGTTTTATAGAAAACAAAGTTTCTTGAAAATATCTATTTTTGGATTTAGCCTAAGAGAAAGGTCTCTTTGAAACATTAAAATGAGGTCATGTGGAGCAGTAAACTATTTAAATGCAGAAAAATGTGCAGATTGCGTTGTTTTTCATATAAGAAACCTATGGCAAGTCATTTTCCCTTTTTCACCTAGCTTTATTTCTTGGTATAAGAAGCTGAAACATGTTTTTTAAACTAGTTTTACTCAACGAAAAATCTAGTTTCTCACAATAGCAAGTCAAATACCAATATTTTGTAATTTGTATTTATGCAAATATATTTCTTGAAACAAAAGTAATTGTTCCCAGGATAACTGATTATAAGAATAAGCCCAATAATTGGAGAAATATTTTAATGTGTTTTAATAATTTAATAATACCTCAGCCTCTTCTTTTTTAAACTATTTAATGGCCAGTTATTAGGGCGTCTAAGCTACAGTAAAATGTAATTTAAAAATTACAATTTCTTTCTTGTAATATGTAAGTGTTCTGTCTTTCCAAGTTTTCAATTTTCTCTACCCAAGCTGGGGAGAGATTGATAAGTTTTGATTATCATGTTCCCAGAATATTTTAAAAGTAACAAGCGAAACTCCCCAAATATCTTTGTATGTTTATTATTTAGTAAAACAGACCAAATAACATTTATTTTCACATTCAAATAATTAGAATAAGATTAAGAAACTAAAAGTTCCTTTGGACTTTGAGGCATAGGATTTATTACTGCCTTCCTATAAGGCAAAAATATTTTTCATATTCATATGATCAAATGACATAGAAACAGGGCCTCTTTCTTTGCTTTTTTGTTGTTGTTATTGTTGTTGTTCCTTCAAGTCTGTGTTGACACCTGGCAAGTGCCTAGACTTGTCCCTGCAATTGTCTTGGCAAGACTTTAGAAGTGGTTTATCATTGCTTCTTTTCTTAAGGCTGATCACCCAGCTGGCTTTGTGCCTAAGGTGGGACTAGAACTGAGTCTCCTGGTTTATATCCTGATGCCTTAACCACTACTGCAACATGGCTTTCTATGCATTATTGTAATACATACAGTATGTGCAGTAGAGTCTGTCCCAATGAGGTTTATGTTACAATATATATGGAGAGGCCTTACACATCTGTCGGTGAGAAGTATCTTCATAGAAAGGGAGATGGCCATAGATCCGTCAGTAGTGGGAATCAGTCGGTGGATCTTCACAACTTTTATTTATATATATTTATGTGCACATGTTTGTTTGTGTGTATATGCATGGGGAACAGTAACTTCTTTATTTGCTATTAAGTTATTATTTGGGGATTTTTTATTTGAATATTTTCTTTATATTAGATACTTTAGGTATATGTACATATAGTCAGAAACAATAAAGACTATTGTTTGAATTGTTATTTACCCATAAAGGCAACGTAGGGCAAAAAAGAAGAGATAGGAAAAAGGTAAGAAAAAAGTGTGTACATGTTTTTGTGGGTGTATCAATCAGTGCATTTAAAGTATTTGTCTATCTTTCTTACACAGGAGTTGAAAAACTAATCCAGCATCTACACAAACATAACATTCCCATAGCTGTTGCTACTAGTTCATCTCGAGTGACATTTGAAATGAAAACAAGCAGACACAAAGACTTCTTTGCTTTATTTCATCATATTGTCTTGGGAGATGATCCTGAAGTAAAGCATGGCAAGCCACAACCTGATGTGTTTTTAGTTTGTGCAAAGAGATTTGATCCTCCTCCATGTCCAGAAAAGGTAAACATAATCACAAAATAGAATAACAACCAAAAATCCAAGCTGCTATATTTTGATCTTTTATTTTTTAATGTGAAAGCGATTTGATATTTGATGGTATTGTTATTTATCTTTAATATGTAATTATTTATAATGACAACTGATGGGCTGCTGTTTGCTCTAAAGCAATATTTTAATTGGACTTGGAAAGGAAGCAACAAGATTAGTAACTAATTGGATAGGAGACCACCAGGAAATTCCAGGTGACGCCTAACACCAACATTCAAGGCAACAGTCTTTGGCAACACTCTGTCTCATGCTTCTTCCAAATCTACATTTGCCCAAGTTGGTTCTGTCATTAAGGAATGCTGCAACAGCTTATTCACATTCAAAGGTAATTGAGACAAAAGTGCACCTGTCCTGTTTGTTATGGACTATCCTTTACATGTAGGGAGTCTCCACTGAGTAGGAAAAGGGGAGAAACTGCCAGGATTGCTTCCACTCAGCTGTGGAAGTTTTTTAAAAAATGTATGGAATCCTCAGAGAAAGATCACTCACAAAATAATCATTTGGGAGGGGGAGGAATCACCCCACTCCTTTTAAGGAAATGTGCTTTCATTTGGGTTTAGATTTTGTTTGTAAAAGGAAGTTTACACATATCTTGATAATATATCAGGCAGCTGATAATATAGAGATAAAATAATAAATTATGTTTTGTAGCTCTGACATCCCATGTTGAAGATGTCATTACTAAAAAGCAGTACATTATTAAGTGTGGAGAATAAGCCACTGTATTAAGGAGCTCATTACAGATTTTTTTAAAAACCTTTCATGATAGCCTCTTTGCTGAATCATATATCTTTTGCAGTATACAAAAGTTTGCTTTTGGTATTGCTACTGACAATAGGATAGCTATGTTTAATTTACTTCAACAAATCTTATCATAGAAGTTGAAATTGTCTGTTTAACTGCTTTATGCTTGTCATAGCTGCATCTTTATAACCTCAGAACAAAGAACAGTAGAACAATAAATTCTTCCATTAATGTTATTACATTTATGCTGTAATGTGTTACTTTGAAGAGACATATGGGGAATAACCAAATATATTTTAAAATATTGCAAAATCTTTATTTTTACAGTGATTTTTTATTTGGACATCCATGTTTTCTTTCCTTTTTTTCTCTTACTAATTCAATACCAAAGGAGGCATTAATCTTATCATGTTTGTGTATCTGTATATTCTCATGACTATATATAATTTAATAATTTATATAATAATATAAGGAAAGCCTGCAAGGTAGCTTTCAAAATATTACATTAATATAAACATATTAATTCATTAAATATATATTAATTACTCTGCCATCAAAGAATCAATTTCAAGAATCTTATTAGAAAAAAGCTAATACAGAGAGCAGAGGATAAATTTAGCAGTGAAATTAAGTAACTATTAGTGATTATATTTGCAATTAGGTAGTAAATTTTTTGTGTGTGCCTTTTTTCCTAGCATCAATATAAAGGAATGGAAAGATATGGTAGTTTATTGTATCATTTTTACTCATAGCCTTGTTACAAATGTGGGTTTCTTTAAATATCTGTGTAACTTGAAATTGCTTTAATATTGCTTAGAAAAAAATAGATATTGTCTTCTTACCTGTAATTTTTAAAGTATCTATTTATATTGCACATACATATTTGTTTGTTTTATCAGCAGCAGCGGTCAGTTAAAAAGTCACTGTTGGAAATGGGCAAGGAGCTATCCTTTGTTTACTTGTCTCTTTCATTTAAAAAATCATCAAGTGGTTGCAATCTAATTTCTCCAAGATGATGAACATTATTACTTTGATCATCAAGGATTAGAAAGTATAATTTTTAAAAGAACCAAGATTGAGCTTGCTATCTAACTGTTGACAGATCAATGATCTGTCAACAGTCATAAATTCATGATAAATTTCCAAACACAAACATTACCTCGAATGAGTTCTTCAAATGAATGTAATGATAATAGATTAAAAAATTATTATTGACAATGAGAGAAGCTAAAGAAGGGGAATACAATTCATAAAATGTATAAAGAGATATTGCAAGAGTATCTTTGGAAGAATTAGGGTTTATTTCTGGAAACAGATAAAAATTGTGAGCATTTGTGCATTTAGTACGGTAGTATGGAATGTTGATGGTACCTAAGTTGTTTGCTAATGAAGTTACTGGGGAGGGTCCGCAAGACTGCAAGGAGGGTACATGAGGTCCATATGGGTTGGGGAGAGTGTGAGGAGGTGTGTGAGAGGCACTATGCAGGTTGGGGAATATGCCTGAGGCTGTGCAAGTGGCACACATGAGTTGGAGAGGGTCTATGTGGGTGCAGCACAAGTCAGGGTGGGAAGGTGTTGGACAAGTGGTAGCTATAGCAAAGCAAAGAGGGACTAGGGAAGATTTTTGTGTCAGGGAGACTTTCTGGAAAAGCTGGCAGGGAAGGATGCAAATGGCAACCACATGATTGCAATTGCAGGGTGCTTGCAACTGGTCATAAGTGTGGACAAATTGCTAAGCACTGGATCTCAATCATGCTGGAATTCCTAAGGGCCAGTCATCACCATTTCTTCAGTGTCATCATAACTCATAACAGTCACTGACCATATGATCATAGGTTGAGGACTACCTGTCTGTTGTAAAATTGCTTTTTATTTTGACAAGTTAATCAATCTCAAACTGAAGAATCTGAATGAATAAAATACTGTATAAAACTTGCATAGCTGACAAAACAGTGCCTTCTCTCTTTTTTTGCCCTTGTAGAACAAGATCACACTTACAGAAATTTTGCCAGACTTGCATTTTTAGTGCAAAATTTACATTATTCTAATTGGCAAAATCTCTAAAATACTGTAGTTCTCAAATACCTAGCTGGCATATATATCATACAGATGTCCAAATGCTAACCTTACTTTGACATTATATGTTTCTTGCAGGCCGGGTTATGTTATGAACTGTAAAAATGAAAATCACCAACCTTTCAGAAACTGACATTGCCTGCTCTAAAGGATTTCTTATGTCACTTGTGCACATCTATATTGGAAGGATTTGTAACACATTTTAAGGGCAGCAGAAAACCACATCATAGGCTTTATAGGGGCAGAAAATTGCTGCACAGTGCTATGAAGTTTGCTACTGTTTCAGTTTCTGAAAATATTTGTTAAACCATTAATATATTAATATATGCACTGCTAATATAAATCTTATTAATCATTTCCACAAAGAGCTCAGCAAGTTTCAAACAAGGTTACATAAAAAATAAGAAAATGTTTCCTGAATCAGAACAGAACATTATAGGTACCTGAAAGATATATAGAAAAACGTAGGTTTTTGCAGAAAAAAACTTAAATATGTATACTTATAGAAAATGCTATTTTAGTTGATCTTCTAGGACAATATAAATTGATTTAATCTTAGTCATCATTACATATGTCTGTATTAAGTTATAGAAAAAATTCCATTTGGATTTAAAAGCCAACAGAGGTAATAACTGTGGTCACAGGCCATACACTATATACAGATTTTTTTAAATTAGATTACACCATTGCATGTAAATTAGACAATGAGTCTACCTCAGCTCATTCCTTCAGAGATTAACACTTCATTAGCAAAAGGCTGTTCAATTCAGCTGAGGATTCTTTAGCTACATGGGAGTTGACTTTTCACAGTGCCCTAAATTGCTGTAATATATCTAGGGGAGCAGGGGAGCGGAGGGGGTGAGAGAAGCAGGAGTACATGAAGATAACTTCTTCTTTTACATCTTCATAGATACAAGAGTGTCCCATGAAACACACAAATGGGCACAAGATAATGCATTTAAGATAGAACAGAAGGAGAACAAAGGTCTTATAATGTAAGACCAGCTGCAAGTGAAGATATGAAAGTTCTTTAAGAAGTTCATGAAAATAGTTCATGAAAGTTTATTCGTAATATTCTGGCTTCGTTTGTACTATTTTTTGATACTTACATGAAATTGAGTTTCTATAAGAGGAAATGCTTAGGACAGAAGCAGAATTGTCTCATATAAATGCAAAAAAAGGTACTTACATACAATATTTTTCGGAATATAAGATGCACCTTTTTACCCCCCAAAAGAGGGTGAAAACTTGGGTGTGTATTATACACCGAATGTAGCCCCAGCCACTCCCACCTTTGGCCTCTGTCTTCCAGCAATTTACCTGTTTGCAGCAAACAGGGAAGAGCCTGTTAAGACAAGCAAGTCCTTAGCAGCTTCCCGATCCCCAGCTGATTTGCCACGTGGGAAAATGAAAGTGAAACTGCAACTGCAAAGAGGCAAATAACTGGGAGACACACGCAGATTTTTATTTTCTGTTGAACTGCATGCAAGGGGGTAAGTGAATAACTATAAATGTCTGTAGAATGTTCAAATTATTAGACTTATTTTTTAAAGACTGCTTTATTATTGTTCTAGAACCAGGGGTCTCCAACCTTGGCAACTTTAAGACTTGTGGACTTCAACTCCCAGAATTCAACAGCCAGCTTTGTTAGCTTTGCTGTGGAATTCTGGGAGTTGAAGTCCACAAGTCTTAAAGTTGCCAAGGTTGGAGACCCCTGTAAATCTAGACAACTTAACAAAATAAAGAAGCTTTTTAAAATAAATGCTTGCACTGAAGAGGCCCAGTGCTATTGTATCTTCTTTTAAATAATAGAGAATAATGTATACTTCCAGAAATTTTAATTAATTTTAACAGCTCTGTACAAGTATAGTCTGAAATGTAATAGTATTAGAGTTAAATCCTGACTTACCTTGGAGTAGATCTATTTAAATAATTGGGAGGAGTTAGTGTGACTACATTTAAGAAAACTTTCTGGCATAATGTACATTTTTCCAATTCTTTGCTATTTCTATGGGTCAGGCACACATGCACAGAAATACACAGCAAACAGTGTATATCATCTGTGCTGTTTGCTGTTTGCTATTTAGCAAATTGCTGGGAGGCAGAGGCCTTTTTTCCTTGTTTTCCTCCCCCAAAACTAAGGTGCGTCTTATACTTCAGTGCGTCTTATACTCCGAAAAATATGGTATGTTTTATATGTCATATTACTTAACTCAAAGGTACAAAATTATATGCAATAAATACATATTGAACTGCTGTTGAAATCAATGGAAAATAAAACTTAAATGGAAAAATAATCTAAATAAAATAAAGGTAGTATTAAATTATTGTGGGTTTTCAAGCAACAATAAAATATCTTTATATATATCCTGAATACCATGAACTTGTTTACATCATTCAGATAAGAATGTGCTTCATCTAAAATAAAAGTTTCAGAGCTGAGGTGTTTTGATTCTTAGCAGCATAGAAATGTGACAAACAAATAAACAAAATACAAATATGTTAGTTAAGTGGTTACTGCCAAGTGCCATATTGGTGCTGTTTTGTATTGTCTGTGCTATTTGGGGGGGGGGGGTTAAGATTGTGGTTTTTTTCATCTAGCTGTATTTACAATGCCCAATGGATTACAATTAAATGAATTATTCCACTGTAATAGTGGGAAAAGGATATCTTCAAGCATTTTTTAAAGTTGACCTCATTTTCTACCTATAATGAAGAACTCAGCAAAATTTATGGTTTGAGGTGGTACTTTTAAAATTGATTCATTTAATTTGAAAGCAAAAATTTACAGTGGTGGTTTTGCTTCCACACCCAGGAAAAAAAAGGATTTTTGTTTACCTCTACAGTTTCTTCTTTCACATCTGATAATTTTAAGAAACAATTGTATTTGTTGACTATTTGCCACAATAGAAAGATAACATTTTACACATATAAGAACCTGTGCTAGTTCTTCAGATTACTCTAAAATCTAACCAAAGTTTGTTATAATTTGAATTAGTCCATTAAAATAAATGTGATCGTTTATATAATAATTATGAGAGTTTATTTATTTATTTTATTTTGCGATTCTTATAGGCCTCCCTACTCCCTGGGGACTCAGGGCGGCGTAGTTAATGGTGTGGTTAAGCCACTGAGCTAGGCAGGAGGCAATAGCAAACCACATGAAAACTGCAGGGATTTGTCCAGGCAGTCACTTGGAGTTAACGCTAGTTTCAAGGCACACACACACAATATGTACAAACCAATATTTCATTAAATAATTAAAGGAAGGGCAGCAGTACCTTTTATGTGATTTTATTATTTGATAGTGGTTACTGTATCAACAAAGGACAGTAGTGTCCCTTTTCTATAAAGTAAAAAAGTAGATTAATAGCTTCTCATTGCTGGAAAAAGTAAACCTGAAAGTATCAAACACATACTTTTGTGCTACAAAATTATTTTAGGTAATTTGAATTCTGCAAATATTCTATATGATGATATATACCAGTAATATGCATATTCAGCAGTAGCTTCAGCTGAAGTGATAATATTGCATCAAAGCTTGTGGGAAATATATTTTGGTTATTGGAAGTTATCCAATATGAAGAAAGGATTACAGTGACTTCCTAAGTGCCCTTTTCTTTTTAATTCGTTGACTATTTCTTTGTATGAAATCAAATATAATTTTGGGTTTATGGAGCAATGTAAAATATATTAAGAAATATCAAAAACAACGCTGCACATTTTTCTAGCCATAACTGCACTTAGCCTTTGTGTAAAATGCCACAGGCTTCATTCCTAAAGTGAAGCCAGCACAAAAATTGATCAAATTTAATTAAGAACTGGTAGAATTGTTCTTATTTGTATCATTAATAATATTTCCCTTTTGTAATTAATTCTTAATTTTGAGAAGATGCTATCAGCTGGGATCATGGGATTTACAGATTGCAGCTAACCCTTAGCCTCAGGCTGGTACAGTCTTAATCTAAATGTTTTAGACCTGTCTGAAATCATTCTGATCAATGATTCTCATTCTAATACATTTTAAAACAGAATTGCCTCCTTCCTGCTGTTGTTGCTGTTGCTGCTACTTCTTCTTGGTATATATTCTGTAATGCTCTTCGATCTTTCAAAGGGAAAAAAAATCTCCCCTTTGTTTTGTGTGTATTTTGAAAATATTTGGAGGGACTGTCTTTATATTTCATATATATCTTTATATCTATCTATATCTATATCTATCTATCTATCTATCTATCTATCTATCTATCTATCTATCTATCTATGAAATATAAATATATATATATATATATATATATATATATATATATATATATATATATATATATATATATATATATATATATACATACATACATACATACATACATACATACATACATACATACATACATACATACATACATACATATATATATATATATATATATATATATATATATATATATATGTAGGATTTTTTTGCTGATAAATGAAAATAAAGGGAGACTATTATAGATCTATTTCGAGCTTATTTTGCTCTCGTCAGATAGCCATACCCCCTTACTGGGATTTGAACCCAGTAAGATTAGTAGATTAGTGTGTCGGCTATATTAAAATCAGCCTGGATGGTCCCTGTGACGGGGCTGAAAGGCAAAAAGGAAGCTGTGATGCTTTCTCTCCCATATTTGGGTACACCAGGATAACACGACAGAATATATATATATATATATATATATATATATATATATATATATATATATATATATATATATATATATATATATATATATATATATATATATATATATATATATATATATATATATATATATATATATATATATATATATAAATGAAATGTATCTGGAAAGCAAGGCCTGCAGTATTGCACATGTCAGTATTTACAAGGAAATTTCATAAGGAGACTAAAGCTATCTTTATTGAGATTGGCTATTATGACAATATTGCAGTCTGATTCTGCTGTACCCCTCTTCCTTTTTATACTCCAGTGAGTCATGAAAATGTCTGTCTTAGCTGCTTCTGAATGTTACCTAGACATTCTAGTAGTCTTAAAAATGTTTTAGCCCCTTTTCCCCTGGCTTCTGCATATCCCCATCAAGGTTATTTCCTTTACTTTCTCCTATTTACTATCTAACGAGACAGCTGTTATATGCTAATTTCTTAGATTCCTCTATAGTAGGGTTCCTCTTCTTGAATTTGCATCTTGGATAATTTTGAATAATTTCATATATAATTTTCCATATATAATTTTATTTAGCTTCATGCAAGGAGATGATGCATTTGCCTTTATACTACCCTTTGAAAACCATCACAGATTTGACTAGAAACTATGGAGAAGAAGAATATTAGAAACTGGAAAAGAAGTCTTAATTGGGTTCACACCACTGACATGGTATTTTATTGGGCCACACCTAAAAGCCCTTCTATTTGGATTTTCTCATTCTCTCTGAATGATTTATCCCTGTACCATTTTTATTCTTATTTCTTGAGCAACATCTTTTTGAAGGATTAAAAAAATTAACATAACTTATTATTTTCTGCTGCCTTATGTGATCTAAATCTATTCCACTTGTTATTTAGTTTTTTTCTTTCCAGTCCAGTGCTGCATTCATTTTCATCCTTTTCATCTTCAGTCTTCAGTCTGTTAGTAATCCAAGCTAAGTTAAAACGTTAAATTCTGCTTACTATTTCCCCCCCACAGTGATTTCTTAAATAGTGCTGCCATATATGGTTTGCTTTGCTTCTTTTGTTGCTTTTCCCTTTAAAATCTTGAGGGAACATTTGTCCCTGATCCACAGAGAAATATACACTGTACCCCTTAGTGACTCATTGATTTGAGTGGCCATAAAGGAAATTTATAATAAATGTATGAATATATAAGAAAAGAATATAATAAGTCCAGAGAACTATTTTAATTTCTGCTTAAGGAAGGCGTTAATTTTTATTTTGGTTTTAATAAAATTATAGACCTTTCTTAAACAGATATTAAAATAGTTCTCTGGACTTATTCTTTTCTAATATATTCATGAATTTATTATAAATTTCAGCTGTGGTTGGTTTTCTCTGCACATTATAATTCCAAAAATATTAAAGCTTTTGAGGAAAATTGAACTTTAATGCAAGTGTATAGATGCATTCAGATCAAATGATGCTGTCCTTAAAATTTCCTTTTAAATTCATGGAAGATTGTGGAGAGACTGAAGAAAAATAGGAAATTAACAGAAACAGTCAAGGAATAGGAGGAAAAACAGGGTTTTATAAAGGGCAACTGGGGAAGGTGTTTCAAATTATTCAGAGATTCAACCTTAATAAATTCATTATGAAGGTTGGAATTTCTTCTTGCAGTTCTCATGACTGTATTTCAGCCTAGCGTTATTTTGCTAAAATCTGTACAGGTTTTTCTTCTTGACTTACATATTCAGCATCTTGTCTGTTGCCACCAAAAAACAAGTTACTCTTTGGTGAAGTTAGGACTTTTAATTTAGAAAAATGGTGACTGAGGAGAGGGAGAGACATAAAAGGGATGTATACAATTATATATATTGTGAGTAAAGTTGACAGAGAACAATAGACTCTGGAATTATCCAGTGAAATATGATGGAGATTTCAAACACATAAAAAAGGTATGTGCGCCACTGTCAAATTTGCTAACAGTGGTAATTAGCAAGCTGGATGGCTTTAAAATGGCTTTCAACTGGAAAAATGCATGGACAAACAATTGATCATTAGTCACGGTACCTGCATATATATCAAAGACAGTGGGAATGCCTCTAAATACCAGTTGTCAAGGAATGTGCTGTTGTGAGCAGAAATGTGGTATTATGGTCTCCTTCAGAGTTTCAGGAGCCACTGAGGGAAACAATGTTGGTTTCGTCACATTGATACATATAGCCCAAGTTCCCATAAGCATGGATGTTACATTGTGTCTTGCTCTGTTACATAACTTCACACTCCTCTTTGTGTTTCTGTATGTAGGGGGGATTTTTATTTTTTTTATGGTATAGAGTCAGGGTACATGATGAAGTATTTGAACCCTGCAAACAATCATCCGATGCCCTACATCTGACAAATCCGTGAAAGGACAAAACAGTTCACATAATACTTGCTTCCTGATGGTTAGTGTAACAGTCTTCAGAATTTGTTTTATGATAAAGGTGTAATATTAGAATGGGTGAATGCAAAATGTATTTATAAAAATAGGTTATAAATAAAAAAGGCAGAGTTTACCAATAAAAATTCTACAGCTGTATAAAAGAAGTAGCATAAGTAAAACCAAGAACTCAAAGGAGGATTCTGGAGCATGAAAAACATGAACAGTCCGGTCCTATTCCCTATTCCCATATCACTTTTGCAAACAATGAACATTTCATTCCAGCAGGTACTCATTCCAAAATAATAGCAATAGCACTTTTCTTATATACCGCTTCATAGTGCTTTACAGCCCTCTCTAAGCGGTTTACAGAGTTCAGCATATTGCCCCCAACAATCTGGGTCCTCATTTTATCGACCTCGGAAGGATGGAAGGCTGAGTCAACCTTGAGCCTAGTGAGATTTGAACAGCTGAACTGTTGAACTAGCAGTCAGCCTGCAATGGCTGCATTTAACCACTGCACCACTTCAGATCAACCGCACTAGGCAAGTTGCCTTTTAGAACAGTTTGCATGTCTAAGAAGTATCTTAAAAACAACCTGGAAAAAAATGACGAAATCAATAGAAGAGCAGAATTTTTAACACATAGTGTTAACACTGGATTTGTAGTGTACTTTCTTCTAAGCATACAATCCTCTTGAAAAGTCATCCTAAAAGAATCAGGTTACATTTGCATGTAAATATTGTCATTATTCAGAGCTTCATTGTCCCAGTCCTACTGCCACTGAAAGAATCACATTCCTTCACTGTAATGTATTCTAAATTAAAATGTTTTTTAATTCCCTTTTCTCACTCAGTAGCTAACTCTTTCTAAATGCTTATAAGATCAGCAATGACTTTGCTTCCAAATGAAATGTTGCTTCTGCAATAGTTATTATTGCCACCTAATTAATTGTTTAAAGTGTTTCTATTTCTGTATTTCTGACTTGCTCTCCGTTTTATCTCCATATCTATATTGCCAAAACCGTTTTGCTTTCACAGAATTTTTTCAAATCAGAAACGTGTCTGCATTTTAGATGTTTATTGAGTAAGTATCTAAGTCTATTCATTGCTTTGTTGCAAGGGTATAGCCATAGTAATTCTGCAGAAATAGAACAGTTAAGAAATATGTAATTCTGATGGTTTGCAGTTGGTCTAAGCACCTGTCTTGAAAATGATTTGTCTGCTTTTCAGTCTTCTTTTTCTTAAAGATAGCTAAATGTCAAATCATCAATCTGAGGCATAATGTTGATTTCCAAGAATATGTATGGATTCTATAGATCCTGTTTCTTTATTGGAAACTGCACTCACCTGATCCGATAAAAAGAGAAAGTTAAAATAGAGTAATAGGAAGCATCTTACAGTTAGAGGATATAACGGAATAATATACATTTCCATTCTGTGGTTAATTATTTGTGTACCATTAGATATGATACGAGGAATCATCTATGATATGAGAAATAAATAAGAAGTTGGTCCCTACTAATATACATAGATACATACACACTGTATATATTCAGAAACCAGTCAGTCAGTCACTAAGAAGCAACATATTACTAGAGTTAGAATCCCAAATATATAGGAACATTTCTTCACTAATCAAAAATTCTGGATTTAGTATCTTCATTAGGCCAATAGCAATAAAAATGTTTAGTAATTACAGGCTTTACATTTTTCACAGCGAAGAACTAGAAAGGAGATTTTTTTTAAATGATATAGTAATTCTCAGTAATATTCTGTCAAGGCAATTTGCTTGAAATTCCTCACTTTTCTCCCAGATCCCTCTGAACATTATCTAGAACATAAACACATTAGTTGGACTAAAAATAGATATACGTGTTGAAGGGATTTAACTCTGTTGTCAAGGTCAAAAGAAAGGAGAAAAGAAATACAATACTATACATTATATTAGATTAAATAATATGAAATAGTAATAGAAAATGATTTGTTAAAAGAAGAAGGGAAGAAAACTAAGACAAACAGAACAGTGGAAATATAGTTGGTTTTTAACCTGATAATCTGTGGATATATTAAGATTATAACTCCCAGAATGTTCATCCAGCAGAACCTTACCTTGGGAAAAAGGTGTTACTTTATTAGAATATTGGGGGGGGGGAATTAATTTTATAATAACACATTTTCTCCTGTAATACTTAATCTTGTGTGATTTTTCACTCTCAATCTTCTTGGACAGTAAAAAAGTACTCAGTTTACATACTCCTTGGGGAACCAAAATAAGCAATGTTTTCTTTAAAAACATAATTCTTCAGGTAGTTTACACAGCAGGAATATAAAAATGCAAATATTATAGCTGTTTAAAATGCATGTATTTGTTAATACTTTAGTGAGGCTGCTGTTAACTGGGTCATTCAGATATATTCTCCCTTACAACCTGGATGTCCTGTACATCAAAAGAAAATAAAAAATACTTAAATAATCCAAATGCTTTATTATGAGACAATATTTGTTGTCTTTTATAAAATGTGAATATTTTAAGGCTCATTTCTATTTCTAGTATAAGTTATTGTGGTGTGATCAACAATTATAATATTAAATAAACCTAATAGAATTTGTTTGTCAAATAAGAATAACTGTTAATTTTAGCAACTCAAAAATGATATTGTTACCTCTTCCAAGCAGGAATGTTTATAAATGTAGTTGAGCCAAAGCAATTCCTGGTTGTTTTGGGGAATCCAGGATAGTACAGTGGATAAGATATTAACTTCAGACCTATAAACTCTGAATTACCGAAGACTTATCTCTCTCTGTTTGATATCAGCTATCAGATCTGAGTTGCAAACTCCAGTTAATTAGTTTACAACAGGGGTGGGTTCCAACTTACCTCGCTGCCGGTTCGCTTCCTCCCGCACCGTGTGGCTGCGCCTCATGGGCGCGCATGTGCCTTGCATGCATGTGCTTTGCGCGTGCGCATGCACAGTACAAAAAACCCCGACAATTTTTTTAAAAAATAAGCCAAAAACAAAATGGCGACCGCATGCGCAGTGCCGGAAACTCTGCTTCTGCGCATGTGCAGAAGAATTTTTTAAAAAAATACCCCCCAAAATCAAAAAAAGATGGCAGCGCCCACGGACCAGCACCGACCGATCCGGTTTGGTGATGTCATTGTGACATCACCAGCGGGTTGTTACCAGTTCAGGCGAACCGGGAGGAACCTACCTCTGGTTTACAACCCAAATCTAGCAGCTTTCTGTTAACGAATAGTTTTCTTGCAGACATGGTCAGTCACAAAATAACTATGAATTAGAAAGCAATTAGCCCTCCATGTTCTCTAAATTTCCCATAGACCAGGAGTCAAACTGGCGGCCCGTGGACTAGATGCATCATGCACAGTCCACGAAGGGGGAAAACGTTGTGATACGTCACATGATGGCAATGTGACATCGCAAGTTTGACACCTGTGTCATAGTCATTTAATGTAGCCTGAAATCAATCTTGCAAATAAAGTCAATACCTAAGGCTGGTATAAGTTGTCTATTGTTTTAATTTAAATAATCTTTAAAAGATCAATTGTACACAGGGAATTTGATGGACATTGAAAGATTCCACATTGCATCCTTTAGGACTGTTAATTGTTTTCTCTATAAGTGCAGACTAACTTATAGAGACTTCTGTACAGATATGTAAAGGGGAACAAACACCGTTACTTATCTATATCTTATACAATATTGCTTGATACTAATTTATGGAGAAGAAGAAGCTTTGATTGGCTTCTTGGACATTTAATTGTCACATGTCACATGAAGAATTAGTGGAATACCTACTACTACAATTTAGAAGTTATAGATACAACTACACATGACATTTTTATTTAATTATTGAGTTAGCATACCAAGTATAAAAAGGATCCTAGGTTTTGAAAACATTACCGTGGCTTCTGTATGCCTTATTTGCCTCCTTTAACTATTTCTAAGTATTATACAGATGTATCATTACAAAATCCATTCTAGTAATAATTGAGTATATAATATGGGGCATTTCAAATGTGCTGGAAAATAATATTCTAATATCTGATTGTTATTAGTGATTGATGTATGATAGTGCTTCCGGAGGACACATGTCCATGTCTCTATTTTCTGTTTTAGTTTAATAACCGCAAAAAATTGCTTCTTGATATAATAAGACCTGTATATTTCTTTTTATCCACTCTTAATTAACTGATTTATTGTAATTTAGGTATGTTTTCCTTTTTTATTATTGATACTAACTCAGTAATTAAATAAAAATGTAATGTGCTATGTCATTTCACCAGAAGCCAAAAATATTTTGGTCTTTTTGTATCCTCAAGGGGAAGTTACATTTCCAATGTCAAGTAAAACACAAGACTAGAGGCAAGGACAAAAAATATAATTTGCATAATATTTCAGTTTGAATGTAAAAAATAGCTTTCCGAAATAAATGTGCAGGGGAGGGAACAGATTCTTTGCAACTTTTAACCTGTAGTTTTTGCATTCATTTGCAAGCCATTATAGATGTTTTAGAAATAATATAACATTCATTAAATTTTGGGATAGCAAACACTATTCATTGCAGTGATGGAGATTTGGATATGGACTTTGGATTTAATGTCGTATTGAATGGAAATATTAATTGCAGAGGTCTCTGTATTGTTGAATTTATAAAGGACAATTTAGAGTACCAAAGGAATAACATTTAAAGTAGTCTTATGAAAGTTTTGTAATGAATTTGCTTCTATTTGCATATTGATGTCTGTGTTTTGAGGATTCCAATATCATTCTCTTGGTGACAGTTTAGAATTAATTTGTTCCTAGTTGGATTTTTTTTTTAAACTTTCAGGTCTAACCAGTGATCATGTGTTTGCTGATGATCTCCTATCTAATTTAATAGAACCCCTACTTAGATTTTTGGAATCAGCGAATTCAGCTAGGTAAGGCCATCTTCTGCAGGGAGAGCTGCACTGTTTAGTTATTTTAAGTTGGCTGTTAATATCAACAATAGTGTATGACAGAGGTATTAAACTTTCAAAAAGAAAATATTCATTTGAAATATTGATTCTTGTGGGCGTAAAGAGAAATTCTAGAAGGCACATACAAAATATTTATGAATACATTTGCCTTTTTGAGAGACAAAGTATCTGTCCCACTTCTTTTACCTAAACTGCTACAGAAGTCATAGTTTGGATTTACTACATTAATCAGTAAGGCAAAGGAGCCATTGGTCACCTCACCACACCAATGAATTTGCATTTCATTTCATTTCATTTCGGTAATAACCCCTGCAACACATTCATTATTTGACTCGGACACTACTAGAATATTGACAATAGATGTCAGTCAACACTTACTGATACATTTATTTGTTATAACATAAAACCACTATAATTATGGGTCTTTTTCTTACTTCTTACCTGAATTGATTAATTGCTTTAATTGCTTCCCATTTTAAATGTGTTATTAAGCCTTTTAATTATGCATGTTGCATTTGTCTTTTAAACAATAAGTAAAAGGATATCATGGAAGTCATTGCACAATTATTTACATAGTGTGGAATAAATGTTTTTGAGCAGACTTGTATTTTGTACAGTGCAAAGACATATAAAGGCAAAATTTTCTGGTCATTCTCTTTTTATTTTCTATATGCAACAGGAAATTAAAAATGTGGATTTATATTTCAAAATAACTAAGCTGTTCACAAAATCAACAGCAAAGGAAATTTTTCTAAAACAGCAGCTCAAAACTTATTGTTGTATTCTTAATCTTTAGTAATAACAGTAATAAGATATGATAATGCTTCAATAATTTTCAGTAGTTAATAGGTAGAATTGGTGCACATTGATAAAATCATACAATATATAAAATATTTTGAATTTAATGTATGTATGTACGTACGTATGTATGAGCTCTGATTTTCAGTGTAATTGCCTCATATTTTCATTTTATAAATGTGACATCACTGATTCTGTTATTTTTTATTGTATAACTACTGAAAACTGTAGGAGATTGCAGAAAATAGATAAAAATCTTCACATAACAACTGGAAGAGAACAAAGACAATGCAAATATTTTATGAACAAAATGAATTCAATTAATTTAAAAATGCAGACATGTATTTATTGTTTAATAAATTATGTATTGTTCAGTATAAGAAAAGAATAGCTTAAATAAAATATTAGTTTCAAAATATGCCACATTGGCAATACATAAATAAAAGTACAGATGTAGTTCAGCAATTGTACTTGGCTTTTAATGACAACTCTTATTGGAATAGCATAAGTAATTTTAAATTGACATTGATGGCAAAACAATACACTATTTAATTTTGCATGAGGCTTCAAACTGTTAAATGGGCATGATTTATCGTGTTTTACTAATAACTATTAACAGTGGCATAGAACATTCTGCTTTTGATCATGTTAGGTTTGCTCCTCCTTTAATGCCACATAAGTTGAAATTTAATTTTTCAGGAAAGCACTTTTGTCTCCAGGCTATTAATTGCTGTTGCTGTTAGTTGCTGTTCTTTGCACTTTTTCCAAAGTCTCACCATCATTTTTATAATGTGGTGACAAAAACTGAATGCAGTATTCCTGGTGTGGTCTTACTATTTATAAAACAGTACTAATACTTCACATAATTTATTTTATTTATTTTATTAATGGTTCTTATAAGCCGCCCAACTCCCATAGGACTCAGGGTGGCGTACAGCATAGTCTAAGAACAGTATAAAACACTGATAATAATTAAAAATTACAAAAGTTAAAAAACACACCAACATTCATACGTGGGGGATTGATCTCAGTATCACCCTACCTGCCGGAAGAGCCATGTTTTAATGGCTTTTCGGAAGGCCAGCAGGGTGGGAACAGTCCGGATCTCTGGGGGGAGTTGGTTCCAGAGAGCCGGGGCTCCCACAGAGAAGGCTCTCCCCCGCGGACCTGCCAGCCGACATTGCTTGGCTGATGGGACCCGGAGGAGACCAACTTGTGGGACCTAACCGGTCATAGGGAGGTATGCGGTAGGATGCGGTCCCGAAGGTAACCTGGCCCTGAGCCATGTAGGGCTTTAAAGGTTAAAACCAACACCTTAAATTGCATCCGGAGACTAATGGGCAACCAATGCAGCTGGCCGAGAATGGGTGTACGTGGGTGTACCTTGGGACATCCACTACGGCTCGCGCAGCTGCATTTTGCACCAACTGCAGTCTCCGGATACTCTTTGAGGGTAGCCCCATGTAGAGCGCATTACAGTAGTCCAGGCGTGAGGTGATGAGGGCATGAGTAACTGTGAGTAAGGCCTCACTCTCCAAGTAAGGTCGCAACTGGTGCACCAGGAGAACCTGTGCAAAGGTCCTCCTAGCCACAGCTGACAGATGTTGCTCCAATTTTAGCTGTGAATCTAGAAGGACACCCAAATTGCAAACCTGTTCCGAGGGAGTTAATTTCTCTCCCTCGATAACCAAGGAGGGGCAGTCGACAAAATCCCTAGGAGGCAATATCCATAACCACTCAGTCTTGTCAGGGTTGAGCTTGAGCCTGTTCATTCCCATCCAGACCCTAACATCGTCCAGGCAATGGCAATGTTGATTCTATGCCTCTGTTTATACAACCAAGGATTGTATTAGCTTTTTTGGCTGCTGCTGCACACTGCTGACTCATGTTTAAGAGATCATCCACTTGGACTCCCAAGGTCCCTCTCATAGCTACTGTTTTTGAGCCAGGTTTCACCTAATCTGTCTGTTCTGCCCCAGCTACGGACCACAAAGAATGCAGCACACACAAAGTCTGTACAAATCTTAGTTTACTAATTAAGGACTACTAATGAGCTTTCTTAGTAGTCGTCAAACACAAATACAGTTTAAAGCAGTCTTTTCTGAACACCGGCTGTTAATTCAACTTCATTAACAGCCAGCACGAGTCCACGAAATAATAACTCAATTCTGAGTAAACAGTCTTGTAGATAACAGCAATCTTATGGAAGTTGGCAAAATGCCCAGAAGCAATTTGCAGGAAAAATGCCAAGAGAGAGAACAAGAGCTGATCAGACGTTTCTGGAGTCAAGACACGAAGGAATATGAACGAAGTTGTTTCCTGCAAATTGGCTCCTTCGTCGTCATCCCTTAAATAGGCTAGGGGAGTGGCCAATTAGCCCCAAGCCTTACTCCCAAGGAGACCTCCTCCTGAGGAACCATTCCTGCCTTTTGGCAGCTCTGCGTGCCCGTGTATTGAGAATAGGCTCCTCCTCTTCTTCCTCATCACTGATGGAATCTTCTGGAGGTTCTGAAGGCCCTGGCTGAATCTCCGCCTCTGGCACCGAGTCCTCTCCAGCCTCCTCACTGTCCGACTTGGGTGCCAGCTGCACATGCCGCTGGCACATCACCACATCAGCCTCTTTGCTGTTGGAATCAGCTACCAGCTGCACGGGCTGCTGGCGGGCCGCAACACTGTATTTGTACCTTTGGTTTTTCCTGCCTAGATGTAAAACCTTGCTTTTCTACACATTAATTTCATGTTATTGGATAGGGCCCATTGTTCAAGTCTGTAAAGATCTTTTTTGGATCCTGAGCTTGTCTTCCGGGGTGTTGGCTATTGCTGCCAGCTTAGTGTCATCTGCAAATTTGATGAGTTCCCCTTCCATTCCCTCATCTAGGTGATTTATGAAGACATTGAAGAATATTGGGCCTAAGACGGAACCTTGTGGTACCCTACTGTTTACTTCTATCCATGTAGATGTAGTACCGTTAGGGATTACTCATTGAGTACAGTTTGTCAGCCAGTTACAAATCCATCTGTTAGTGATTCTGTCTATCCCACATTTTTCTAGTTTACCAAGAAGTTGTTGGAGTCTACTTTGTCAAATACCTTGCTGAAGTATACTATGTCCACAGCATTTTGTTGGTCTACTAATTTATAGTGAAAGAATAAAATAAGATTGTTTGGCATGATCTGTTTTTAATAAACCCATGCTGGCTACTAGTTATAACTTTCTTTGTTTCTAGATGTTCACAGATCTGGTTTTTGTTTTTGTTTTTATTTTTCCAGTATCTTCCCAGGTATTGCTGTTAGGTTGGTTGGTCTGTAGTTTCCTGGGTATGTTTTTTTCTCCTTTTTTGAAGATGAGAACCTCATCAGTTCTTTTCCAGTCCTCAGGTAGTTCCCTGGTACTCCAGGATTTTTTAAAGATATGGTACATATATGGTGAGGTAACATATACTAGCTCCTTCAGAACTCTGGGATGTAATTCATCAGGTCCTGGTGAATTATATTCATCAAGATGAGACAGGTTTTTTTTTACAATTTTCTTGCTTTTATTTTTATTTCTAGTCTGTCTTTTTCAGTTATGTTTTTGGTAGGCTGGGCTATAGTTTCTTTTTGTGTGAAGACTGATGCAAAGAATGAGTTAAGCAGCTCTGCTTTCTACTGCCTGTTTCTTCCTTGCCATCTTCTCTCTTTAGTGGTCCGACTATTTCCTTGATTTTATTCTTGTTATTTATATGTTGAAAGAAACTGTTTTTTTATCTTTGACTTTTGTGCAATCATGCTGGTTTCTTCTTGGATTTTTTTTTTTTTTTTGCTTTTTCAGTGGTATTGTGTTGGACTGGGCTTTTATGATCATATTTTTCAGAGTTTTCCACGCTTCTTGAGTTGTTTTCCCCTTTAGGATTTTTATCGATGGAATCTTTCGTAGACTCTCTGAGTTTGTTACATTTTAGCTGTACTATTAAATGCAGGTTGGCCTGAAAAAAAATGCTTTGGTCATCCAGGATTTAATAAGAAATGAGAGGACTAGTCTCTGGATCTAACTGGATCCAGAAGAGGGCTTCTCTCTTGGAAATGTGCTTACCTGGTTTTCAAATGTGATGTGCCTTTCCCCAGAGGTTTGGATGGCCCAGAGTCTCTTGGTCTCTCCAAAGTCCTTAAAAAGCTGGTTTTCCCCAGAGTGTTAGAGAAACCTGTTTTTCATAATTTATCTAATGATTGCAGTTAGCTTCAGATGTATTATTTTTTGGGGTGTGTGTGTGTTTTTTTTTGCTTACCTGTTTTTAATGTCACGTTAGCCACCCAGAGTCTCAATATGTGAATTGAGCAGCTACGTATATAAGTGGCTTAAATAAATACAATTCAGATATTGTTTCCCTATATTTTTTCCTTCTCCCTGTTTCATGTGACAGCTCAAATGCATACTAGAATGATAATATTGCTCCTAATATTGTGATCCTTAGTAGACAATTTGAAACATCCTAGTGATCAATGTAGTTGAAGATGGCAGTGTACTACGATGGTAGAGAAGTTGTAAAAATATAGAAGCTTGGAAATCTGCATATTCTTATTTCATAAACCTGATAAGCTAATACTAGTAATACAAAGTATGTGATTCTTGGGTAAGGCAGGTGATTTCATTTCAGCACATGCCTGCATCTTCAAAGCCACGGAATGATGATGTTCACAGACAAATGACATAATTACATCTTTCACACTGTTACTCTTGATAGCTTAGCATCACAGGCTTAGGCTTTAAAATCCAGCATGTTCACAAGCAGTGTGAATTGAGAAAAATAAAAGTATATATTTAAAAAGAAGTTATTCCACAAAATTGTTCCCAAGTGTCTCAACAAAGCATTGAGTTTAAAATAAATCATGATCATTTATTGGTTATTACATATCATTAATTATAACAGAATAAATATTTTGCTTCTGTTTAATTTGATTCTTTTGTTTCTTAATCTTCAGTGTCTTGTGTTTGAAGATGCTCCCAATGGAGTGAAGGCATCACTGAAGGCTGGTATGCAAGTGATCATGATTCCAGATGAAAACTTGAACAAAGACCTTACAAAAAAAGCAACTCTAGTGCTGGGGTCCATGAGTGATTTCAAGCCAGAATTGTTTGGTCTACCACCATTTGATTGAACATTGGGGGTTTTTTAAATTTAAATTTAGTATTTTTAAAAAAAAATCATAGTTTTTTTCTTGTTCTTTATAGTATTGTTTCATTATTTACACTTCAGCTTAATTCAGAATTAAACTCACAGTATTAAAATGTATTTGAAGCTTAAGAGGTTATGCACTCATTCTTAAGAGTTATTAAACTCATTCTCATTCTTAAGCTTAAACTCATTCTTAAATTTAAGAGATTATGCACTCATTCAAAAAGAGCATTCAAAAATGCTCTTTTTCATAAAATTTGAAAAAAAAATCAACCAATAGCTCTCCTGAATGTTCTCATTACTTCTTCCATCATTTTTTATTTTCAGAAAAATTCTATAAAGAACATTTTCTCTGGGTTTTTTGTTGTTGTTGTTGTTGTTATTGTTGTTGTTGTTGTTGGAAATCACCAGAAATGGTCATGCAGAACTATATTTAAATCACTTTGGATGGACTTTAATACAAGATTCTGCCACCAGTGATAAAATTATCTTTGAATTTATGTGTCAGGTTCTTTGACCATCTAAATAGGAGTGCCTTAGGTCTGTTTTCAACATCTTTTATGTAGTTGTCTGTGTTTAGTTGAATATGAAACACGTAGTTGAAAATATTACACAAATAATAATTTGTTGTATAATTTGAATTCATGCATCATGGTAAAAAGGTAGGCAACCTATTATCTCAGACCCATCTTTGGCTCCAAAGCTTTTTGTTATAATCCTCAGAAAGTTTTTTGTGACCAAGTGTCGCCTTGAATTGCACACAAATAATAACGCCACAGTTATCAATAATAATGGCATAATATTTTACTATTTATTTGGTGTAAGAGATGTGTAGGAAAACTATAATGTATGTTCTAAAATAGCCACAACAGGGTTAAGGAAAAATACATAACCCTCCTGTAAATTTATTGACCTAACATTGCATAAACCTGGCACAGCTCAAATGAAATTTTGGAAAAGTTTCCAACTGTGTTCTAAGTCATAAATCACAACTTACATCGAACATAGTTTTTTGTTTACCCAAGCTAAAAACCAAGCAAACCATCTCACGGCTTAGTGCTATATGTGAACCCAATCATGTATTCCAAAATATTTGTTTACCTAAGTCCATCCAGGAAATAAATCACATAACTGTAGGGAATGACTTTTTTTTTCTTTTATGCATTCTTTAAGGATAATTATTTTAATGGAAAAATAAATGTGTCTGGGATGGTTTAATTGGGATTTTTATATTAAAAAGCTGGGCATTTCTATGACTCTATAACATTTCAGCAGAGATTATTTTAAGCTGTACAATCAAATATATATCTTATTACCTTTCTTTTTTTCATGTGTGTTTTGCTGTTGGATGTTTTATTTTTCTTGTTTTCCCAAGCTTTTGCCCTTTTGTCTTTCTTTTCATAGCCAATTGTAAATACATCTTCCAGCTTTGGGAAAACCTTTGCTCTTGAAATCTACTAAATATCACAAACAATGCTTCTTCTCTTCTTCAAACTTACCTTCTTGCTTAATTAACCTCATCTGATAAAGTCATGACTGATTCAGCTTACTAGATACTGTTTCCTTTGCTGCATTATTGTCTATTTTCAATGTCTATTGTCTATGTCCAGAAAAAATAGTATCTGCAGTTCTGACTATGAAAGTAGAAGTCTGTGTACTTAACAGACATACTGCTGAATTCTGGTGCAAGAAAAAAAAACCTTTTGGAGGTTGAAATGATGTACATATGGTGCCTTTGTTTTGTGTGGCATTATTTATGGAATTTACAGAAAATTGTTTTGAATGTTAAGGACATTAGGAATATTCTGCTATACCTTTTTCAAAATTCATCAAATGATACTCACATATTTGTAGATTTATTAAAAGAATGGTAGGGTATAAATATATGCATGTCTGAATGCTTTAAATTTACAGCATATCTTTAATTAAAATGCTTTGCTGTAATTAATTAAAATAAAACTTTACCTCCATGTCCTGAAACATCACTGTTTAGTGTACCAAAGCTTCTGTGTATGTGTGTGTGTGTGTTTAAAAAGATAAATTGCTCATTGTTCTCTATTCCTAAAGTAACTAGGATTACAACATGACTGTAAGCATATATAGCAGAGATTTATGGTCAGGTTAACCTACTACAGTGGTTCTGAACCTGTGATCCAGGGACCCCTGGAGGGCACAGTGTCATCACAGGGGATCCACAAAGGATTGAGGAAATGTTATGATTTAAATATTGAGTTAAGTCTTGGTAGTCCATGGCCACAAAAGGTATTTAAATGGGATCTGTGATGAAGAAAAGGTTGAGAACCACTGGCCACTGACTACTTTGATTAGACCGAAGTGACTTTTTTAAAAATAGTTTTTATTAAACAGTCTTCTCTTTTAAAATAAACGTTAAAAACAACCACAAATACAAAAACAACATAACATAACATAATATAAAACCACATGCCATATAAAATCATTTTACAACGTACTGTATCGGTGTACATACTTTACTTTTATAACTCTTACTCTTTAACTTATATTATTCATATATTTCCTAAATCCTACATACAGTTTCTTCTTAATATCTATCATCTGGTCTAGTTATATCCACCTATCACCCTATTTCCATGGGTCTATATACATATATATAAGTATCCATACATATTTTAATTTATTAATATCATACTATTATCTATTAATTTTAATAGATAATTTAATTAAATTTAATAGATAATTAATTTTACTTTTATGTTCCAGCCAATTGTACAATTTGTTCCATATCTTATAATATTCCATTTCCTCTCTGTCATGTATTTCTAATGTTAATTTATTCATTTCAGCACATTCTAATATTTTTTAAATTATCATTGTGCTTGTAGGGGCTGTTTCTGATTTCCAATGTTGGGCGTAAGTAATTCTGGCCGCTGTCGTTATACGAAGTATAATGTATTGATTATTTTTGTTTATCTTTCCTTTTATAATCCCCAACAAAAACAGTTCCAGTTTTAGTTCTAACTTTTGTTCTATAATTTCCTCTATCCACCTTTGAATCTTTCTCCAATATTTTTTTGCCTCTGGGCACGTCCACCACATGTGGCAGTATGTGGTAGACCAAAGTGACTTTTTATAACTAGCATTCAAAAGATGGTATTGATTCTGTAATTATTTCTATTTCCTAAATATTTGTTGATACCAATCACTTTATTACTATTCTCACAAATGTAGTTTGTGCTATGCCCAAGTTTTCTTTTTTGTGTTATCTATTGAATTGCTCTTCTACAGATGACATAACTAAATGTTAAATTTTTCTCTACAATTTAATAACTCTATGAATTCAGGTAACTTTCTACATCTTAGCAAATCCCATGATTATTAGCTATTTTTTTTTATCATACACATGGTGTTGGATAAATTATTTCCTAATTGTACCTTTTCCTTATAATGCCAAAAAGGAAAAGAACTCTGTTTGATAATCATATTAAAGAAAGTATATACTAAGGGCTACATAACAGACACTCAAAACATACAGGACTATTTTTGCCCATTATACGAGTTTTTACTAAAGAAATGCAAGCAATCCTCATTATTCATGGGTTTTGTGTTTGCACAGTTGCTTATTTAGAAAAAATGTTTTCGTCACTCCCAAATCAGTACTCATGGCACTGTTGTGCTTGTTTGAGGACATGCAGAGCAGTAAAACATTAAAATCATCCAACCTGCACTTTCCCGGTTAAGGTTTCAGCATTTGCTAATTCAGTATTCAAGGCATTTTCACAGAATGAAACTACCATTAATAATGAGAATTGCCTATATGAAATGTTCAAACCATAGAGAACTCAGAATTAGCTCCTTGCTTCCTTGTTTTTCTTTATCTGGGCCACAAGGGTTGGAGGGATCATAATCCATGTGGTATAAGCATTGTCCAATGGGTTATTTTAAAACATTTTGGGAAATATTTAAAATCCCCCATAGGATAAAATTAGAGAGCATGTGTATGAAATGGAGAAACACAACAAAGCCTTCAACAAAATCTTTCATCTTCTGAAATAAACTCCCTGACAGATCAACCAGCTCACATTAACGGAAAACAAAAGTGCTAATCTTTCAACATTAGTACTTATTTTAGCAGTTTTAGCAATAGTGCAGGCTATTCATCTGGAAAGAATATTTGAAACTCAGCTAGTGAAAATTGTATTCTGATCTTTATGTGAGGGTGGGTGTTTTTGGTTTCTTGGCTTTATTTTCCAAAAATAAAATAATTTTGCTCCAAATTTTGTCCTACATATGACTTATATTATAGCACTTATAGCACAACAGGGGAAAAAAATATTAATAATTTTTTTTGCTCTAATGCTGCGGACTCGCCCATCAAGCAAAAAAATCATTCTGAATAATAACCTCTGTGTAGCTAAAATGTGAATCGACTTAAGTATACGTACATTCAAAGCTCAGGACAAGAGCTAAACTCACAGATAATCCCACAGAAAAACAGGACCCTTTAAACATTTTTAAATTCACTCTGGAGCCCAAAAGCAACAGGTCAAAAGAGCATGCAAAGCAATTTGTTTCCTATTAACATACAACACACATTAACACTGCATAAATTAAAGCAAAACTCTCTTATATTAATGCCAAATATTTTTTAAAAAAATGTCATGCTGGTTTGTTAAGCATGCACAGCAATACAAAAGTGCAAACATTCTATTAACAGTCTTTGTACCTTCAATACAGCATTGGGACGTACAATGGCTTCATGTTCACATGAATTCTAAATTTCTCAGCTAATCTATATAAATAAAAATGTAAATGTTCGTTTGTTCAAAATCTTAAATCTCCGAAAGTTCTTCACTGACTGCTTTGAAATTTTGACACAACATTGCATTCGAATATGCACGTGTTTTTATATACCTATATTATATAGATGTCACACCTGTGACAGTTAAAACATGTTTTTTTGAAAAACAGCGCCATCTGTTGGACGTAAAAGCAACACGCTATACTAAATATTTTGCAGGATGAATTTCATTGCCTCATAACTTCTGCAATTTAGTGACATCAAAAGAAGAATTGGTTGAAAAAGTATTTCCCAATATTCAAACCAATTATAAGAATCACGATTGGCTGAGTGAACGAGCTATTCTTGTGGCGAAGAACAAAGTCGTCTACGAACTTAACAATATTATTCACTCTAACATTCAAAGCGAGGCAGTCACATACAAGTCCGTCGACACTGTTGTGGAAGCAGATGAAGCAGTTAATTATCCAACAGAATTTTTGAATTCACTCGATCTTCCAGGGATGCCACCGCACGTACTGCAATTGAAAATCGGTGTGCCAATTATCATGTTGCGAAATATCAACCAGCCAAAGCTTTGTAATGGCACGCGGCTGGCAGTAAAAAAATGAATGGGCAATGTCATAGAAGCAACTATCTTCACAGGATCTTTCAAAGGTGAAGATGTCCTCATTCCTCGCATTCCTATGATTCCAACGGATATGCCATTTCAATTTAAGAAATTGCAATTCCCAATTTGATTGGCATTTGCAATCACCATCAACAAAGCTCAGGGCCAATCTTTAGAATTGTGCGGTTTAGATCTAGACACGGATTGCTTCTCACATGGACAATTATATGTTGCATGTTCTAGAGTCGGCAAACCAGACAATCTCTATATCTGCACAGACAATGGAACAACAAAAAATATTGTATACCCACAAGCATTGTGAAATTAAACATATTAGAAACGTGCACTTTCTCTTTTCTTCTCCATTTAACCACACTGAGCCACAGCAGCGCGTGGCCGGGTACAGCTAGTTATTTATAAAACTCCAGTAACTTACCAGAGAGAGAATGAATTAAGCTGCAAATGAGACGTTGTACTTACCTGAGACGTCCATTCTCGTAGGGTGGAGCTAGCCGCCAAGATTGGGTATTGGCACAGCCTTCTAGCCAATTATGACTGAGTCTGGAAAAGTATAAAAGGTGGCTCTAGGCCTAGATTCCCCCTCTTTTGACGAGGGATAAATGCCAGACTCCAGTGCCATCAATCTAACAAGTTTATTAACTGTCCAATCACAGAAAATTACACACAAGTTGATATGTGAGAGACCTAACTACCTAACCTAACTACCTACAGAGAGAAGATAACTATGTACACTAATACACCTAGATACTTAATGACTATACGAGTAATAGGCTCCTCGTCCAGCCAGAACATGTTAGAAGGGAGGGACTTGGCGGCCAGCTCCACCCTACGAGAATGGACGTCTCAGGTAAGTACAACGTCTCATTCTCCATAGTGGGTGGAGCTAGCCGCCAAGATTGGGACATACCAAAGTAATTTAGTCCCCAGGGAGGGCCTCCTGATTCTGGCTGGGACCACCGCCCTCCAATGTTACCTGTTCCAGCACTCTGCGCCCAAGGTCAGCCTCCTGAGAGGTGAAGGTGTCCAGTCTGTAGTGCCGGACAAATGGCGTTGGAGATGCCCAAGTGGCAGTCCGGCAGATCTCCTCGATGGAAGCCCTCGTGTTCCAAGCCGCAGTGGTGGCTGCCACTGCATGTGGAATGGGCTGTAATCCTGGTGGGTCGTGGCAAGGACATTTGTTCATATGCAGTGTTAATGACATTACAAACCCACCGACCCACCATGACAGAGGATGCTTTCCTCCCCAAGGAAGTGTGGTGGAAAGAGACAAACAAGGCCTCAGTCTTGCGAAAGGCAGAGGTCCTTTGTATGTAAGTGTCCAGTGCGCGCCTCACGTCCAGGAGGTGCCACTGTCTTTCAATGTCTGAGGATGGAGAAGGGTAAAAGGAAGGTAATACCACCTCCTGAGCCCAATGAAAGTAAGAGTTTACCTTTGGCAGAAAGATGGGATCCAACCGCAAAAGCACCGTGTCCTGGTGGAACACACAGAGGTCACTCCTGATGGAAAGGGTTGCCAGTTCGGAAATGCGACGGGCAGAGGTGACAGCCCCAGGAAAACCACCTTGTGTGTTAGGTGGGCCAGAGAGACGGAGTGCAAAGGCTCAAAGGCGCCCCCCATGAGTGCTAATAACACTTTGGACAAGTCCCAGGTGGGATACCTATGCACTACAGGAGGGCATCTATTCATTGCGCCCTTTAGGAACCTGGAGACTAAGGGGTGAGCAGAGAGTTTCCCCAGAGAGGGACAAGACAGCACCGTGGACAGGGCAGCAATCTGGCGGTGGAGGGTACTTGGGGAAAGACCCTTAGCTAGCCCCTGGCGTAGGAATTAAAGGACATTTATGACCGAAAGATCCAGTGGGGAATAACCCTCCCTAGCACACCATGAGCAGAAAGCCTTCCAAGAGGCTGCATAAATACGATGCGTGGACGGTCTGCGAGAGTCAAGCAAGACCTCCATAACGTCCTCAGGGATTTGGCGGCTCCTCAGAGTGAACCGCTCAAGTGCCAGGCGGTCAGTTGCAACCAGTGCGGCTCTGGATGCTGCACTGACCCCTGGAGCAGCGACCACTCTGTCGGAGGGATCCTCCAAGGGGGTGAGACCGACAAGGAGACCAGGTCGGCATACCAGGTTCTCCTTGGCCAGTCGGGTGCCAGAAGTACCACTTCGGCTCTTTCTTCCAGGAGTTTCCAGATGACCTGCGGAATGATGGGGATGGGGGGAAAAGCGTAAAGCAACCCCTGAGGCCAGGTGCAGCGGAGGGCGTCCACCCCTTCCGCACCCTGAGTTTGATACTGGGACAGAAACCTGGGCAGCTGGGCATTTCCCGGGGGGGCAAAAAGGTCCATCACAGGTTGACCGAATTGACCCACAAGTTGGTGGAAAAGGTCTGGGTGTAAGCTCCACTCTGAGTGGTCTATCTGGTTCCGGCTGAGCCAGTCTGCCCTGACGTTGCTTACCCCAGAGATGTGTTCAGCAGAAAGAGACAATAAGTATTGTTCTGCCCATAGCCCCAACCACATGGCCTCTGATATGAGCTGTCCTAACATGGTCCCACCCTGTCTGTTTATGTGGACCTTGGTGGCCACATTGTCAGTAAGTATCATGACATGAGAGTTCTCCACAAGAGGTCTGAACTGCTGCAGAGCAAGGAACACAGCCCGTAGCTTCAAAACGTTTATGCTTAGAGGTGTCTCAGTTAACGACCATGTGCCCTGTGCCACCTGTGCTTCCGCGTGTACCCCCCAACCCGATAGGCTGTCATTGGTGGTGACTAAGATTTGTCTTGGGGGAAGGAAGCAGGTGCCCCTGTGGACAGCAGAGGTGGTCCACCAATCAGAGACTTCCTGACTGAGGGCTGGAGTCTCACTTTGACTGGGGAATGGGCCCTTCCCTGACGCTGATAGGGAAGGAGCCATTGGAGGTCTCTGGAGTGTAAGTGAGCCCATGGGACAATGTGAATGGCCGAATCATCTTGCCCAGGAGGGAGGACAGCAAATTCAGTGGAGCTGAGTTTTGCCTCAGAACTTGCTAGGTTAAAGCCAATAGACTGTCTCTCCGATCCTGGGACAGGTACACCTTACACCCCAGGGAATCAATGATTGCACCCAGATGGACAATTCTGGTGGCGGGGACAAGCTGACTCTTGGATCGGTTGACCAAGAAGCCTTGGAGTTCCAGCGTGTTAAGCACTACCTGGACATCTCTCTCAGCCTGAGAAGGGGAGGCTGAGGAGATGAGAATATCGTCCAGATATCACTGGATCCTGATGGGAATGGATCTGAGGTGAGTGGTCAAGGCTGCCAGGACCTTGGTGAAGACCCTTGGCGCTGAGGACAGGCCAAAGTGGAGCACCCCATATTCATAATGCACCCCTGCATAGCAAAACCGTAAGTATTGGCGGTGAGATGGCCGAATTGGGATGTGGAGGTAATCCTCCAAGAGATCTATGGACGTGAGTAGATTCCCTTCCGAGCACTTGCCAGAGTTGATTTCAGGGTGTGCATTTTGAATTATTTTTTTTTTAAAATGAATGACATATCTGTTGAGACACTTGAGGTCCAAAATGGCTCTCCATCCTCCCGAGGATTTGGGCACTACAAACAGCATGGAGTAGAAGCCCTGCCCCTGTTGGTCCTCAGGCACTTGGTGGATGACTCGAATGTCCAGGATGTGCTGGATGGCCTGATTCATGAGGACCCGTTTTGCAGAATTTGATGACAAGGGGCAGCGGAGAAGAACCTCGGGGGGTGGGGGTGGAAATGAATTCAAGTGAGAGCGCTGAAGCCAGGGTCTCACAAACCCATGCATCATTGGTGATTTCCTCCCATCCACTGGCATAGGGAGCCAGGCGACCCCCTGTGGGAGGATCGGCCAGAAGTTACTTGTTCTGGTGGAAAAGGCGACCGCCGGCCCCTCTAAAGGGCCGTATGAATTGGTTACCCCTGAAGGGTTGGCCAGAAGAGAATCTCTGATGGGAACTGCATTGCCCTTGGCTCTGCCCCTGATACTGTCCCTAGTAGTTACCCTGATGTCTATTGGAAGACTGGAAGGCCCCCCTGGAAGCCCTCCTTGGTAAGGGGGTGGCACGGAAAGGGGCTTTCCGGGTGGCTGAGGGAAGGACCTTGCGCTTGTCCTTAGTATCAAGCAGGATGGGATTCAGGGCCTCACCAAACAAGGACTGCCCGGTAATCGGGGCAGAGGCTAATTTCCACTTGTACCGCATGTCAATTGGCCAGCTGCAAAGCCAGGCCATCTGCGCATCACCACCGTGGACCCCATTGACCTAGCTTGGACATCCGCTTGAGCTGCTGCTGATTGAGCAGTAGGTTGATTTTGGCTTGTGGGTGGAGCTGTCTGGAGTGTGGGGCTGTCTGGTTCCAAATGCCAGAGGGAGCTAATGAGAATTCCCTGGCATCCTTCCTGGGGATGCTAGGTAGGAATGAGTAGGGCAGAGTACTCTGGATGGGGCAATATCCTTTGTAAAAGGCATCATTTTAAAATCAACTCCAATTTACAAATCATGGTCTCTTTGTCTTAAAGTTCAGTTCATGAAAAACTGATATTTTCAAATACTGGAAAAAATTGATAGTTTGTATATAATTATATACATTGTATATAGTTCCAGTTATGCTGGGCTCACAAACTCCAGAAAAAAAAAGCTTGGTTTTAAACTGTTACTGGAGTTACTCACTAGGCTCATTAGTTCCTTTTATGTGAGATCTGTAGCTTACTACTTCTAAATTCTGCTGAAAGCCCTTGTTCAAGCCATTTTTAAAATATAGATAGAATCTTCATTCGAAGTTGATGCTTTAACAGGTACTCCTGAGGCAGACCTACAGGCAGCTAGTCTGAATTTTTGTCAGCTCAATTAGAATAACAGTATCCATATTTATCTAAGGCCTCTGTCAACAAGGTAGGCCTCAGAAAGGCCTGGGTAAATTAGTAGGTCCAAACAGTCACTTAAAATGGCCACCGCCCTTAAATGAGGTCAACAAGATGGCAGTTGCCCTTAGTTGGTCTTTCAAAATGGCCAATGCCCATATTAGGCCTTAAAAATGGCCACCGGCAAGAAAGGGCATCCAAAATGGCCACCGCCCTTGATGTGACTTCAATATGGTGTCTGCCCACTTTTGGTATTTGAAACAAAAAAGGCCACGCCCTTAGTGCCTTCAATTCTGAGGGCAATCAAAATGGCTGCCACCCTGTGGGAGACTTCAAGATGGCTACTGGCACTCTCAAAGACTGCCTGCACACTTACCAGGCTGAAGACAAGCAGAGCAATGCAGAGAAGCTCAAATGGAAGCAGACGGCCCAGGCACTAGAGGCAGGTACCGACAGGGCCTTGGATCAAAGGACCCTTGTCAGGGGAGGGGGAGGAGCCACGGCGCTGAGATGGCGGACTAAAGTCGGCTCTGCTTGAGAAAAACTTGAAGAACTGGGCTTTAGCTACCAGAGCCCCCCCGGAGCTTCTTACCATCTTGGGTTGAGAGTGGAATTTCCCTGGATCTCAGAGGCGGTGGCAACGACATCGGCCGCTTGCGGTTTATGCCGCAAAAACCTCCGCCAGACTCTCCCTGTTCCGAAAGACAAGCGACAAACCGCCGCCGCCCATTTTGAGTGCGGAACGCCGTGAGGGTCGATCTTTTGGGAAACCTTAAATTGAACTGGGACCGAGGTGCGGAAGGCGCTGGAAATACTCTGCTGAGTCTGCTGAATCTGCTGACCTGAATCATCTTACTGTGCTGTGCTGTGCCTGAAATAGACCCCTGGGAGATTGATACCATCCCGAAGAGGCAACAGCGAGCTCGGACGGCGCGCCCGATCATCGGCGGCTGAGAGCCTCACCATCCCTCTTTGTTGCTCTGTCTGCCTCCTCAGTTTCTGTAACTTTTGAGCCTCCTGCGTTTTGCCATCTAGTCCAAAACCACCACTTTTGCTGTGAAGATTTACGGCGGTAAGCCCACCTCTTGGAGTGATCTTTCTCCTCCCCCTTGGCTGGGGACGAAGACGGGCTACTGTTTGTAATTCAGTCGGGGCCATTTTGAGTGGTTCTGCTTTGAATACTAGAACGGACTAAGGATCAGCGTCCCCCAAGCTATAGATCTTTGGAACCCCGGCCACTGCTGCCTCCTTGTCTGGTAGGCTGAAAGAACTGGAAACCCCTGAAGGAATTATTGATTATCATCTGATCCTTCTGGGGATGGGCCACCGTGGGGGGGGAGGTGCCTGCCGTGAATCAACAGTGCAGGCCTTTCTATATTTTGCCCCCCCCATTGCTAGTCCTGGGAAATACGAACCAGCAACTGTGTTGACAATGTGGAACCCGTTCTGGACTGGAGGAAAATTGCAGACTATGGGGATAGGAACTTTTGTTCCCTCAAGACGACTGGAGGAAGGGAGGTTTTCCTCTCTCCCAGACTTTAGAATATCCTGGAAAGCTGAGGAGATACGCAGGACTTGCTCTCCTAGCACGCACCTTTTTATATGGAAGACTTGCCTCCCGCCTTAACCCTTAATCCTATTTTAATTTATTCCCCCCCCCTTTTTTGAAGTGTGATTGTGATTTGAGTGTGTGGTGTGGATGAGTGAGATAGATATGCATGTGTTACATGATCATTGATAATGGTAGAGCCGGGGTCTGAATGTCCACCCCCACCCGCCGAGTGTACTAACAGAAGCGGGGGAGGACGGAACAAAATTATCCTGGCTGGAGAGAATGGTATGTATGGCCTGCAGGAAGGGGGGGAGGCCAGCAGGGAGGGGGAGGGGGTCTCTGATGGGGGTGAGAGCCGGAACATCTCGGTCATAATGGGAAGAGGCAGATATTGCGGGAGCAGAGGGGAGGGCCGCTCTCGGGGAATAAGACCTTGCTGTATACAAGCGATCCCTTGTTCCGGCCCCTCTGATCCAGTTCCATCTTGCTCAACCCGGACACCTGGCAACCAGGGTTTTCAGGGCCCTGGGCTCAGGATGCTGCTGCTTAACACCAGGTCAATTATCAACAAAGCCCCCCTGATACGTGATCTAATCACAGAGGAGGGGGCAGACCTGGTGTGTGTTACCGAGACCTGGCTAGGGCAGGAGGGGGGAGTAGCCCTCTCTGAGATATGCCCAGCTGGTTTCTCGGTGCAGCATCATTCCCGACCCCAGGGAAGGGGGGGAGGAGTGGCAATTATAACGCGTGGAAATCTGCATCCTCGTAGGATCCCTGCCCCGGAGATTGTTGGGTGTGAGACGCTCCTTCTGAAGTTCGACTTAGGGGTTCAGGTGGGCCTTTTCTTAACGTACCTGCCTCCCAGCTGCGTAAGTAAGGCCCTGCCTGAGCTGCTTGAGGCAGTAGCCGGCTTGGCGGTTGAGTTCCCTGGGCTTATGGTGCTGGGGGACTTTAACCTGCCATCTGCTGGCGAAACCTCTGGGGCAGCTCAGGAGTTCATGGATTCCATGACAACCATGGACCTAACCCAAGTAATTCAGGGTCCGACCCATGAGGGTGGTCACACAGTTGACCTAGTGTTTCTCTCGGGGCAGTGGAGAGATGATCTGAAGATAAGGGATATAGTCACCACCCCACTGTCATGGTCAGATCATTTCCTTCTGAGGCTGGATTTCACTACCCCACTCCTCCCCCGCAGGGAGGCGGGACCAACTAGGTGGTTCCGCCCCAGGCGCCTAATGGAGCCGGAAGGATTCCAGAGGGAGCTTGGGGAAATACCTGAAACCCTGGTACACAACTCGGCTGACTCTCTGGTGGATGCTTGGAACACCGCAGCATCAGGGGCATTAGACCGAATTGCGCCTAAGCGACCTCTCCGTGGCAGTGGATCCCGGAAAGCTCCCTGGTTTACCGAGGAGCTCCGGGAGATGAAACGCCAGAATAGACGTCTGGAGCGCCGCTGGAGGGCCAAAAAGACCGAGTCTGACCGAACACTATTAAGAATTTACATCAGATCTTATTTAGTGGCGATAAGGGCGGCAAGACGATCTTATCTTTCCGCTCTTATTGCATCCGCAGATTCTCGTCCAGCTGCCTTGTTTAGGGTGACTCGCTCCCTCCTTGCAAAAGGGGGGAGCGAGGAACACTTACAAGGCAGAGCTGAGGAATTTGCTGAGTTTCTGTCGGATAAAGTCGCTCAGATTCGGTCTAATTTGGACTCCGGTATGGCAGAGTCCATAGAGTTGACAGGGGCGAGTCTTAGTCCACCATTATGGGAAGAGTTTGGGCCTGTTTCTCCCGAGGATGTGGACAGGGCTATGGGAGCGATGGGTGCCTCCACCTGTCTATTGGACCCGTGCCCCCCCTGGCTGGTCTCGGCCAGCAGGGAGGTGGCACGCGGCTGGATCCAGGCGGTGATCACTGCTTCTTTGCGAGAGGGATCCGTACCGCAGTCATTAAAAGCTGCGGTGGTGCGACCCCTCCTGAAGAAGCCTTCCCTGGATCCAGCCGATTTGAAAAACTACCGTCCAGTCTCCAACTTACCTTTTCTAGGTAAAGTTGTAGAGAAGGTGGTGGTGACCCAGCTTCTGCAGCTCCTGGATGAAACAGATCATCTAGATCCTTATCAGTCGGGTTTCAGGCGCGGCTACAGTACAGAAACTGCCCTGGTCGCTCTGATGGATGATCTCTGGCGGGCCCGGGATCGGGGGAACTCCTCCATCCTGGTGCTACTTGACCTCTCAGCGGCTTTCGATACCATCGACCATGGTATCCTTCTGCATCGGCTCGGCGAGTTGGGAGTGGGAGGCACCGTTTTGCGGTGGTTCTCCTCTTATCTCGCCGATCAGATGCAGTCGGTGTTGGCAGGAGGGCAGAGATCGTCCCCCAGGCCCCTACTATGTGGGGTGCCCCAGGGGTCGGTTCTCTCGCCCATCCTGTTTAGCATCTACATGAAACCGTTGGGTGAGATCATCCGCAGGCATGGGGTGTGTTTCCATCAGTACGCTGACGACACCCAGCTGTACATCACCACCCCGTCTGACTTCAGTGAGGCAGTTGATGTAATGTGCCGATGCCTGGACGACGTTAAGATCTGGATGGGGAGGAACAGACTCAGACTTAATCCCGACAAGACTGAGTGGCTGTGGATAATGCCTCCTAAGGACCATGATAACTGTCCCTCCTTGGTCTTCGAGGGTGCGAAACTGACTCCCTCAGACCAGGTCCGCAACTTGGGGGTCCTCCTAGATCCACAGCTAAAATTAGACCATCATCTTTCTGCTGTGGCTAGGGGGGCCTTTGCACAGGTTCGCCTGGTGCACCAGCTGTGGCCATATCTGGAGAAGGAGGCTTTACTCACGGTCACTCATGCCCTTGTCACCTCGCGTTTGGACTACTGCAATGCGCTCTACATGGGGCTACCCTTGAAGAGTATCCTGAGACTTCAGTTGGTGCAAAATGCGGCTGCGCGTGCTGTGGTGGGTGTGCCGAGGTACACCCACGTGACACCGATTCTCCGCCAGCTGCATTGGTTGCCCATCGGTCTCCGGGTCCAATTCAAGGTGTTGATCACCATCTTTAAAAGCCCTTCATGGCTTAGGACCAGGATATCTCCGGGACCGCATTCTGCCGCATACTTCCCTCCGACCGGTTAGGGCCCACAGAGTTGGCCTCCTCCAGGTCCCGTCGGCCAAGCAATGCCGGCTGGCGGGCCCCAGGGGGAGGGCCTTCTCTGTGGCTGGCCCCGTGCTCTGGAACCAACTCCCCCCGGAGACCCGAACCATCCCCACTCTGCTGGCCTTCTGAAAGGCGGTTAAGACATGGCTCTTCCTGCAGGTCGGGGGGACAGCCTAACCCATTTGAGCTTACCCCCCAAGTATGTATGTGGCTGAATGGATGGATGTTGTTGTTGCTTTTATATTGTTCTTTTAACTTTTGTACTGTTTTTAAATTTTTTGGAATTTTGTTTATTCTTGTATCTCTTATGTTGTACGCCGCCCTGAGTCCTTCGGGAGTTGGGCGGCATATAAGAATAACAAAATAAATAAATAAATAAATCTTGTCAGCCATTGCACAGAAGGCAAGTTAAATAAAGGAGGCCTCAAAGGAAAGGAGAAAATTTTTTGAAGTGGGCGGTCCTGTGTAATTCAAAATGGCGGCCACCCACGAGGCACTCCTAAAATGGCTGACTGTCTCCTGAGGCAATTAGTTCCAGCCGAGGAGAAAGGAGTCTGCTAAGGCCTAGCCATTAACTGTCAGTTTCTGAGTCCCCTGGAGCAGACTGACTGATTTCTGAAGTTTCAAGCAAAAAAAGAGGGAACATGCCCTCAGCAAGCAGCACCCAGATTGCCAGCTTCCTCTGCAAGCAGGCACAAGACAGGGAGCAAAAAAGGAACCAGCAAAAATATTGCTTTCAGCTCTTTGAAGGTCTCTAGCTGACGTTTGGAGGCTTGGCTGGGCACTGACCGCTTGCGCAGGTCTGGCCAAATTGTCTGTCAGCTTCTCGGGCACAGCAGCTGGTGTTCAGAGGCTATTTGAGGCATTGACCGCTTGCGCAAGTCTGGCCAAGTTCAGCTGTTTATAGGCAGCATCAAAAACGGTCCGGATGGCTTGCGCGAATCCGGCCGATCTGCAAGCGAGTTAAATGTGGCGTGGGCGGCTTGCGCAAACCCAGCCAAGGCCGAAACAGCTGTTTATAGGCAGCATCAAAAACGGTCCGGATGGCTTGCGCGAATCCGGCCTGGCTGCGAGCGAGGTCTTCGGCGCTTCCGATCCCTTTATCTTTGAGGGTCAGCTGGGGATCGGAAGGTTCGTTAGTGGCTCGGACCGCTTGCGCTGGACCGGCCAGATGCCAAGGCACCCAAAAATTTAATCTGGCAGCATGCTCTGCCCCTCGGCCCCTCGGCTCTCCTAGGCAGGCTAGCAGCTGTGAAACCCAACATTAGAGGCCTTCACCTGTCAGGTTGGCCCTTGGTGTCTGGCAAGGAGACAGAAAAAAGAAAAATACAAGCCTCGCTCCACGCCCAGGTGCGCGGTGAGTTCACCGCTGCCCCGTGGTGATAAGGGGGCCCTTTCCCACTCCCTCCACAGCCGGAAATTAATGTATGGAGAAAAAGAAAAAACAAAAATCTTGCTGGGCCTTCGGCTGGAGGGGCGAGCAGCAGTCAGACTTGCGGCCAACTGCTTCACCCAGGTATAGCCATACTGAGGAGCTCGAAAGGGAAAGGATAAAAATAATAATAATAATAATAATTCTGAATAGAACCAAAAACTTACAATTATTAATGGAAGATAGATGATGAAAAAGGCACTTAGTCAATGGCTGTGACTGAGTCAAAAGAGGGGGAATCTAGGCCTAGAGCCACCTTTTATACTTTTCCAGACTCAGTCATAATTGGCTAGAAGGCTGTGCCAATACCCAATCTTGGCGGCTAGCTCCACCCACTATGGAGAATTGCCCTCTTCAGTCTGAGTTGATATCTCTTCTGCTCTGTTATCCATTCTCCTAGATCTACATCATCAATCTTCACCAATAAAGCAACAAAAATATGATTGGTAGCTGTTCTAAAAGCAACATAAAAAGTCCAGCACTTTTAGAAGAAGAGTAACCTACCGTGAAACCAACTTGACTTAATGATTTCATATCCCATTTGAAATGAAATCTTCAACCTGTGTTTGTTTCAAGCCCAAACAACATGAAGTATCAATATTTTTCAAAGTACATTCCCAAATATTTTTTTCTTTCATGTAAATGCTTTATGGTTGATTTGGAGCTACATTTTGAATATTTCCAAACTACAACAGTCTGCAGAAAAGAATAGGGGGGGGGAGTAGAAATGGTTTTTAGAAAAAATTTAACACCACAGAAAGATTTGTTACATAATACAGACCAAAAGGGAGTTCAAATCTGAATCTGACATTTACTATTTTCCTATTTTGAATCTATACAATTGGATATAGTAATTATGCATTCATTTGTTTAAATATCTTTCATGTGTATGACTGCGCAAGTAACAAATAGCAACCCTGACAGCTAGCATAGAATAAAACCAAAAACTGCAATTAAAAAAAAACCGACCACAAAAGAAATATAACCTAACTGAGGCCCACGTGCAGTTTCTATTCTCAAAACAGATAGACTCATTAGACATAATGGGTTAATCTGAAGCTCAGAGTGTGTGTTGTCCCAGAGGTTAATACTACAACAGAAAATGCATAAATCTTGAGTCCTGCCAAATGATATATTTAACAGAGGAAATTTGGAGCATGTCAACCCTTTTGGAATGAATGAGATGAGCACAGTTAATTTGATTTAGGTGACACAACAAATAATCTGTCCCTGTTTATATAGGACTTTATAAGTGATGTCCAAGACCTTGGACTGAACACAGCCTATTGGAAGCCATTACAGCATGGAAAATAGTGGGTTGGGCCATGGTGGAGCCATAAATATTCATTCCTCTGTGTTCTGAGTGAATTGCAGTTCAGGATGGATTTCAAGGGCAGTCCCACATAGAGTGCATCGTAATAGTCCCAACAAGAGAAGATCAAGGCATGAATGACTTTGACTAAGGCTGCTGATCCAACAATGAGTGTAATTGTTAGATAAGGATTTGTGCAAAAGACTTGGTCACAACTGCTGATTCCCAAATTTTGCACTGGTTCTGTATGGGGAAATGCTATACTATTCAGGACTATAGATGGGAACATCCCATATCCAGGGAGCTCCAAGAAACAGATCACTCAGTCTTTCCAGGGTTAAGTTGAGGCATAGAGCATAGAATAGCAGAATTTGAAGGGACCTTGGAGGTCTTATTTTTCATTGTTATTTCTCATCCAGATCTCCACAGACTCCAGCAATGGAAACAAGTGATGACATCACTTGCTCAGCTTGGGTAACAAATCAATGATATTATCCATCATTTTCCTATTGATGTTAAATAGGAGTGGAAATATTGTAGAACTTTGAAGGACTCTACAAAGTAGCTGTCTAGGGACAAATCTCCTCCTATCAATATCTTTGGAACTGATACTGGATGAAAGGAGACATATCTCACTGCCCTGCCCAGTTCCAATCATCATTTCTCTTTTCCTGCCCTCCATCAGTTGCCAATGTTTCTACTTTTCCCCTGCCTTCACTTGTCACCTCCATCTTCTTGTAATAAAGTAAAAACATCTGACGTGTTTCATTTCAGGCACCACTGAAAACCAAGTGTTCTGTGCATGCAATGGTTTGTGCATGGAACAATTTTCTACATCCCTACAATCTATGTAAATATAAGCATAGCATGAGTCAGTGCTGGAGAGAGACAGAGAGACAGAGAGACAGAGAGAAGAGATATGAAAATGTAGCCTATCAAGGGCTTGTCGATTATAAGTGTTTTTTTTTAATAAGGAGAGAAAATTAGTTAAAACTTCATTCTGGTTTTTTGATTGCTGTACATTTGCTGTGTACAGCAGTGACACAGAATTATTACAGCCATTGATCTAAAGCTAATATAGTAGTTACTAAATGAGAAAGCTGATAATGGTGTAGGACTCAGAGGGAAAAATATAAGCCATCAGATGTTTTTGCAGTTTAACTGCCAGCATCTTATAGAATTGGCTAAATTGTTGGAATTATTCAGTGTCGTGGTTCAGGAACAGAGTGGTGGGCCACCTACCCTGAAATGGAAAATAAATAGTTATGATGACCTGATCCAGAATAAGAACGTTATTCTTGATATAAAACAATACCATGAGCATTGGCTTTTAATTATGTCTTTAGCTTTTAACTGTGAATTCCAAAATAACAAATGCTCAAACCTGCTAAGACATTATAGAATAGAATAGAATTCTTTATTGGCCAAGTGTGATTGGACACACAAGGTCTTTGGTACATATGCTCTCACTGTACATAAAAGGAAGAAAGGAAAAAATACATTCATCAAGAATCATAAGATACAACACTTAGTGATAGTCATAGGTTACTAATAAGCAATCAAATCATACTAGGAAACAAACAGGACAATATAAATTGTAAAAATACAAGCAACATGGTTATAGTCATGAGTGGGAGGAGATAGGTAATAGGAAGGATGAGAAGAATAATAGTAATACAGTCTTAGTAAATAGTTTTACAGTGTTGTGGGAAATAGTTGTTTAGCAGAGTGATGGCATTTGGGGAAAAACTGTCCTTGTGTCTAGTTGTTCTGGTGTGCAGTGCTCTATAGCGTCGTTTTGAGGGTAGAAGTTGAAACAATTTATGTCCAGGATGTGAGGGGTCTGTAGATATTTTCTCAGCCCTCTTTTTGACTCATGCAGTATACAGGTCCTCAATGGAAGGCAGGTTGGTAACAATTGTTTTTCTGCAGTTCTTTTTTTTTGCCCAATAATTTTTATTAAGCAATTTTCTTTGTTTTCTATCACAATTTTCATTGTTACAGCACTTCAGTATCAGTATACCTCATATGTACATACAGGTTATTTTCATTTTTCTTTCCTTTTTATATACATACCTACTCCTTTATAACTACTGACTAACGATTAGCAACAACACACATCTATACACAGTGCAATTGTTATAGTTACATATATATATATATATATATATATATATATATATATATATATATATATATATATATGTATATGTATATGTATATGTATATGTATATGTATATGTATATGTATATGTATATGTATATGTGTATATATATATATATATATATATATATATATATATATATATATATATATATATATATATATATATATATATATATATATATATATATATATATATATATATATATATATATATATATATATATAACATTTTTATCACATCTTATCCTACTTTAACATCTTTGTTTAATCTTTGCTTCTATTTTCTAACCAGTTGTATCATATATTCCAAATCAAATAATATTCAGTTTCTCCTCTTTCTTTTATTTCCATTGTCAGCGTTTTTCTGCAGTTCTGATTATCTGTTGAAGTCTGTGTCTGCCTTGTTTGGTTGCAGAGCCAAATCAGACAGTTATAGAGGTGCAGATGACAGACTCAATAATTCCTCTGTAGAACTGAATCAGCAGCTCTTTGGACAGTTTGAGCTTTCTGAGTTGGCGCAGAAGAAACATTCTTTGTTGTGCTTTTTTATGACATTTTTGATGTTAGGTGTCCATTTTAAGTCTTGAGATATGATAGAACCTAGAAACTTGAAGGTCTCTACCGTTGATACTGTGTTGTCTAGTATTGTAAGAGGTGGTAGTATAGGAGGGTTTCTCCTAAAATCTACCACCATTTCTATGGTTTTGAGTGTGTTTAGTTCACACAAGGCTAGTTGTTTAACCTACTGTCTGTATGGAGATTAATCATCTTGAATGCAACCAATCACTGTTGTATCATCTGCAAACTTCAGTACTTTTAACAGAGGGATCTTTTGAGATGCAGTCATTGGTGTATACAGAGAAGAGAAAGGGCGTTGTTACTTACCTGAACACCCATTCTCGTAGGGTGGAGCTAGCCTCCAAGATTGGGAAGACACATTCCATCAGCCAATCAGGACTGAGTCTGACTTCATATAAAAGCTGTCCTCTTATCACACTCCCCCTCTGGAGACGAAGGACTAGGTCAGACCCATAGTGTACTCCCCAGTGAATTCTACCACAACTAAACACAAACATCAGGGAGGGACTTGGAGGCTAGCTCCACCCTACGAGAATGGGCGTTCAGGTAAGTAACAATGCCTTTTCTCCATAGTGGGTGGAGCTAGCCTCCAAGATTGGGACATGCCCAAGCAGTAACATCCCTAGGGAGGGTCCCGTGACACTAGGTCATTGTCCTCCGGCTGGAGAGCCGACTGAAGAACACGCCGGCCAAAGTCCGCATCCGCCAAGGCGAAAGCGTCCACCTTGTAGTGTCTGATAAATGGCAATGGAGAGGACCAGGTGGCCGCGCGACACACCTCTTCAATAGAGGCGCGCGTGGTCCAAGCAGCCGTGGTAGCTGCACTGCGCGTGGAGTGAGCCATCAGACGAGGTGGTCGAGGAAGATGTTGACTGGCGTAAGCCTCTGCGATCACGGCGCGAAGCCACCTGCCAATCAGCACCAACAAAGCTTTCCGGCCCTTTGAGACCTGGTGAAACGCAACGAAAAGTGCCTCAGATAGACGGAAGGATGCCGTGCGCTGGACATAGATCTCAAGCGCCCGTCGAACGTCCAGTGCGTGCTCTGGTTGCTGAGGAACCGCAGCCGGATCGGCACCGAAGGAAGGGAGTACCAACTCATGCGCCCGGTGGAAGTAGGTATTCACTTTCGGACAGAAGGTGGGGTCAAGTCGAAGAACGACCCTGTCGGGATAAAACACGCAGAGGTCTGCTCTGACGGAGAGGGCCGCTAGTTCAGAAATGTGGCGTGCAGAAGTAATTGCTACCAAGAAAGCAACCTTATGTGTCAGCAGTTGTAGCGATGCTGTTTGCAACGGCTCGTATGGGTCCCTGGTGAGAGACAGAAGCACCGTCTGTAAGTCCCATGTTGGATATCTATGGACGACAGGGGGGCTGAGCTGGGAAGCCGCCTGGAGGAAGCGCTGGACCAACGGATGCGTCGACAGGGACACTGATGACTGACACATTAGGACAGTAGAGAGCGCTGCCACCTGACGCCGTAAGGTGTTGGGCGCCAGTGCCTTGTCGAGGCCCTCCTGCAGGAACTGCAGAATGTTAATGATCGACAGGTCCACCGGACAGAGTGATTTCGTGGCGCACCAGGTGCAGAAGGCCCGCCACGTGGCATTGTAGATCCGGACCGTAGAAGCTCTCCGGGAGGAGAGGAGGGTGCAGAGGATGGTGTCAGGAACCCCCCGCCGACTCAGGGTGTGCCGCTCAATCACCAGGCGGTCAGCTGAAACCAGTGCGGGTCCAGGTGCCGCACTGACCCCTGGGAGAGCGACGACTCTGTCGGCGGGATCCTCCAGTGGGGCTGGACCGACAGAGCTTTGAGGTCCGCGAACCATGTCCTCCGAGGCCAGTGTGGGGCGAGGAGGATCACTTCCGCTTCCTCGGTCAAGATCTTGCGGATGACGCGAGGGATGAGTGCCAGTGGGGGGAAGGCGTAATGTAAGCCCCTCGGCCAGGGGCAACGTAGCGCATCCGTCCCCTCTGCCCCGTACGACTGGTACCTGGTAAAATATCGGGGGAGTTTGGCGTTCTGCGGAGTCGCAAAGAGGTCGATGGTCGGACGGCCAAAGCACTCCACTAGCTCCTGAAAGATGTCCAGGTGGAGGCTCCACTCTGCTGAGTCCACCTCGTGCCGGCTGAGCCAATCCGCCGTACGGTTGGAAACCCCCGATATGTGTTCCGCTCGGAGAGAGAGTAAGTGCCTCTCTGCCCAGAGGCCCAGCGCCGTGGCCTCTGGTAGAAGTTGGCGGGACACCGTGCCACCTTGCCGATTGACGTGGTCCTTGGTGGTTATGTTGTCCGTGAGCAGGAGGACATGCTGACCGGACAGCTCGCGCTGGAAGTGTTGAAGGCCCAGGAACTCCGCTCGCAGTTCCAAAAGGTTGATGTTCAACGAAGCCTCCGCTGTAGACCAGGTGCCCTGCGCCACCTGTGACAGAGTGTGGGCGCCCCAGCCCAGGAGGCTGGCGTCCGTGGTCAGGGTCACCCGCTGGGGCTCGAGGAAACTGGTGCCCTGTGCAGTCACTCCGGAGCGCCACCACCGGATGGAGCGGCGTACGGTGTCCGGAAGCTGGACCTTGCTGGAGGAGTTGCTCCTGCCCGCTCGCTGAAAAGGCAAGAGAAACCATTGTAGGTCCCTGGAGTGCAGTTGTGCCCAAGGGGTGATATGGATGGCCAAAATCATTTTTCCCAACAGGGATGATAAAAGATTCAATGGTACCCATGAAAGGCCCATGACCTGTTGGGAGAGGGCCGACAAGCTGTCCTGCCTCTCCTGGGAGAGGTACACCCTGCACTCCAGGGAGTCCACAATGGCCCCCAGATGAGTAATTCTGGTGGTTGGTTCGAGGTGGCTTTTTTGAAAGTTAACGGAAAAGCCATGGTATTGTAGGGTCTCTATGGTTGTGCTAAGGTCCGACGCTGCCCGGGCGGGCGTGTTCGACTGGACGAGGATATCGTCCAGATAGCACTGGAGGCGGATGGGAACCGCCCAGAGGTGAGCTGCAAGAGCCGCCAATATTTTGGTGAAAACCCGAGGGGCCGAAGACAGGCCGAACGGGAGCGCGGCATATTGGTAGTGCTCATCTAAGTAGCAGAAGCGAAGGAATTTTCGGTGGGCCGGCCGAATCGGGACATGGAGGTAGGCCTCCGTTAAATCGATAGAGGACATAAGGTCCCCCTTACGAATATCGTCCAAAATTGACTGTAGCATGTGCATTTTAAATTTCTTATAGACTAAGAATTTATTCAGACATTTTAGGTCTAGGACGGCTCTCCACCCACCCGAGGATTTTTCAACGAGGAAAAAATTGGAATAGAATCCTTGCCCCCGCTGGTCCTCCGGCACCCGTTGTATAGCCTGGATTTCCAGCAGGTGCTAGATAGCGGCCCGCATTAGCGACCGCTTCCGGGGATTGGAGGATCAGGGGCACCTCATGAAAAATCCCGGGGGGGTGGAGATGAATTCTAGCGCGAGACCAGATGACACGGTCTCGCGGACCCATGCATCAGATGTTATGTCCTCCCACCGCCTGGCAAAGAGGCGCAGGCGGCCCCCAATGGGAGGACTTGGGTCATCCATTTGTAACGGCGGAAGGAGCGACCGCCTGCCCCCCGAAAAGGGCGCCTGTTGGACTGGTCACTTCGCTGTCCACCCTGCCCTTGATTTTGCCTCCCACCCGTGCGGGACCGATTTTGGTTATAATTAGGCGCCCGAAAAGAGCGCCTCGGGGCCGCAGGTGTAGATGGTAGAATAGCCAGAAGCAATAGGAAAAACTGGGGAGACACAAGTCCTAGCCTAGGACTGAGTCGAAAGGGGGAGTGTGATAAGAGGACAGCTTTTATATGAAGTCAGACTCAGTCCTGATTGGCTGATGGAATGTGTCTTCCCAATCTTGGAGGCTAGCTCCACCCACTATGGAGAAGTGGAGAGAGCACACAGCCCTGGGGGTCTCCTGTGCTAATTGGTAGGTATCAATGTGATTTTGCCTAGCTTCCTATTGCTTCCTGTCTGTTAGGAAGCTTATGATCCATTTACAAGTGTGGTCAAGTACAGTAGCTGATTTCGTTTAGTTAGAAGAATATCTGGAATGATGGTATTGAATGCTGAGATGAAGTCTATAAAGAGGACCCTTGCATAGGTCTTTGGAGATTCAAGTTGTTTTCTATATATTTTCTATTATATTTTATTTATTTATTTATTTATCTTTCTATCTATCTATCTATTTATATATTTATTTATATATACATTATATTTTCTATTATTTGGCTATGATGCCAGCACAGGTACTACGGAGGATGGGAGATACAGATACTAGTTTACAGACTAAACTCAAAATATATGAGAACAAAAGTAGTTTTAAAGGTTGATTATATATAGCTATTTGACGTAAGATCTTTGGTACCAGCTTCCAGATGGACACTAAATATGAACAGCCTTACCTCATATAAGAACTAGTCCCTAAAAGATTTTAATTCTAGATTGAGTATCATTCTCTTGTGTACACAAAGTCGAATAGATTATTTAGTGTAATTGACATCCAAATGACCTCTAGGTGAGGTTGGATGTGCCCCAAGATTCAGTTTAAAAGCAACTCTGCCATTAAATGTCAGAAATGTAGCACAGGAATACTGCACAAAATCTGTTTCTTTTTTCCCCTTCCTCAACTCTCAGCTTCCTTTTTTGGCTTGCAATATTAAAACAAAAAACCCCCCAAAACTACAATTTCAGGATTGCACAAGTATATATTTTTATGTAATCTACCTATTAAGACTGTTTTGAATAACTTTATTGGCATGGACCTTTTTGCACTTCTGACTATAGAGAGAAACATCAATTCCTGACTTCATTTATGGTTCTATGGACTTATGTAGAACTATTATGTCTTCTTAATTCACAAAACATTTTGATATTTGATACAGCATTTCAGATTGCCATGCCAATAAAATGCACTTTAACTATATAACTTATTACAATCTGGAAAAGGAACAGAACATAATAATGAAAAAGTGTGACATGCCTTCAATATACTATATAGAATGGGATGGGGATTCCTATCCTCAGGAATTCCAGTCAGCAGATTATAGTGGCAGTAAAAAGAGATACAGTTGTCTGCCATGGTTCTTAGCCAAGCTCATCAACTGTAGGACAAAGTTCAATAGCCGTATTCAGAGTATAGTTTCATATGTCAAAAGAAATTGTAAAGCAGGAGCCCTGAGGAAAACATCTAAAGGCCACAGCCATATATATGTACCACTACGGGTATGGCTATCTGACGAGAGCAAAATAGCTCGAAATAGATCTATAATAGTCTCCCTTTATTTTCATTTATCAGCAAAAAATGTTACATATATATATATATATATATATATATATATATATATATATATATATATATATATATATATATATATATATATATATATATATATATATATATATATATATATATATATATATATATATATATATATATATTGAACTATCAGTGATGGAGATCTCTCTGTTCATTTTTAAAGATTCCACATTTTGGGGAGTCATATCAGTTACTTGTACTTGCTTCAGCTACAGAGTTTACTTGGCTTGTATTGCAACACATTTCTTTCCAAGAAAATGTGTTCAATTCCAGTACTCAATCCAGGGGAGATTGAAGATTAATTTTGTAGTCTGATATCATGCTGGATTTATATTATTATTATTATTTTAATTATTGAAAGAAAGGTTTTTTTATTTTTAGTATAAGTTAGAATAGAATACAATAGAATTTTTTATTGGCCAAGTGTGATTGGACACACAAGGGATTTGTCTTTGGTGCATATGCTCTCAGTGTAGATAAAAGAAAAGATATTTTCGTCAAGAATCATAAGGTACAATGCTTAATGATAGTCCGGGTACAAATAAGCAATCAAATCATATTAGGAACTAGTCAATATAAATTGTAAGGATGCAAGCAACAAAGTTACAGTCATACAGTCATTAGTGGGAGGAGATGGGTGATGGGAACAATGAGAAGATTAATAGTAGTGCAGACTTAGTAAATAGTTTGACAGTGTTGAGGGAATTATTTGTTTAGCAGAGTGATGGCATTCGGGGAAAAACTGTTCTTGTGTCTAGTTGTTCTGGTGTTCAGTGCTCTATAGCGTCGTTTTGAGGGTAGGAGTTGAAACAGTTTGTGTCCAGGATGTGATGTGTCTGTAAATATTTTCACAGCCCTCTTTTTTACTCGTGCAGTATACAGGTCCTCAATGGAAGGCAGGTTGGTAGCAATTGTTTTTTCTGCAGTTCTGATTATCCTCTGAAGTCTGTATCTGTCTTGTTGGGTTTCAGAACCCAACAAGGTGCAGATGACAGACTCAATAATTCCTCTGTAGAACTATATCAGCAGCTCCTTGGGCAGTTTGAGCTTCCTGAGTTGGCGCAGAAAGAACATTCTTTGTTGTGCTTTTTTCATGAGTTGTTTGATGTTAGGTGTCCATTTTTGTACAATAATTTATTTCCTCAGAACAAAACACAACACACCTACTTCTTCCATTACAGTTTAAATTCACAGAAGCAGGGGGTGGGGCTCTTGGCTGAAACTTGTGAATCTGACTGAAAGAGAAAAAAAGCAGGTAAACTACTTCTTCCATTACAGTTTAAATTCACAGAAGCAGGGGGTGGGGCTCCTGGCTGAAACTTGTGAATCTGACTGAAAGAGAAAAAAAGCAGGTAAACTACTTCTTCCATTACAGTTTAAATTCACAGAAGCAGGGGGTGGGGCTCCTGGCTGAAACTTGTGAATCTGACTGAAAGAGAAAAAAAGCAGGTAAACTACTTCTTCCATTACAGTTTAAATTCACAGAAGCAGGGGGTGGGGCTCCTGGCTGAAACTTGTGAATCTGACTGAAAGAGAAAAAAAGCAGGTAAACTACTTCTTCCATTACAGTTTAAATTCACAGAAGCAGGGGGTGGGGCTCCTGGCTGAAACTTGTGAATCTGACTGAAAGAGAAAAAAAGCAGGTAAACTACTTCTTCCATTACAGTTTAAATTCACAGAAGCAGGGGGTGGGGCTCCTGGCTGAAACTTGTGAATCTGACTGAAAGAGAAAAAAAGCAGGTAAACTACTTCTTCCATTACAGTTTAAATTCACAGAAGCAGGGGGTGGGGCTGAAACTTGTGAATCTGACTGAAAGAGAAAAAAAGCAGGTAAACTACTTCTTCCATTACAGTTTAAATTCACAGAAGCAGGGGGTGGGGCTCCTGGCTGAAACTTGTGAATCTGACTGAGAGAAAGAGGAAAAAAGTAGCAACCCGCGCGCAACTATAAACCAAAAATAGTAATAATACATTCAGGGTTAGTGTGCTTAAGATTGTGATTTTATTTTATTTCAAAATGACTGGCTTAGTTCAGTGTAATAATTGTTTTACAGCTGTGTTTCGAATACTCTTTTCAAATTTGGATACTGTCCTCTTTGTAAACAAATTACTAGTCTACGTGGACATATTACTTATCTAGAATCTTTAAACTGTGCTCTGCAAGCAGAAATTAAGTGCCAAACTCAGCCATTCCTCACTAATGAGCTGCCGCACTATCAGCCCCCTCTACCACAAAGATCCCGCAGGAGAAGGGCAGTATGGACAACTGTGGGATCTGGCAGGGTGAGAGCTGTGAACCATAAACACAAAGCTTTTGCTCTGTCCCAGCATAACAGATATAGTGCCCTTGCTGACCTTAATAAAGACACTAAAGCGACAGGTCAAGGTAGTTGTGATAATGATAACTCAAATAAGCAGGGGATCGTGGCCCGAGATGAAGAACTTATTTTGGAAAGTGGAAAGTGTGAATCAGGTATTACACATCAGACACACAAGAGCAGCAAGGTATCCAAAAAGAGAAGCCACCTTCTGGTTGGTGATTCAATTGTAAGGGATGTAAATTTAGGAAAGGATATCGAGGTTTTGAAAGAGGTCAGGTGTCTGCCAGGTGCTACTGCCAGCAGAGACAAGAGGCACATTCTTAAGATTGTCAAGAATGCCAGTAAGGACTGTGATGTTGATGCTATTATACATCTTGGCACAAATGATCTGTCCCAAAAAGATGTACTTTCTGTGCAGAATGAGTTCCAGAGCTTGGGGTATGAACTTAGTAGTATAGGTTGTAGGCTTAACTTTTCAGAGGTTTTACCAGTATATAAGGAACAAAAAGGGAAAGGCCAATGTGTAGCAGAGTTTAATGTGTGGCTAAAGGAGTGGTGTAAAAGGGAAAGCTTTGGTTTTATTAGTCATGATGTCTGCAGCTGGTCCAATGAAAAACTGTACAAAAGAGATGGTTTGCATCCATCAAAGAAAGGGACTGAGCTACTTGGTATTAAATTCAGAGATTTCCTGGATAAACATTTAAACTGAACAGCGGGGACAGAGAATTAATTGATACAGATCATTTCTGTCCCCAGCAATCTAAAATTAATAGGGTTAACAGTGTACACAACATAGATGTGTGTGCGGGTAAGTTTATCAGCTCTGCTGTCAAGCAAAGCCAAGCATTTAATAGTGAGTGCCATACCATGTGCACTAATCAAACAGGTGGCAAGAAAGTAGGGGCAGTCAGGCACAACACAGGTTATGTAGACAATAAACACAGGGTCAATCAAAATGGACTTAAATGTCTATACACCAATGCACAGAGTATGAGGAATAAACAGGGAGAATTAGAAATTCAAGTAAATGAGGGAAGATATGATATAGTTGCCATAACGGAAACTTGGTGGGATGAAACTGACAAATGGAATATACAGCTAGAGGGATTTAAATTATTTAAAAGAAACAGACCAAATAAAAGAGGAGGTGGAGTTGCAATATACGTAAGAAATAACTACATCTCTACAAAAATAGAGCACAACAATAATGAAAATCATCTTGAATGCATTTGGGTCAATATTAAAGGGGAGCGAAATGACATTGCCATAGGTCTATACTACAGGCCACCCAACCAAACAGAGGAAGTAGATGAACTTTTTGCTAGTCAGCTAACTAAGGTATGTAGGAAGCACATCACAATAGTAATGGGGGATTTTAACTACCCTGACATCAACTGGGAGACAAACTCTGCTCCAAGTGGAAGATCCAACAGGTTCCTAACAAACCTAGCAGACAATTTTGTTTCCCAAAAAGTAGAGAAGGGAACAAGGGGATCAGTTATATTGGACTTAATTCTCACTAACAGAGATGAAATGATAGAAGGTGTTGAAGCTAAAGGAACCTTGGGGGCAAGTGATCATGCAATATTGGAATTCAACATTATGCAAGCACAAGCAGTAGAACAAAATCAAACTAGAGTCTTGGACTTTAAGAGAGCTAATTTCAATAAACTTAGAGAGAACTTGGGAAAGATTCCATGGATGAGAATCCTCAAGGGGAAAACAACTCAAGAAGCTTGGGAAATTTTGAAAAGTGAGATTATAAAAGCCCAGACTAGCACAATACCAATGAAGAAGAAAAATAATAGGTCTCAAAAGAAACCAGCATGGCTGCATAAAGAACTCTCTGACAAATTGAAAGACAAACAGGACAAGTATAAAAAGTGGAAAGAAGGGGAAATAACTAAGGTAGAATACCAGCAAATAGCCCGAGCCTGTAAAGATGAAGTGAGGAAAGCTAAGGCTCACAATGAACAAAGGCTTGCGACAAAAGTAAAAAGTAACAAAAAAAGCTTCTTCCAACATATTAAAAACAAGAAAAAAGTCAAGGAAACAATTGGTCCATTGCAGGGAGAAAGTGGCAAGAAGGTGACAAGCAACAGGGAGAAAGCAGAGCTACTTAACACGTATTTTGCATCTGTCTTTACACAAAGGGAAAAAACAATCCAACCTATCAAAAACAGCATCACAAAAAACATATTAGGAACACAAGTTAAAATAGGGAAGAAAATGGTAAAGGAACACCTGTCTACCCTAGACGAATTCAAATCACCAGGATCAGATGGATTACACCCCAAGGTTCTGAAGGAACTGGCAGATGAGATCTCAGAACCACTGAACTATATCTTTCAAATATCCTGGAGCACCGGGGAACTGCCAGAGGACTGGAAAAGAGCTGATGTAGTTCCCATCTTCAAAAAAGGGAAAAAAACAGATCCAGGAAACTACAGACCTATCAGCCTGACCTCAATACCAGGGAAGATTCTGGAAAAGATAATCAAGCAACGAATCAATGAACACCTAGAAGCAAACAAAGTAATAACCAAAAGCCAACATGGGTTTGTCAAAAACAGATCATGCCAGACTAATCTTATTACATTCTTTGACAAAGTGACAAAATTAGTGGACCAGAGGAATGCTGTCGATGTGGTTTACTTGGACTTCAGTAAGGCATTTGATAAAGTAGAAAAATGTGGGATGGACAGCAACACCATCAGATGGATTCAAAACTGGCTAACCAACCGCACTCAACGTGTAGTGCTCAATGGAACTGCATCTACATGGAGGGAAGTTTGCAGTGGAGTACCCCAAGGCTCTGTTTTAGGCCCAGTACTCTTCAACATCTTTATCAATGACTTGGATGAGGGAATAGATGGGGAACTCATCAAATTTGCAGATGACACCAAACTGGCAGGAATAGCCAACTCTCCAGAAGATAGGCTCAAGATACAGAAGGATCTTGACAGACTTGAGCATTGGGCGCTATCAAACAAAATGAAATTCAATGGTGAAAAAAGTAAGGTTCTACATTTAGGCAAGAAAAACAAAATGCACAGGTACAGTATATGTGGTACCTTGCTCAACAGTAGTAACTGTGAGAGGGATCTTGGAGTCCTAGTGGACAACCATTTAAATATGAGCCAGCAGTGTGCAGCAGCTGCCAAAAAAGCCAACACAGTTCTAGGCTGCATTAACAGAGGGATAGAATCAAGATCACGCGAAGTGTTAATACCACTTTATAATGCCTTGGTAAGGCCACACTTGGAATACTGCATTCAGTTTTGGTCGCCACGATGTAAAAAGGATGTTGAGACTCTAGAAAGAGTGCAGAGAAGAGCAACGAAGATGATTAGGGGACTGGAGGCTAAAACATATGAAGAACGGTTGCAGGAACTGGGTATGTCTAGTTTAATGAAAAGAAGGATCAGGGGAGACATGATAGCAGTGTTCCAATATCTCAGGGGTTGCCACAAAGAAGAGGGAGTCAAACTATTCTCCAAAGCACCTGAAGGTAGAACAAGAAGCAATGGGTGGAAACTAAACAAGGAGAGAAGTAACTTAGAACTAAGGAGAAATTTCCTGACAGTTAGGACAATTAATCAGTGGAACAGCTTGCCTCCAGAAGTTGTGAATGCTCCAACACTGGAAGTTTTTAAGAAGATGTTGGATAACCATTTGTCTGAAGTAGTGTAGGGTTTCCTGCCTAGGCAGGGGGTTGGACTAGAAGACCTCCAAGGTCCCTTCCAACTTTGTTGTTATTATTATTATTATTATTATTATTATAATGAACATTGAAATAAATACCTGGCTAAATGTTTCTTCTGAGAATTATCTACCTCTGCCTGCCTGCCTGCCTACCTATCTATTTCCTAAACCTTGCCATATGACATTCAGGGAGGGATCTGGAATGTGCCCACTCAATCTGAATTGCAGGACAGGAAAATACTGTCAGGGAAGTGGCCCTGAAAATAACAAAAAGATTTGTGAAGATTCTAAAAAAAATCAGTTTTAATGTGTCATATTGAGCTAAGAATTGTTTCAAAACTCCAAATGATTAGAAAATGTAACAGAAAGCTGAAATGGCTCAGAATACTATGAGACTTGGTTCTAATTTTTAGCCTGTCCTGGAATGTAGAAATAAATGAATCAGAATGAGACGTTGTACTTACCTGAGACGTCCATTCTCGTCCGGTGGAGCTAGCCGCCAAGATTGGGTATTGGCACAGCCTTCCAGCCAATCGAGACTGAGTCTGGAAAAAGTATAAATAGTGGCTCTAGGCCCTGGTTCCCCCTCTTTTGACGAGGAACGACTGCCAGACTCAAGGTGCCGAACAACTGCAATAACTTTATTGACCATACAGTCTAAAAAATATAACAACAACCCTGCAGAGGGGTGCACCTAATTACCTAAGACTAACTACCTAAATTATGTAAACTGATCCTATATAACTATGTCCTAAATACCTAATGACTCATAATAACATAACCTTCGTCCAGCCAGAAATTACACAGGGAGGGACTTGGCGGCTAGCTCCACCGGACGAGAATGGACGTCTCAGGTAAGTACAACGTCTCATTCTCCATCCTGGGTGGAACTAGCCGCCAAGATTGGGACATACCAAAGTAATTCAGTCCCCAGGGAGGGCCTCCGGATTCTGGCTGGGACCACCACCCTCCAAGGTTACCTGTTCCAGCACTTTTCACCCAAAGTCTGCCTCTTGAGAGGCGAAAGCGTCCAATCTGTAGTGCCGGACAAAAGGTGTAGGGGAGGCCCAAGCGGCAGCTCGGCAGATCTCCTCAATGGAAGCCCTAGTGTTCCAGGCAGCCGTGGTGGCCGCGCTGCGCGTGGAATGGGCCGTAATTCTGGAGGGTCGTGGCAGAGAAAGTTGATCATAGGCAGCACTAATGACAGTGCGAATCCACCGACCCACCATGACAGAGGATGCTTTCCTCCCCAAGGAAGTGTGGTGGAAAGAGACAAACAAGGCCTCGGTTTTGCAAATGGCAGAGGTCCTTTGAATGTAAATGTTCAGTGCTCGCCTCACGTCCAGGAGGTGCCACTGCTGTTCAATGTCAGAGGATGGATTGGGGTAGAAGGAGGGTAGTACAATCTCCTGGGCCCGATGAAAATATGAGTTCACCTTTGGTAGAAAGGTGGGGTCCAACCGCAAAACCACCCTGTCCTGGTGGAAAATACAAAGGTCACTTCTAATAGAAAGGGCCGCCAGTTCAGAAATGCGGCGGGCAGAAGTAACCGCCACCAGGAAGACCACCTTGTATGACAGTTGAGCTAAGGGAATGGAGTCCAAGGGTTCAAAGGCACCCCCCGTGAGTGCTGATAACACCTTGGTTAAATCCCAGGTGGGGTACCTATGCACCGCTGGGGGGCATCGGTTGACAGCTCCCTTCAGGAATCTGGATATCAAGGGATGAGTAGACAGTGACCCCAGAGCCGGACAGGAAAGGACTGTGGACAGGGCGGCCACCTGGCGTCTGAGAGTGCTAGGGGAAAGACCCTTGGCTAGCCCTTGACGGAGAAATTGTAACACATGTATGATTGAAAGATCTAATGGGGAATGCCCTTCCCTGGTACACCAGGAGCAGAAGGCCTTCCAGGAGGCAGCATAAATCCTTTGAGTGGACGGTCTGCGAGAGTCCAGCAAGACCTCCAAGACGTCCTCAGGGATCCTGCGGCTCCTCAGAGTGAGCCGCTCAAGTGCCAGGCGGTCAGTTGCAGCCAGTGAGGTTCTGGATGCTGCACTGACCCCTGCACAAGCGACCACTCTGTCGGAGGGATCCTCCATGGGGGGGAGATCGACAGGGAGACCAGGTCGGCGTACCAAGCCCTCCTTGGCCAGTTGGGTGCTAGAAGGACCATCTCGGCTCTCTCCTCCAGCAATTTCCGGATAACCTGCGGAATGATGGGAATTGGAGGAAAGGCATAAAGTAACCCTCGGGGCCACCGACAGCGAAGGGCATCAGTCCCTTCCGCCCCCTGCGAGCGGTATCTAGACATGAACCTGGGCAGCTGGGCATTGTCAGGGGTGGCAAATAGATCTATCCCTGGCTGACCAAATTGACCCACTAGTTGTTGGAACACGGTGGGATGCAGGCTCCATTCTGAATTGTCTATTTGGTTTCGGCTAAGCCAGTCTGCCGTGTCATTATCTACCCCTGAAATATGCTCGGCCTCAAGTGACAACAGGTGACGTTCAGCCCAGAGGCCTAGTTGCATGGCCTCAGTCATCAGCTGACCAGACATGGTCCCCCCTTGCCTATTAATGTGTGCCTTGGTGGCCACATTATCCGTTAGGACCAGCACGTGCGAATTCTCTACAAGAGGGCGAAACTCTTGCAGTGCAAGTGTTACTGCCCTTAACTCTAAGATGTTGATACTGAGGGTCGCCTCAGACTGCGACCATGTGCCCTGAGCCACCAGGGAGTCTGCGTGGGCCCCCCACCCCGACAGGCTAGCATCCGTGGTGACCACGATTTGCTGAGGGGGGAGGAAACAGGTGCCCCTGTGAACCGCAGACGTGGTCCACCATTTCAATGACTCCCTGACGGAGGCCGGAGGCCTCACTTTTGTGGGGGCATTTGCTCGACCCTGACGTTGGTAGGGGAGAAGGAGCCATTGCAGGTCCCTGGAATGTAGGTGTGCCCATGGAACTATATGGATAGCGGAAATCATTTTACCCAGGAGGGAAGACAGTAGGTTCAGGGGAACCAAGTGTTGGCTCAGAACTTGCCGAGTTAAAGCCAATAGACTGTCTCTCCGTTCCTGGGACAGATACACCTTACATTCCAGGGAGTCAATGATCGCCCCCAGATGGACGATCCTGGTAGAGGGGTTCAGCTGACTCTTGGGTCGATTGACCAAGAAGCCAAGGTGGTCAAGTTTGGCAAGCACTACCTGGACATCTCTCTCAGCCTGAGAAGGAGAGGCTGAGGAGATGAGAATATCATCCAGGTAGCACTGGATCCTGATGGGGATGGACCTAAGGTGAGCGGTCAAGGCCGCCAGGACCTTAGTGAAAACCCTTGGCGCAGAGGAGAGGCCAAAGGGGAGCGCCCCATATTCATAATGCACCCCTGCATAGCAAAACCGCAAGTATTGTCGGTGGGAAGGCCGAATTGGAATGTGGAGGTAAGCCTCCGAGAGATCTATGGATGACAGTAGATCTCCCTTTCTAATACTTGCCAGGATTGATTGCAGGGTGTGCATTTTGAATTTCTTGTGGACTATGTATCTATTGAGGCGCTTAAGGTCCAGTATTGCTCTCCACCCTCCCGAGGATTTGGGCACTACAAATAAAATGGAGTAGAAGCCCTGCCCTCGTTGGTTCTCAGGCACCTGTTGGATGGCTCGAATGTCCAACAGGTGCTGGATGGCCTGATTCATGAGAACCCGTTTTTGTGGATTTGAAGACAGAGGGCAACGGAGAAAAAACCTCGGGGGGGTGGAGAGAAACTCTAGAGAAAGGCCTGATCGCAGGGTTTGGCAAACCCATGCTTCATTGGTGATTTCCTCCCATCGGCTGGCAAAGAGAGCCAGATGACCCCCTATGGGAGGATCGGCCGGAGATCTACTTATTCCGGCGGAAGGGGCGACCACCGGCCCCCTTAAAGGGCCGTTTGAATTGGTTGCCCCGGAACGGCCTGTCCGAAGAAAACCTCTGACGGGAGCCGAATTGGCCCTGGGTCTGCCCTTGGAAGTTAGACTGGGATGGTCCCTGGGATCTATTGTTACCCTGGTAAGTCCCACGGAAGCTCCTCCTGGGGAAGGAGGTGGAACGGGAGGGACCCTTACGGCTAGTAGTAGGAAGAACCTTCTTCTTGTCTTTGGTTTCTACCAATATGCGGTTAAGTGGCTCACCAAAGAGTGCCTGGCTCGCTACAGAGCTAGAGGCTAGCTTCCATTTATACTTTGCGTCAGTTTGCCAACTGCGCAACCAGGCCAGACGGCGGGCCACCACAGCTGACACCATGGCCCTTGCAGAAAAGCGGGCCGATTGTAAGGTGGCGTCGGATGTAAATTGGGCCGCTGCCAGGAGTTTATTGAGGTCCTGGTGGGCCCGAAGATCAGATGGTGGCAGGTGGTCCTGGAGTGCATAGAGCCATTTGACGGTCGTACGACAGAAGAAAGAGGCAGTGGAAGCAGCTCTCAACGCCCAAGCGGCTGACTGGTGGGTTCTCTGGAGCGTCGCCTCCGATCTGCGGTCTTCAAGACGAAGGAGGTCCTCTGGCTCCCCCGGCATCTGACCGTTGGAGAACAGGGTCAGGACCGGGCTATCCACGGGCGGCACTGTGAGGTGTTGGGCCAAAGCAGAGTCAACGTTATAAAAGCGTTTATCAGTAGCATTGGACAGGGACCCAGATGTTGGGTTCCGCCACTGCTTCAGAACCTCTTCAACAAAGAGTTTTGGGGCCGGGACTACGTCTGTTTGTGATGCCGTCGGTTCAAACATGGGGTCTGGTTCTGAAGTCTGATCAGAAGCCCCTGATGGCGTAACCAAATTGGCCGTGATTTTCGCTTTATGTAATAAAGACCTGAAAAGGGCAGGTTGAAACAGGGTCGAGGAGGCCGGTGGTTCAGGCGCTAAATCCTCGTCCTCAGACATGGCTAACTCGGGGAGAGCGATGCCTAAATCCTCCCCGTCCTCAGAGTCATCGTGGGGGTTAGTCAGAGGATCAGAGGAATCATCCTCCTCCTCCTCCTCCTCAGGCTCAGGGTATGTTGGAACTGATCTAGGCTGCTCTAGGGGAATCTTGACCAAGGTAGCCTGGTTCCTAGGTGCCCCGGCCATGGCTCTGATGCCTGCCTCAATGCCCTGCCTGATGGCCATGTCAATCCTGTCCTGTATTTCTCTGGACTGGAGTGGGTCCTTCGTTGCGGCCCTAGTTGAGGCTCGCCCTCTGTTGCCCCCTTTTGGGCCCCAAATATTTGCCCTAGATTTCTGCAGGTTAGCCTTGTCGATTGACATATTGTCAGGAGACTGTGATCGTGCCTGCCTGGGCATAGATTCCCTATCCTGTCTGCTGGCACTTCTGTCACCTGCTATGGAGTTCTGCCTCTCCCTGGTAGCCCTGGTTGAGGGGCTGGGGGAAGGAGGCTGGATGGGGGATCGATCCCTCTCGGCTGGGGCCGCTCCGGTCAGTTCGGGCTGCTCTGAATGAGGCCTTGGTGTCTTTGCCTTGGCCTTGCCAGATCTGTGGCTTCTCTCAGTCATGCTGAGGCAGAAAAAAACCCCCTACAGTCACTTTTTACAAGAGTTACTGTTGCTCTTCGCCAAGAGACACACTCAAAATGGCTTCTTAAAGGAGCCCTGACACACTCCACTTTCAAAATGGCTGCCCCAGCCCTGCCCACACCTAAAATGGCCGCCGTCTAATTTGGCATTCAAAATGGCCGCCGGCCACGAGGCACAGTCAGGAGCGGCTGCTTCCTCAGAAGGAGATCGTCTGAGGCAGGTACTTAGCTCCGAGAGGTGGTGCGAAGGCAGGTATGCTCCAGCGAGAGCGGGGGGGCACTGTCCGGAATCTCCGTCGGCTCCTCAGCGTAGCGCAGCACTTCAAAGGGCTCCGCTGTGCTGGGCTGTCAATCAGCGAGCCGAAGAGTCTGTCTGGGCCTGGGCGTCGACCTAGCCCGGCGATCACTCAGCTGGTTGTCGGCAAGTCAGGAGGGGACGCAGATGGCTTGCGCCGATCCGGCCATGCTCCTCAGGCTTCAGATCAGGTAAAAAGTTTATGGAAGCCTCGTTATCGGTCCGGATGGCTTGCGCGAACCCGGCCGAGTAACGGGCGAGGCCTGCGGCCTTCCAATCCTTTGAAGTCTCTCTTGCAAACAGCTGGGGATCGGAAAAGCGCGCGATCGGTGCGGACGGCTTGCGCGAGTCCGGCCGATCCAGGGAGAGAAAGTCCAGCTAGTCTTGGTACCTTGGGCTGTCGATTGGCCCCTCGGCTCTCCTCTCGATCAGCAGCAAGGGCTGGACAATGGTCAGAAGGTGGTCAGTCCTTGGGGAGCTGACCTTGGTCTCCCAGTTAATGGCACCGTGTGCCGGCCTCGCCTCAATGCCCAGGCGTGCGGTAGGCCACCGCCGGCCCCCCAATGCTAAAGGGGCCCTTTCCCACTCCCTCACACAGCCGGAATTAATTATTTGGTATCAGAAGAAAAATAACAAAAATAATTTAAAAAAAATACAATAGGGTCGCACTGGGCCTTCGGCTGGAGGGGCGAGCAGCAGTCAGTCTTGCGGCCGACTGCCTTCTCCCAGGACCAGCAGGTGATGATATTAAGTAATACCTGGGGGGCTCGTACAGGGAAAGAAAATTTAGTAACAGCCGAATTTAGTTGAATCGAATAGTTATACTTGCAGTGATGCAGAGAAAAAAGACACAAGTCGTTGGCTAAGACTGAGTCAAAAGAGGGGGAACCAGGGCCTAGAGCCACTATTTATACTTTTTCCAGACTCAGTCTCGATTGGCTGGAAGGCTGTGCCAATACCCAATCTTGGCGGCTAGCTCCACCCAGGATGGAGAATGGATAATTTCACTATTCAACTAAAAAGAAGGCAATGATACCAAGAATTATAATGAATAAAAGGACAGATTAGAATGGGTGAAGTAGCTTGCCTCTTAAGAGATGCTCATTGCTTTCTGCTCTGTTTAGCATATTTATCAAGGACAAAATTAATGAAGTAAAATAAGTGACAAACCAGGTTAAGTAAATGTGAGGAAGTAAATTGTAGTAATGACATATGTCTAAAGAAGGCTGAAGAATGTATTCAATGAAATCAATTTGATTTGTCAGAAAGACTGCAAAATAATTGAGAGTGGGGAAAAAACCCAAATATGTGTGTCAAATATTTTTGTAGCAGAGGTGTTTGAAACACCCTTGAATAAATAAATGCTTGTATGTATTTGAGAAGCAAAATAGAATTTAATACAATGCAGAACAAGAAACCTGACAAAAGTAGGTTTCCAGTTGGAAAATAAATATCTAGAGTCTAGACTGTATATTTATTTACTCTATAGATGTAAATCAGGATCAGTCAACTTCAGATAAGGACCTTATATAGAAACTTCAGCAACTTAATATCCAAGTGATAACTTCTATGGCAAAATGACTACATTTCAGTACTGTGGGTTGTTTTTTGGGGGAGGGAGTAATGGTGGGGGAGGAGGAGGAGGAGAAGGGGTAGAATGGGGACTTGCTTTTTTTCTTTTTTTCTTTTTCTTTTCTTTTTTTTCTTAAAAGTTTTTTTATTATATTTCCATATGGACATTTCACATATTTATCATCTCATTTCAATCTTTTATACATTCATTTCATATTTATACATATTTCTTATATTTAGCTTATTGCTTTATTTTAGTTCAGGATTACTTTTTCTTCCATCCCCCCTTTATCTTATTATATATAGGACTTGCTTCTTGTGGGGACTGGAAAATTGATGTCCTGCTCACACTGGAAGGCATTGTAGCCAAAAGGCAGCTGGATCCAGGATCCAGACAGCTGAAAATTTGCTCTGTATTAAAGAGAGATTTTTTGAGATTACCCCATGAACTCCAAGACAGCTGGGTTTATTTTGTGAGTTGATGGCAGAAACAGATGCTTTTGTGATAATTTGTGATTTAGCTGGAAATTGGAGGTTACAAAAATTGGAGGTTAAAAAAATAGTTTCTGCGCATGCGCAGAAGCAAAAAATTAGCTTCTGCGCATGTGCTGAAGCAAAATCCAAGATGGCGGCACCCATGGAGACACTGACAGAACTGGCTCCATGACATCATCACCGGATTACTAACGGTTCTAAAGAACCGGTTAAAATCGGTAGGAACCCACCTCTGGTTACATCGTGCTTTGAGCCATTAAAGTAGCCTTACATGGACTCAAAGTTTGACCAAATCTTATCTTTGTAATCAGTTTTGAGTTCAATTGTTTATTTACTGATTGAAAACAGTTTGGAACCATAAGTCTGGTATTCATTAGGTGTCTCTTCAATCTGTTTAAGAAAAAAAGAAAATTACATGTTTCCAGCATTTTTATTGTTTGAAATATACAGAAAAGGGTGATTGTAGCATTGTTTCTAGAAAGCCTTCAACATCAAGAATTTGGATTAAATTTATTTAAAGAAAGACTTTGACCTTAATTTGAAAGTTCCTCTCGCTTGGGAAAAATTATCTGCTTATACAGTATTCCAAGTTGATAACAATACCTTAAAGGTTGATTGCTAGAGAGCACCAGATGGCAACTTTAAAAGAAACATTTGATATTTGGCTCCAAGAAGTACTTAAATTACATAACTCTATACCGGAACCAAAAGTTCTTATTGAAGAGTAACAAGTTTAGGCACAAAGATAGAAAGATTCACTAATTCCTACAATGGAAGAGTGGATGGTAAAGGTGATAAAGTTAGAGGAGATGGTGATATTGACTGTATTAATTATAGAAAGAATGTATATATTTTAATTTATAAAAATAATTTATCTAGTGTTGCTTCTCCTTGGAAACTGCTTCTGAACTTTTTGCTCAAACCTGAAAAAAAATGAAATGTTGATTTTAGGTTTTGGTGATTAGATTTTGTAATTATAGAAATGGCTTGAAATATTGTGAAATATAAATCAAAAGCTTGATGTATCATTTTTATGATCTACTGCACCAAAGAAAGTTGAAAGTCATTACATTTTCTTCTCTAGTTGCTTTTCTTTCTTTTTCTTCTTTTTCTAATTTTTGTTTCTTTTATATTTTTATCTTATAATGAAACTTTTTTTAAAAAGTTTAAAAAACAGGAAGCCAGGTCTGAAATCAGAGAGAGAATAATTACAGATGATTGACGCTAGAAATGGGGGTGGTGAAAGATGGCAATGAGAACATCTTGAGAAATCTTCAGTTTTTGTTCCTATCCTTAACTCTACAAAAATACAACAAAAACTCTGTAATGTCCCCCCTTCCAATGCAATCTGGCATCTTACAGTGGCTTTGCATCATTAGACAGCCTCCTGCATAAGGATATAAGATATGTAACACTTGTAATATAGCCATAGTAGCAATAACGCTTAGACTTATCTACTGCTTCATAGTACTTTACAACCCTCTTTAAACAGTTTACAGAGTCAGCATATTGCTGCCAACAATCTGGGTCCTCATTTTACCGATCTCGGAAGGATGGAATTAGCCTGCAATACTGCATTCTAACCACTGCACCACCACAGCTCTTATAATGTGGTTTGCTTGCTTTGGACTTAAACCATATAATGATAATTTAATAAGCATGGATTGTAGCTTAATGTAATCTGCAAATAGTCATTAACTGTTTCAAAGTATTCTGAAGATAACTTTTTTGAAGCTGGGCACTAATGTATAACAGCTGTATTTTCTGATCTGCAATATACTCACAGTCTAACCTGGATAGTATTATCATTTTCTCCATGTAAACTTATTCTTCAGTTTGATTGCTCTTTGGAAAATCAGAAAATGCAAGCAAGGCCACCACATTATTTTAACTTCAATATAGTCTGCTTCTCTCTACTTATTAAATAAATGTTCCTTATGCTTGCAGAAAAGAGACAAAGTAGCATATTATACCTGTCTTTTGGAGCAATTACTTCATGCAGAGACAATATTTTAAAATCAGTTACTAATGCAATCTTCACAGCAGTTCTCCTGCCTATAACAACTAAGCAACTTTGAAATGCACAATCTTCGAAGATGGAAGAACTTTGCAAGAGCAATTATTGGTCTTACAGGTGTTGCTATTAAACAGGTGTTGCAGCTACAACCAGTTGGGTAATAGTTGTAGATGCTGGGGACTGTCGTCTATCTGATGGAAACAAGATATATTCCTAAATTATAAAATTATAAATTCTTTGCTATATTATATTTTGATTGGTGGAATTACTGTATTTATTGTTGTGTGGAATCTCGATCTAGACTAGAGGGAGGGATCAAGACGGGCACAAGTTTAGAGTTGCTGCATTGCAATAAGCAGCCATGCCAGACCTCTGAGAGACTCCTTGAAGTTTTATTTTGCCGTTCCCAAGGGTGTGATTCTTATAACATAGTTGACTAGCAATGCACTACTGTTTAGACTCTTCACGAATAGTTCTGGTTGATTTTGCCTGACAAAAGTAGGCTTATATTTAGATTTGGGTGGAAATGGAAGAGAAGTACTTTTAACTTGGAAGCAGTCATCAGTTTTTCCTTCTGCCTTGATTTACAGTGAATCTATAGAATTTCTTCCATTTATGTAATATATGAGGAACCTGTATATTGAAAACTGTGAGTGGTTTGAAATTGTCTGCATCAGATTTTGTTTTTGTGACATGCTTTACTGAGGCCAATGTTTTAGATTTCCTTTCTATCCCCATTCAGGAATATATATATATGATATATATATATATATATATATATATATATATATATATATATATATATATATATATATATATATATATATATATATATATACATATATATATATATATATATATATATATATATATATATATATATATATATATATATATATATATATATATATATATATATATATATATATATATATATATATATATATATATATATATATATACAGTATAGCATTTTACATGGTGGTATGTAAATACAATAAAATCCTTCTTTTACATAGCTTTTACATAACAAAAACTACTCCAAGCATTGATGGTACCATGCAAAGATAGCTAAAATGGTTTTTAAATAAAATATTAAAAATCAACACTGAAATATGTGTATATTTCCACTATACCCCTCCATAGACACAGAGTCAGCACATTTTGTTTTTATTTAAAGTTCTAATCACTTGAAAACATATTGTGAATTTGCTACCCTCAAGAATGATGTTTGGTTCTATATACTAACTGATGATTTATGATACAGATGAAAAATGCATTATACCTGTAGTATGTTAGCTTTTTCATCACTAATGACCCTTATCCATGGTTTCCCAGATGAACTCTTCTATTAGAGTGACAGAAATGAACATCTTTTTCAGTAGTAACAGAGGAAGGAAGGAAGGAAGGAAGGAAGGAAGGAAGGAAGGAAGGAAGGAAGGAAGGAAGGAAGGAAGGAAGGAAGGAAGGAAGGAATTTCTTCTGTTTTCTTAATGAGTACTATGGAGAGCAGTTACATTACTTTAAATATTATTCCTTAGAAAAATTAATAATTAAATATTGTAGGATCAAATGGGCAAGAAACTTTGGCTATAACATAATGCTTGACCAATTGGATAATATGTGGAATAAAGGATTGAAACGTACATTATAACTTGAAAGAGATGATGTACCATCGGCATTTAGCACCTGATAAATTCTCTAAGATGCATAAGGGTATATCAAATGTTGTAAACAGTCTGAGGGTACTTTTTATCATCTCTAATTATAAAGAAGGCTAAGACTTACTAGAATCAGATATGTATTTTAACTCATAAAATTCCTAAAGTACAATTAAAGCCAAATGCTTTTCATTTAGGTTTGATGGACACACAGATTTTTTAAAAATGGGGCTTTGTTTTTATATACAGGTGGTCCTCAACTACCTGTATATAAAAACAGGTAGTCCTCGACTTACAACAACAACAATTTCTGTTGCTATGTGAGACATTCATTAAGTGAGCTTTGCCCCATTTTATGAGCCTTTTTGCCACAGTTGTTAAGTGAATCACTGCAGTTGTTAAGTTAATAACACAATCATTAAGTGAATCTGGCTTCCTCACTGACTTTGTTTGTTAGAAGGTCACAAAAAGTAATCACAGGATTCTGGGACACTGCAACCATCATAAATATGAGTCAATTGCCAAGCGTCTGAATTTTCATTAAGGACCATGGGGATGCTGCAATAGTCATAAGTGTGAAACATGGTCATAGATCACTTTTTTTCATTGCTGTTGTAATTTTAAATGGTGACTAAATGAACTGTTGTAAGTTGGGGACTACTTGTATGCAACAGAAGGGCTTTTGAATACATAGTGATAGCAGGACTCACATATACCCACAATGGAAGAATGGATGGCAAAATTAATGGAGTTGGCAGAGATGGTGAAATTGACTGCTTTGATTAAAGAAAAGACTTTATCCAGCTTCATTTCTATTTGAAAACCAGTCTTGGATTTTTGTTTGAAAGAAATGAAATTTTAACTTTGGGTTTTGATGATTACATTTGGGTTTATAACGATAGCAGTCATGTTCCTTATGATTTTTTTCTAGTTCAAAGGGTCATTGATTTTTGGATTTTTATCTGTACTAAAAAAGTTAGAAATTAACTTTTTTCTGATTTTTTTTTCCCTTTCAGTTTGCACTTCCCAATTTTGTTATTTCTTTCCCTCTTTTTTAATTTTTTTTCTATTTTTTTTTAAATTTAATAATTTTTTGAGGAAAAAAAAGGACACATTTCATCCACAGCTATAAACCATTATAAAATGCAAGGTACTTAAATTATGTATTTGAATATTTCTAGAAACAATGGTGGATTAAGGGGTGATATTTCAATAGCAACAGTCACCAGTGAATAAAGTGCTATGTTTACTGTTCATTCATTCAATTACCATATCATTCATCAAAAGAGTTAAAATTGATTTACACCAAACAGGACAGAGAAAATATTTAAAAATACTGACTTTGTGTTCCCAGAAAATTCACTCTCCAGTGCTAAGCCTCAGAAATGGAGATAGACAAATTTCAATATTATGTTGTACAATTTTTACAATTTTTCTGGGAGAAATGCATATTATTTACATCTATGCATTCTTATCTAACAACAATAGCAACTTTATTTCCTGAAATAAACCTGAATTTAGGGCAACTTTTCCCCACATAACTTAGACTACACAGTATGAAATTGCTTACCTTATTGTTAAAGAATTTAAGAAGTCAATTTTAATGTAAAAATAAATTAATTTCAAATATTCTTTCTTTCAATAATAGTAATTGTGTCAGCAATTTTTGTTCAGGCCGACAACATGCAACATGCAATTATTTATTTATTTATTTTGTGAGATTTATATACCGCCTCACAGTGCAAGCACTCTTATAATGGTCTATTCAGAGACTATGAAACACTCAAGGAACAGTTTGGAAAATATCACCCATCTGAAAATTCCTCAATTATGCATGAGAAACCGGCCAACTTTCCAGTTTACAGTAAGGCTGTTATCAAGAATCTGAACAAGTTTCCACCCAATGAACTGTAAGAAAAATTGGGTGCTAAAGTGTAAATAATCCGGTTGCTGAAATGTTGGTAACCTTATTTCTTACCCTTTCAATGAATCTTGTTACAGAAGACTCTGTGGAAATGTTAACTGAAAAGGCTACCAAGAGTCTGGCAGCAGTAGCCTTGTTAGCAAAAGCCTATGTCATTCATAAATAAGAAAAGAACATGGGAAGTTTCTTTTGAAAATCCAATCCTCTTGTTCTTCTTCATGCTGCTGATCAATTCATGCTTTTCATTGTACTGAGATTCATAGTGTAACAGAATATTTGATCATCTTCTACCTACCGTGTTTCCCTGAAAATAAGACCTATCCAAAAAATAAGCCCTAGCTTGATTTTTACGCATGTGTCTAATATAAGCCCTATCCCCAAAATAAGCACTAGTTAACCCACGGTCTGGTTGTATAAGGTGGGGCAAGGCACATGGGCAAAAATCAAGCTGGGGTGGGGGTGGAGCTACCCCACATGCCCTGCACACGCTTACCTTAGGACCACCACAGCCAGGCCTCCCATGCCCCAACACCTGTTGCGCTGCTGACTGCCTTGCGGGTGCTTGTGGCTGGACACCATGTGGAGCATTGCACCAATGCCACCGCTCACAGCCGGATGCCACGCGGTACTTCGAATCAGTGCTGCCGCTCATGGCAGGATGTGGAACGCAATGGTGCTACATGCCACGCAGCCTCCTGCCGTGAGTGGCGGCACTGGCATGACGTGGCATGGTCTCCTGCCACAAGCGGCAGCACCAGCACAATGAGCCATGCAGTGTCCTGCTGCAAGCAGTGGCACTGGTGCGATGCTCCACATGGCGTCTGGGCCCAAGGAGCCACAAGCAGCCGCAGAAGAATTTGAGTAGCGGCATGACAGGTGTTGGTGCATCGGAGGCCTGGCTGTGGTAGTTCTAAGTTAAGCGGGTAAGACATCCCCTGAAAATAAGACCTGGTGCCTCTTTTGGAGGGGAAAAAATAAGAACAGGTCTTATTTTCGGGGAAACATGGAATAAAATACCTATCAAGGTTTTTCCGGATTTTGTTTTTACACTCCTGAAGCAGTTTTACATGTAATTACAATTAATAATACTAAAAACTGTTTAAAACAATAAAAAATTAAACATCCAGATTAAATTTATTTTTTATTTATTTGTGAGATTTATATACCGCCTCACAGTGCAAGCACTCTCTAAGCGGTTTACACCAGTAAGCAATGTATATTTATATTGCCCCCAACAATCTGGGTCCTCATTTTACCTACCTCGGAAGGATGGAAGGCTGAGTCAACCTTGAGCTGGTGAGATTTGAACCGTTGACCTGTGGATCACAGCTAAAGTGGCCTGCAGTACTGCCACTAACCGCTGCGCCACCTTGGTTCATGAGATGCACACGAGAGCAACATACTTGGCCAGCTTGCAATACAGCATCTTCAGCACCCCAGCACATAGGAAAATGGTAGGTTTTTAGGGTCTTGCAATAGGCTAACAGGGTTGAGGCCATTCTAATCTCCAAAGGGAGGAAGTTCCATAGAGCAGGGGCCATTGCGGAAATATATGTGCAGAAAAAGGAATATACCACCTTTTTCTGGTGACTGTAATGTTTTGGTGTGTGTGTGTGTGTGTGTGTGTGTGTGTGTGTGTGTGTGTAGAGCAGTGATGGCAAACTTATGGCATGTGTGCCACAAGTGGCACGAGGAGTCATATCAGTGGGGACGTGAACCCAGGTCTGGCACGGCCAGTTGATTTTTGGGCTTCTGGGCCCATTGAGAGTCAGGAAACAGGCTGTTTCCAGCCTCGAGGGGGTGGGGAAGGCCCATTTTTTGCTCTCCCCAAGCTCCAGAGCCTTTCTAGGAGCCTGGGGAGGGCGAAAATGGCCTTCCCCACCACCCGGAGGTCCTCCAGAGGCTGGAAACCACCTGTTTGCTGACTTCCGGTTGGACCGGAAGTCCTATTTTTTTGCTCTCCCCAGGCTTCAGAGCTTTTCTAGGAGCCTGGGGAGGGCAAAAACAGCCTTCCCCTGCCCCTGGAGGTCCTCTGGAGGCCAGAAATGGCCCGTTTGGAAGTTGGGAAAGGATCTGGAGCTTGGGGAGAGCAAAAAAAGGGGGGGCCTTCCAGTCCAACCAGAAGTTGGCAAAACAGGCCATTTTCTGCCTCCTGAGGGCCTCCCGGGGGGTGGGAAAGGCCGTTTTGACCTCCCCAGGCTCCTAGAAAGGCTCTGAAGCCTGGGGAGAGCGAAAAACAGGCAGGCCATCGCGTGCTGGGAGCAGGGGGGGTGTCACATGCATGGGGAGGAGGCGCATGGAATTATGGGTGTGGGCACAAGCGCACACGACCCCGTCGCGCTCCCCCTTTTTTGGCACACGAACCAAAAAAGGTTCGCCATCACTGGTGTAGAGCAGTGGTCCCCAACCCCCGGTCCGTGGCCCGGTACCGGTCTGCAGAACAAATGGTACCGGGCCGCCCTGCTACTGATTTAGCGTTCTAGTCACTAGAATCCAGAGAGTAAAAATGTTAAATTAAGTTATATTAATTTTATTGTAACTGTATTTTATTTTGATGCCATGTTTAAATACAATTAAATTAAAATTGTTTATATTTGAGATTGTTTTGATTTAATAATCAATGCAACGCCGCAAACCCCCCCCCCAGTAGGCCGCGGAAAAATTATCAAACGTTGACCGGTCCACGGCAATAAAAAGGTTGGGGACCACTGGTGTAGAGTATTGTTTTGGCTGCCAATTTCTACATAATTCTACAGTTTCCATGGTGGCTATATGTCTTCAACTGAAAAAAACCAAACCAAAGTTGATTGATCTGGGCTTTGACATAACTGTAGGGGATTCTTATAGCAGTGTAATTGTTAAAGCTACAACAGTGTGACTTTAGCACTTTCTTTCTTTTTATTCTATCAGGCCAACACAACAAAAAAGCTCCCCCTTTTTCTGTTTGCATTAGAAAAAAATATTGCTGCATACTTATTTGCATGCAATTTGTTGTGCCTTATTGGCTGGCAGAAATGCAACTAGTTATTTTCATGTATTGCTTGCTACTAATTGCGAAGTTATTAATTCAGAAACATAAAATAGAGTCATAAATATTTTCCCTCTCTTTCCTTCCATCTTTTAAGTGTACAAATTTGTTCTTCTCTTTCTGCTAGTTAACACCTGGTAAATACAGTACAAAAATAAGTATCCATTAATATTTCTAATATTGCTTGCTTCATCATTGTTTCTGAAATAACATAGGTAATTGAATGTAAGGAGAATATTCTGGACATGCGGGTGTTGAAGTGTTAATTACTATTTTTCTTTGTTGTATTTCCTCAAGCGTTGTGTTTACAGTTCATTAATTGCTTCTCTTTCTAGGTCTGTCCTTGCCATAAAAGAGACATGTATGACTGTTTCTTAGGAAGCCCTGCACTATAATTATAAGCCCTACATTTATAACAGAATAACAGAGTTTGAAAGGACCTGGGAGGTCTTCTAATCCAATCCCCTGCTCAAGCAGGAGATCCTATACAATTTCAGACAAATGCTTGTCCAATTTCTTCTTAAAAATCTTTAGTGATAGAGCACCCACAGCTTCTGAAGGCAAGCCATTCCATTGATTAATTGTTCTGTCAGGAAATTTCTTCTCTCCAATATATTTTCTATATACATTTTTTTATAACAAAAAAAAATTTTCAGTGGAGGAGGAAGTTACTTCAATCCTCATGGTTAACTTGTCAGGCACTTTATAACATATATAAAACTTCAATGCATTTTATATTTAGTTTGAAATTTTCAGGGGATCAATATTATTAGAGTTTGTCCTCAATTAGCAACTACCTCATTTGGTAGCCATTCGCAGTTAGGAAGATGGTGAAAAAGTAATTTTATTATCAATCCTTGCATTCAAAACATTTGCAGGTCTATAAAATAAGGAAATCTGAAGTAAGATCATAAGCACAGTTTGGTTTCACTTTGCAACCACTTTACTTAATGACTGACTGAATTGTCAATCCCAATTATGATTTCAAAATGAGGACTGCTTGCATTTACATACATACATACAGATAGAAACTGCATTACTAAACCTTGGTCATTAAGTTTCAGTTTAACAACTGAAGTTTAATTATTTATATTTACCCTAACTCCATGGCTTCAGCACATATTGTTTATTTATTAATTGGTTTTTTTATACCACGTGACTCTCATGAATGTGTATGCAAAGCAATTATATTAAAATGCATGTAAATTTTTTAAAAAATACCAAGAAACAAATGTAAACTAACATGGAACAATACATAACTCCTTTTTTATGATCCTGTAATCCCTTAATTGGGGTAGAGTACATGTTAAGATAAAATACCAATGCATTAAACAACTAGTTAAAACTTGTATAAAAGCAATCCATTTTAACCTGATTCTAAAGTGGTAACAAGGCTGGGCAAATCTAATTTTAAATAAATATCTTCCAGAAGCCATTCCATAATGTGAAACCATCAGAGAGAAGCATGTTTATGGACTTTCCCCCCAATATCCTCCTGAAGATTACATGTAATTCTTGATTTGCAACCATAACTGAGACCAGAATTTTGGTGGCAAGTCTTTATGGTCATTAAGTGAGATGCCCATGTAACTAATTTCAACATCACAATCCTGGTATTTGCAGTTGTGGTTGTTAGTGATCATGCAGTTCATTAAGCAGAGATATCTCAGGGGGTGGGGGAAGAGCAGCTCTGGGAGCTCTGGTGATGCTCCAGTGCTGTGCAATGCCATGAGCATCCTAGTCCAGCCCTGCTGTAGGGAGGTCCACACATCTGACTCATCTCCTGGTCTCACCAGGCCTCCTTTCCCAAAGCTACCTCAGAAACAGTTATCACAAGCCATAAGTGTTTGTTGGTTTGTGTTGAATGAGTATGTGTAGTAATAATCGGGGTGGGTTCCTCCCGGTTTGGACCAGATCGAACTGTTAGCGACCCACTGGTGACGCGATGATGGCATCATGGATCCGGTTCGGTCAGTGCCGGTCCGTGAGCGCCGCCATCTTTTTTGGGGAATTTTGGGTGAATTTTTCCATGTTTGGATGGCTTCGCCTCTTCCAAGGCTTGAAAAAGAGCCCTCCCACCCGCCACCGGGTTAATACTGACTTTTATTTCTTTGCCCGAAGCACAGCTGATCAGCTCCTCAGCTGTGTTTCGGGCTCAATCCTGCTAATGAGCATGCACGGAAGTGAAATTGCATGTGGGGAATGCGCATGCACGAGCGGAGCAAGAGAGCGCATGAGAAACGTTGCGATGCGAACTAGTGGCGAAGGTAAGTGGAATCCACCCCTGGTAATAGTGTTTTATTTAATTGATATTTATTTTTTTTCGTCAATGTTCACATATATTTCCATTGAAATCCAAGGTTCCCCTAATTGTTGCCATATCTGTTAAAGTGCAAACTCTATCTCATGATTCTGATATACATATATCACAAAGATGGCCTCTGGCTATTTTCAATTTCAGTTCAATATAAAATCCAGGCATCCCACTGTTTCATTTGATTTTCTAAAATAACTACACTTTCCAAACACATAAATCAATCTGCTCCACAGCTTCTTTGGTATAGTGGAAGAGCTGTATTCAAAATATATCAGGGAAGTCAAATATTGGTATTATTTCAGTTTAATCACAAGCAATAATTTTTACATTTGTAAATCTGTAGGACAAGAATATAAAAATTACTAATGTTCTTATGTTCAAAAGCTAATTTTCTATTCCTTACATTTTTTTAAAAGCATTTTAAACTGTTAATTTATTTTCTATTAATAAGTTTATCTGTATTTTCTTCTGCCTTCTCCTTCCATATGCCTTATTGCCATTTGCCTTTATATGATGCAGGGATATGGAATAAAGAGCGAATGTTAAAAAAAAAACATTCCCTTAATCAGAAGACAGTAAATGTTCTCCTTTCAGATGCTTCTGAACAACTTCCCACTGCTCTGAGGTATTTGGAATACCACTATGTTCCCAACTTTGTTTTATCTCATTGTTCTCTTTTATTTCTTATGCTAATAAAATACTTTATATGCTAAAGGAAAACATCTCTTTTTATATGCATGAATATATATATTTCTTCACATGCCCAAATATTGTTTTCTTCTCTTTTCTAAAAACTTGCTGAAACGTGTTTCTAATATCTTCAAATTCTACCTTTCTATCTCATTTAATTATTTTGTCACAATCATTTAAAATAGATCATTTGTGCTGTACTTTTGTTGTCTATTTTCAAAATTCATTCATTTTTAGATAGCAAACTATTTTGAGAGGAACTTTCCATCATGCTTTTTTTCAATTAGTCTAAAAGCCATTTCCGTAATGGTTTTCAACGTGTTTTCATACATGAAAATATTTTTTCCCATCTCAAGGTCATAATAACACAGGCTGCATCTCTATTTTTTTTAAGCATTTTTCCTTCTGAGCAAGTCCGTAAACTCTAGGAGCAAGTTATTAAAACTGTAATATAATTTAAAGTCATGCTATTGCTCAGGAGAGTATTTTAAAAGATATGTTGCTGTAAGTCAGTTTACAAGTAACTTACAAGTATATATTGTTACTCCAGGGTAAACATCTCAAGTGTTTAAATTTAATATAGAACATCTTAAAACCTGCATTTTTGCAATTCTGATATCATCATTCAGTCAGTAAATGATCAAGGAAAGAAAATATTGGAGAATATTCAAAGTTGTTTGGAAGAAGAAATGGAGGACTTTGAAAAGCAGAGCTGATGACTGCAATGAAGAACAAAAGACACAGTCAGGAGCGGCTGCTTCCTCAGAAGGAGATCGTCTGAGGCAGGTACTTAGCTCCGAGAGGTGGTGCGAAGGCAGGTATGCTCCAGCGAGAGCGGGGGGGCACTGTCCGGAATCTCCGTCGGCTCCTCAGCGTAGCGCGGCACTTCAAAGGGCTCCGCTGTGCTGGGCTGTCAATCAGCGAGCCGAAGAGTCTGTCTGGGCCTGGGCGTCGACCGCTTGCGCTAGCCTAGCCCGGCGATCACTCAGCTGGTTGTCGGCAAGTCAGGAGGGGACGCAGATGGCTTGCGCCGATCCGGCCATGCTCCTCAGGCTTCAGATCAGGTAAAAAGTTTATGGAAGCCTCGTTATCAGTCCGGATGGCTTGCGCGAACCCGGCCGAGTAACGGGCGAGGCCTGCGGCCTTCCAATCCTTTGAAGTCTCTCTTGCAAACAGCTGGGGATCGGAAAAGCGCGCGATCGGTGCGGACGGCTTGCGCGAGTCCGGCCGATCCAGGGAGAGAAAGTCCAGCTAGTCTTGGTACCTTGGGCTGTCGATTGGCCCCTCGGCTCTCCTCTCGATCAGCAGCAAGGGCTGGACAATGGTCAGAAGGTGGTCAGTCCTTGGGGAGCTGACCTTGGTCTCCCAGTTAATGGCACCGTGTGCCGGCCTCGCCTCAATGCCCAGGCGTGCGGTAGGCCACCGCCGGCCCCCCAATGCTAAAGGGGCCCTTTCCCACTCCCTCACACAGCCGGAATTAATTATTTGGTATCAGAAGAAAAATAACAAAAATAATTTAAAAAAAATACAATAGGGTCGCACTGGGCCTTCGGCTGGAGGGGCGAGCAGCAGTCAGTCTTGCGGCCGACTGCCTTCTCCCAGGACCAGCAGGTGATGATATTAAGTAATACCTGGGGGGCTCGTACAGGGAAAGAAAATTTAGTAACAGCCGAATTTAGTTGAATCGAATAGTTATACTTGCAGTGATGCAGAGAAAAAAGACACAAGTCGTTGGCTAAGACTGAGTCAAAAGAGGGGGAACCAGGGCCTAGAGCCACTATTTATACTTTTTCCAGACTCAGTCTCGATTGGCTGGAAGGCTGTGCCAATACCCAATCTTGGCGGCTAGCTCCACCCAGGATGGAGAATGGATAATTTCACTATTCAACTAAAAAGAAGGCAATGATACCAAGAATTATAATGAATAAAAGGACAGATTAGAATGGGTGAAGTAGCTTGCCTCTTAAGAGATGCTCATTGCTTTCTGCTCTGTTTAGCATATTTATCAAGGACAAAATTAATGAAGTAAAATAAGTGACAAACCAGGTTAAGTAAATGTGAGGAAGTAAATTGTAGTAATGACATATGTCTAAAGAAGGCTGAAGAATGTATTCAATGAAATCAATTTGATTTGTCAGAAAGACTGCAAAATAATTGAGAGTGGGGAAAAAACCCAAATATGTGTGTCAAATATTTTTGTAGCAGCATATTAGTCACAGTTGCCTTGACAATTAAGAAACATTTCTACATTCCTAGAGATTTGATCTGCTTTAATACTTTCTGAAAGAGGGGATATTTCATAAACATACAAGAAGTCTATAATAAATACTAGGCCACAAAATCCCTGTCAACAATCCTTTGTTCCAAGGGTACTCCAACTTCCATTAAAACAGCAGCTCCATTAGCAAAAATAAAACCCAAACAAATAATTAAATGGAGAAATCAAAGAGGCTAAATCCCTCATTAGATTTTTTTAACGTTATGAGAAGTTCTATGAAGAGGTAATCTGTTGTTTCACAAATGACTGCATTAAGCACATATTCATTTCATTTATTGCCTAGCAATTGACAAAAGAGATGGTTAAAAAGTTTTTCTTCTATTCAGGCCAAATTTAATAGTGTACTTTTATGCAAATTTAATCATTTACTAGTTACTGTGAGTTGCCTCCCTCTTTTAATGAATATCAAGCACCTTTTAGTCACTGCATGCATGCTACTACTAAAGTGTTTGCCTTCCTGACTTTGCATTTTTTTTTAGTATGATACCTTCTTGTTCCCATAAAATGCTTTTTGAAAGAAAACCTTCAGTAATTAATTTCTGTCTAACTAAATCTGATTCTAATTTGACTCCTGCTATTCACTTTGACTCTTTTTCAGGCAGTTGTTATGAGTGTGAGGAGTAGTTTGAATTGCAAATGCATTTAATTTTCTTTTTATCAGCATGAGAACAGACCTCGATGCAACACAAAACATATAGAACATATAATTTGTTGGCTGTAGGTTTGTGGATATTTTAAAGCATTTTATAACAGACACAATACAGTCAATTCAAGTAAATTAGGTAAATTCTGCAGTTATTTAAAAAAATAATACTTCTGCTGACTGTATCAAAAAGTATATTTCTTTAATTGTGCTCCATTAATTATTTTCTTTTTCATCCTATAGATGTAGGGATAACATTTGTATGGGGTTTTTGGCTTTTCAGATGTGCATTTTGAAGAAAATATATAACTAAATACAAGCGAGAATATGAAAAAAGCAGTAAAAAGAATATAATACAGATAATAAATCAGGAGTTGTAAAATGTCATGGGTGGTGTTATAGCTTTTTCAAATATTATTAATTAGTTATGGATAAGTTGATATATATTAGGCTGACCATGTTTTTTGTTATTCATTTAGAGCTGTTTGATTATTTTATGTATCAATAAAATAATTGATTTTATTTCATTGGGGGCTAGTCTTAGTCCATCATTATGGGAAGAGTTTGGGCCTGTTTCTCCCGAGGATGTGGACAGGGCTATGGGAGCGATGGGTACCTCCACCTGTTTATTGGACCCATGCCCCTCCTGGCTGGTCTCGGCCAGCAGGTCGGTGGCACGCGGCTGGATCCAGGCGGTGATCACCGCTTCTTTGAGGGAGGGATCCGTACCGCAGTCGTTAAAAGCTGCGGTGGTGCGACCCCTCCTGAAGAAGCCTTCCCTGGATCCAGCTGATTTGAAGAACTATCGTCCAGTCTCCAACTTACCTTTTTTAGGGAAAGTTGTGGAGAAGGTGGTGGTGACTCAGCTTCTGCAGCTCCTGGATGAAACAGACCATCTAGATCCTTACCAGTCGGGCTTCAGGCGCGGCTACAGTACAGAAACTGCCTTGGTCGCCCTGATGGATGATCTCTGGCGGGCCCGGGATGGAGGAAACTCCTCCATCCTGGTGCTACTTGACCTCTCAGCGGCTTTCGATACCATCGACCATGGTATCCTTCTGCATCGGCTCGGCGAGTTGGGAGTGGGAGGCACCGTTTTACGGTGGTTCTCCTCTTATCTTGCCGATCGGATGCAGTCGGTGTTGGCAGGAGGGCAGAGATCGTCCCCTAGGCCCCTATCATGTGGGGTGCCTCAGGGGTCGGTTCTCTCGCCCATCCTGTTTAATATCTACATGAAACCGTTGGGTGAGATCATTCGCAGACATGGGGTGTGTTTCCATCAGTACGCTGATGACACCCAGCTGTACATCACCACCCCGTCTGACTTCAGGCAGGCAGTTGATGTAATGTGCCGGTGCCTGGACGACGTTAAGATCTGGATGGGGAGGAACAGACTCAGACTCAATCCCGACAAGACTGAGTGGCTGTGGATATTGCCTCCTAAGGATCATGACAACTACCCCTCCTTGGTCTTTGAGGGTGCGAAACTGACTCCCTCAGACCTGGTCCGCAACTTGGGGGTCCTCCTAGATCCACAGCTAAAATTGGACCACCATCTTTCTGCTGTGGCTAGGGGGGCCTTTGCACAGGTCCGCCTGGTGCACCAGTTGCGGCCATATTTGGAGAAGGAGGCTCTACTCACGGTCACTCATGCCCTTGTCACCTCGCGCTTGGACTACTGCAATGCGCTCTACATGGGGCTACCCTTGAAGAGTATCCGGAGACTTCAGCTGGTGCAAAATGCGGCTGCGCGTGCTGTGGTGGGTGTGCCAAGGTACACCCACGTGACACCAATACTCCGCCAGCTGCATTGGTTGCCCATCGGTCTCCGGGTCCAATTCAAGGTGTTGATCACCATCTTTAAAGCCCTTCATGGCTTAGGACCAGGATATCTTCGGGACCGCATTCTGCCTCATACTTCCCTCCGACCGGTTAGGGCCCACAGAGTTGGCCTCCTCCAGGTCCCGTCGGCCAAGCAATGCCGGCTGGCGGGCCCTAGGGGGAGAGCCTTCTCTGTGGCTGGCCCCGTGCTCTGGAACCAACTACCCCCAGAGACCCGGACCATCCCCACTCTGCTGGCCTTCCGAAAAGCCGTCAAAACATGGCTTTTCCTGCAGGTGGGGGGGACAGCTTAATCCACCTGAGATTACCCCCCAAGTATGTATGATGTTGAATGGATGTTGTTGTTTTTAATATTGCTTTTTAAAAATTTGTATTTGTTTCTTTTTAATTACATGTATTTTGATTATTCTTGTATTTTTCCCTGTTGTACGCCGCCCTGAGTCCCTTGGGAGTTGGGCGGCATATAAGAATAACAAAATAAATAAATAAAATAAATAAATAAATGTTCACTGGTGATTCTTTGCCAATTAACGTTATAAATAAAATATTTTTTTTAAGTCTAGAGGGAAAATTAAGTGTAAATCACAGAAACTTTAGCATTTGATGCCATGCACACTCATGGGAAACCTTCTGCCTTTGAATTTTCAGAGATGAATAATCATGAAGATTGCTGACTCAGGTGACAGTAATTTACTTAACTCTCTCATTATCATTAGAAATCTGTGGAACAATTCAGTGAACATCTCAAACACTGTCAACTGATATTCATTTTAATATTCACCTGTTTGGAGGAAAAAGAGAGAGAGAGAAAGAGATGGAAAGTGACATATAGTTCTTTCTAATCCAGTACAGAGTAAAAATGGATAGACAAGACAAGTATTATCTTTCAAAAACTGTAAAATAATTCAAAATTCTTCCATTAGTGTGTCCCTTTTCTTGTGCCATCCCAGTTGGGCACATTATGAAGCTTCTGTGATAATGTTCAGTAATTTGAGCTGCTGGGGAAATGATCAACTATGGTCATGTGTAACACAAAGAGTCAAATGTACGTGTGATTATTATCCACACATTCTCTTTCTTTTGAATTTTTTGAGAGTAATTATTTCAGAGAGGGTTCCATCTTCATGGTATATAAACCTATAAAGTTTATAAATATGTTTCTAAGTATTTGAGACCCCTATCCAGTTCTGGAAATTGTCAATTAATGAATTTTGCATATTTTGTTTGGTCACAAATGAATACAAGTCACACTGATTCAAATTCCTTTCTAGTTCCATATCCATTTTCCAATCAACTATCTGTAGAAATATCCCTAGCAGACATTTTCACAGCAACTGACATTCAGAGACATTCTATTTCTGGTACTATCAAGAGCAAATAGTGATTGATAGCAGTGCACTTTTTCTACTTATAAAGCAAAAAAAAACCTTAAATCAGGAGTAGGTGTTTTTGCTGTTTGCATTCCTGAAATTAACAGTAGTGAGCATGTAAAAATAACAAGAGCCCAAAACAACTAAGTAACAGTACAAGATCACAGACAAATTTAACTGATCAGTGATAACAATAACCCAATTCCCTCATCATAGCATGATCTTCCATGAGAACAATGGATCTAGTGGAGAAGATAGCAGCGAAAAAGAAGCTAACAGAAAGGATTGGAGTTAGGAAGATGGCCATTCATGAAAAGGATGACATATGGGGACACATGTTCTTGTTAGTCTGAAAAGGTTCTACTAAACTTCTTCTGATGTTTGATTACCATAGAGTAAATGCCCCTCCTTCTATAGTTTATATATTTATATATATATAAACATTTATATATTTATAAACATTATGATGCCACAAAACATTTGTGCCATTGATGCAATGACATCAGGTTCCAAATGGTTTAACTAATTTGAAGGTAGTATAAATCCTAACTCAAATTTGGAAATTCTATTCATCTCATAAACGAATGAGTTGATGTTATCATGTGACAATAATGTACAGACAAGATTGTCATCTGTCACTCAAGCTTTTTTTGTTAAATCATTTTCCAGGGCAATAGAAATAAAGAATTGGAATTATGTTCATTTTTAAATTGGAATTACTCTATAGTGGTCTGTCACATACAATTACTGATCATACTTTAGTATCATATCTTTTCCTTTTTAAACAATGTCTACAACCTGTTTTAAAATCTTGTCTGCTTGTAGACTAATCAGTCCACTTTCTTTATATGTGAGAAATAATCTTATTTTTTTCCATAAAAGGATTTAACCTTACCTTAATATTGAAGAAATAAAGTCCAGTTATCCTTTAGAATATACTTTAGAATATTTCAATGTTCATCAGCATTTCTCATATGTATTGATAAAATAATTAAAGAAAAGGCTGGTTATTCAAATGTCAATGTTTTCCTATAGTGACTGAATAAAAATATAAAAATTGTTTTGTTCTACTTGGTTGATTACTTTAAGGTAATTCATATGACCTTCTTAGTTTCAGTCAGGCTGTATCAAAAATATTACAGAGTATTTATGTGCTTTGTGACGCTTGAAATACAAACCTACAGCTTGATGAAGCAGCAAACTAACATGAGATTGGCCCTTTTTATGGATAAGATTGGCAAGGGGGCCTGAAGGATGGAAGAAATTAGACATTTTCATCCGCTAGAAGAAAAGAGAAAATGTGCAATATTTTGAAAGTCTCTCTTTTTGTTTCCCTTATCGAGTGACAAAACATACATGGCTATTTCAAACTTTCCTCTTGAATTGAATACATTTTTTAAAAAATGGCACAACCTCGCTCCATATACACATTTGGTTCAGAATGTTTCACTTCTAATTAGGATTAAGATTTCAGTTTGTTGAGTTTTCTATAGCAACTTCCAAACTTTAATACATTGTCACATTGGACAACATAAATTAAAATGACTACCACAGTGAGACAAATCCTTAGCTGCTATCTAGCAATCATTTGGTGAAGAGGTTGAGAGTTCTTTCAAAATGTTAAAGGAAAAAATTGGTAGGAAGAGCACCTGGACTGTCAAACACTACCTTGGCTGTAATATTCTGTACATCAATTGGTGGTGGGTTTGCCCATTATTGGTGATATTCAAATTTCAGCCAGAGAAAACTGCTAATTATATTCTCTTTTGAATAGCAGAACAGCTGGACCAGCGAATAACTGGAGTGCTTCCTGACTCCAGGATGAGAGGCAAGCAAGGAAAAAAATGACTATGTGGATGTTGGACAAGATTATTGGGAGACGTAGTCTCAACATGAATTTCAAAAGAAATTCAGACATTATAAAAAATAGCATTGATTTGTACAGAGCTATAAAAAATGAAAATAATGTGGTATGAAACTGAGAAGACCCCAACCCTATTGCTCCTGAGAAATGTGAGGGTTTTTTTCCTTTCTCCCCCAGACTGTATCTTGTTTACTTGTACTGAATCTACAAAATAAAATGCTGCATGTTTTCACTATGTAATAGCTCAAAATCTGAGCAATTTTGAAAAAAAATGCAAGATTTGGGATTCTATGTCCAGTTTGAAATTACTGGTTTTTGTTCCAAACTTTGAAATAACTTTAACACTTTAGATAGCTAATCCAGGCTTTGCACCAAATATAAAGCTTAAAGAGCTTTTTCCAATTTTAAACAAACCTTTCAACCTACTTCTATTATTTTAGAAGACAGGGGAAGAGAGAGAGAGAGAAAATTCATTTCATACAGAGCAAATCAACAATGCCACTTTTATAGCCTGTTTTTTATGTCTTTCAGGAAAGGGGCTACTTAGTAAATTATCTAATTTTCCACTTGTCTGCTAAAAGGGTCATGGTGCCGACTTATCTACCATTAGCAAACCAAGATGATGGTTTAACACAATGACCTGCATTAAAAGTGTGATTGACAAAAGTGATCCTTCATACCCATCCACATTTTTTTGGAGAACCAAAATTAGCTATTTCAAGAAGATGATTTTTTTTCTTAGGTTCCAGCTGATGCATTTCAAAAATCACACTTTTTGAGAGTGTTATAGATCTTTCTGGAGTAAAGATCTTTTATCAAATTCAATCCTTTTTTCCTTTCCCAAAGGATTGGATACATAGGCCATGTTGTTGGATTCTTTCTTATCCATAGCTTAAGTACTTATTTGGAACAGAAGCAAAAGGATAGACAAAGTTGTTTTCTTTTCCTTTTTTTCTTTCTTTCTTTATTTCTTTCTCACTCACAAACAATTAATTAATTATTAATCATTAATTAATGTTTCAACATTTAATGAATCTATATATATAAAAGTGAAAATCACTCACACATTAATCACGTTATCTCCAGAACCATAAAGCCTACAAATTAGAAATTTGCCACATATGTTCCTCTTGGCTTCTAGGTGCTCACTAAGAAAGGATTTTTCAAAATGACCATCGGAGCATGAGTATTTCTTATATTATTATTAACAAGCTCTGATGCTAAGCAGTTCTACTCCCTCCTCCCTACCTGAAAAGAAATCTCATCCAAATGCAAAACACAAGCAGAGGAGTTTCAGTTTTGCTTTTGCTTTCACAGCAGCAAGCAGCTTTACTACAGCACAGTTGAGCTAAGCCACGCACAGACTCCTTCTTGTCTCCTTGCTCACACAGCAAATACTGTTTGAGTTTCCAAACACCCCTCAACTCTTTCACACACTAACAGGACACTAACCAGATGAATACCAATGGATACTGGTAGGCAGAGACAGATCCCCCCCTTATTTTCCTCCTCAGTTCAGACGAATCTGTTTCTTCTACTGTAACAACAGTTAAAGGGAAAAGAGGCAAAAAACGCAGGAAAAGATTTACAGATGCAATTAGGAAAACACAAGTAAAGGAAGCTGCCTATTTCTCCCATGGCCAGTTCTATGTGGCATGCTCCAGAGTCAGTTCACCTGACAGCTTGGTCATCCTCCAGCCAGACAGCAAAACCAGGAACTTTGTTTACAGGGAGGTCCTGAGGGACAAATTGAATTGAGGGACGAATTGAAAGTCTATGCTATGCAAATAATGTCTTCATCTATAACAGAAACTTAGCTTACCATCTCTAATGAAATAATATAGTCCCTTCTTTAACTACTCATTACTTTTCAAGCTTTAAGTGTTAATTTATCAAGTCCCATCACATAGTTTTGTAGCGAAGCACGGGTATCAGCTAGTTAAGCAATGATTGAAATGTTTTAAGCACTGATTATTTTTAAGAATTCTAGAGTAATCACTCTCTTTACTAAGGGACTTCAATTGTAAAGAGTTGACTGTATTTGCAAAAGATCGGGTATCTTCAAATAACTTGGATCTTGGAGACAAATTTCCAATCAAAAGAGACAGAAGGGAATTAACTGGGCACTGGTCAGACTTGCCATAAGAGCTGGTTTCATATTCTTATCCTACCCATATAAATCTCAAGACTAATGATTTCTTCCTTCTAAAACATTTTTAAAATAGCAGGTGTAAATTAGTACAATTATTTTGTCTAAGATGTTCAGGGATTTTTATGAAACCTACTTAGACAATGTATCTAAGTAGATAATAATGTGTTAATTGTCCAAATGATCTAACTGTAGAAAGCACAAAAATGTGAATAATATTAATTACTTGAATGTATTAATCGCTTTTCCTTAACCCATTTTGGCTGGAATTCTATATTTTTTATGAATTCACTGGGACATTTCTTCTCTCCTTCTATGGTATATAATAGTAGTTTAGACATTAAAAAAATAGAACTCAAATAATAGTATTTGTGCAAGATGATAAGAAGAATTTTTTTTAATGTGGGAGTTGTGAAGCAGCAAACTATTTGTATCATAGACATTTGACAGCATACCCATCCATCTATTCTTAAAATCATAATCTCGTTATTTTGGTTTTGGCTTTTAGCATATTATATTACTCCAGACATTGTGTTTCATATACCATTTTATTTGATGTATAAATCAAATCAATGATGTATATACATTAACAATGGTTTGTTAAAAAAACATAGTTCAAGTAAGCCATGGATTACCATGATGAGTGAATTGAGGCATTGTAAAGAATTTCACACAAAAAATATCAGGGTGGTTAAAACCACATGGTTTTATAAGCAGTGAAACAGAAAAGAATATCAATCTGTGGCTGAAATAATTTTGTTTCAAAACTTTACATCCAGTGGAGTTCATAAGATTCAGCATGTTTGTCAAAATGAAAGAAGCATCAATGCACAACTGCAGTGCATCTTTAACCCTTTTGGACATGTGTGTCACAGCTTGCATTGCATCAGCTTTTATAACTTCCTCTCCACCTGCCCCCTTGCCATCTGCCCAGATGCTGCTTTTGATAGTATTTTTAATAACAAAAATTAAAATCTCTAGTCTTCACAGGCATCTTGTTACTGTGCTTGGTTTTCTGTCCACAGTCCAGTCCATGAAGAACATTAGCTTTAATTGCATTACGTTAACAGTGAGCCGAGGTGGCGCAGTGGTTAGAGTGCAGTACTGCAGGCAATTTTAGCTGACTGCTAGCTGCAGTTCAAATCTCACCGGCTGAAGGTTGACTCAGTCTTCCATCCTTCCGAGGTGGGTAAAATGAAGACCCAGATTGGGGGCAATATGCTGACTCTAAACCGTTTAGAGAGGGCTGTAAAAGCACTATGAAGCAGTATATAAGTCTAAGTGCTATTGCAATTAAAAATGTGAGGCTACAAGAAAAATATACTTTATTAAAATGATTTCTGAATAATCTCAGAACCTCATATTTTCAACCAGTAAAAAAGGATACTTTGGGGAGGGGGGGAAGAGGATGAGGAGGAGGAAGAGGAGGAGGAGGAGAAAGAAGAAATGAAGAATGTATGATGCAGAGGAGGAGAGGAAGGCCTTATTCAGTGGCAAATTCTCAAAATTTGTTTCTGATGTTTTTGAATTAGTCACATTTACCATGGCAGTAATTTCTTAAAAGACAATCCTTCCTTTATTTTGTAAATTTGTGCCAGTATATACAACATGTTCCTAATATTACATATTTACCCAGCAGGACTTTCATAGAATGCTGGAATGGGAGGGACAAAAAGATTCAGTGGCTATTTTTGTCGCCTGGGTCTACCACCTTTAATTTTCTATTTTCTTCCGATTTAATCGCTGTTACTTATCTTCCATACATATTCATTGTCTCTTGTACCTCATTTCATACTTATCCTTCAAATCCATCCTTTTTTGTGTTTTTAATTTTGGGCCATACTTCTCCGTTTCCTTAATTTATATCTTTACTCATTTTATTTTTATTCAGTCATTTCTAAATGTCCTTAATTTCTAATCTCTTTTACCTTTTCAGATCCCCCTTTCACCTTTATTAGTCAATTTTTCTTATTTTGACTCATCCTCAATATTTAAACAAAATCTAATCTTGCCGCTATACATCCATCCATTGGCTGATAACATTACCAACTTCCCAACATACAGAAACCCACTAATTATCAAAAATCTCTTCAACATAAAATCAAATTTATGAATTATATAGTCTTATATAATTTTGAAAGTATTAATTATACATATTTTATAACATTCCAACAACTTCACCTACTATAATGTAATTTATTTCCCTTCATCCTATCTAAGTTCATCATCAAATTTTAATTTTCACTTTTTATAATATATATCATCATATACCAATCTTATATAAAAACTTATATCATAATTAATTATATGCAACTAATAATATTGATGCAATTAAGTCTATTAACATATGTCTTTCTATCCCTCTTCCTTACCATTACAAATCTTATATAAAAGCCTTGTAAAATAATAATTATACAAATTTTATAACATTCCAACAATTATACCTACTATAATATAACTTATTTCCCTCCTTTCTTTCCAAATTCATCCCTTTTGAATCATCATCAAAGTTTAATTTTCATTTTTCATAATATATATCATCGTATACCAATCTTATATAAAAACCTTATACCATAATTAATTATACACAATTAATAACATTGATACAAGTAAATCAGGTGACAAAAATAGGTGGCAAAGGAGGCAGCATTAGGACAATAGTAAATATACCTAGAAAAATATAATATATGTATAAATATGGATATGGGGAAAAAATATAAGTTTAAGAGTAGCACCGATGATTGAATGAGGGATTTGAGTTACCCGTCTGTTAACCATAAAATGGATTATGATTAGATGTACTCAGGGAAGGGACAAGAGGGAGGAAGAGGAAGTAGAGAATGAAGGGGAGGGGAGGAAAGGAGAGGAGGGAAGTAGGAAAGAGGGAGAGAAGGAGAAAGAAGGTAGAGAGAAGAGAGGGAGATAGAGGGAGGGGAGTAATATGAAATATTGGGGGGAAACAGACGGGCAATAAAAGTAAAAAAAGTGCAAAATTAGGATGTTTGTTTATGGTATATTGCAGGGGTCACCAACTCGTGGCTCTGGAGCCGCATGTGGCTCTTTCATTCCTCTGCTGCGGCTCCCTGTTGCTCAAAATATGTGTCACAATTGCCAATGTGTGATGCCTGCTGGCACGCAATTTATTGATCTTTTCGATGGATGGATAAATCCAAGAAAAAAATTGTTTCAGAAGAACACAGAATGTTTAATTCAACTACATATGCTAGTTCTGTGGCCGCTTAGGAAATAGTCAGGCACAGGAAGGGTTTTGTGGCTCCCTGTGTTTTCTTTTCTGTGGGAAACGGGTCCAAATGGCTCTTTGAATGTTTAAGGTTGCCGACCCCTGGTATATTGGATAGAAAGGTATAATTATATATATATGGTGAAAAAATTAAAAAAAAAGATTCAGTGGCAACAAAGTAGGGTGACATGAAGTGATCTATTTAACATTAAGAAATTAGAATGTTGCTATGAGAATATTAAAAAAGCAGTGTTGTCTTGGTCATGTTCCTGTTTTTAAAAAAATCTAAAATAATTATATGATGTCTCTCTGGGGAAAACTTATTTTAAAAGATGTTGTCACAAGCCATAAAAAGTTCTCTCTCCTTGATTGATTTATTGGGTAGTGCTTTATGATTTCAGTCAAGAATTACAGAATGTTCCTTTATTTTTGGCACCTCATTAAAGGTAAAAAAATGTAGAATATCTTCATACTACTTTGTGAATCAAAAGTAGATGCAAGATGTCTAGTGCTAAACTTGTCACTGATGTTTCTTGGTGTTTGGATTCCAACTTTTTATAGTATATTATTCTAGAAGGGGTTTAGGAACTAAAGTATATTAGGACAGGTATGCAACTATGTTAAGGATGACTATAGATTATAATAAGTATAGATAGTCTTTTTTTTTCAAAAACAAAGCAAAAATGACTTGCAACAGCCAACCAGCTTCCCTATTGACTTTGCTTTTGGAAAGTAGGAAGTTGGAAGTTGCAGTCACATGACTTTCTCACCTAACAACCCAAAATTTTAGCTTAACCACAGCAACAGGAACTGCTGGAATTGTAATCACTAAGTGATGTGGTCATGTGACATTACAACTGCATTACTATAATTTCTATTACATGTTATTTTTTATTACATGTTCTTGGACTGACTAAGCCAAACCCGTGCGTTAATGACTTCAAGACACTTTCAAAAGTATGGACTTCAGCTTTAATCACGCTACAGGTAAGAGCTCAGACCATGCCGCACCAATTCTGGTCAAAGTTAGCACTGAGAGCATCTGCCTCTCAGTGCTATTTATGCAAATCCTCATCATTTCCCCCCACCAAACCACCATCCGGAGTTGTGAGCCCTCCCCTCTCAGCTGGTCATTAGCCTCACATGGCTTAGATTGTCTCTTTCTGGTTGCAGCTTCACTTTGCTCGGGTCTTCTGCGTCTCATTTAACATGATGTTATTCACTAGCTTCATGCTTTTAACCGCTGAGAATAATTTGTTGTGCTGGCAACCACCGATCCCCGGGTTCAGTGTCTCTCCCTCCCACCAAGGTGCATATGTAGAGCCTTGGCCCAACAGGCAGCTCCCCTCTACCAGAAGGGTTAGCAACATTCGAGTAATCCTGGTTTGTGTGGATATTGTCGATGGGACAGCTTGTATGTCATGCGCTACCCAGGTAGCCTCCGTAATCGGATATCCTTTCCAATACACCAGATATTGGAGGTTGCCTCGAAATAGTCTGGAGTAAAGGATTTCAGCTACCTCGTAATGGTCCCTGTATATGGGACCAGGGGTTGTTGGTAGGTCTCGAGTTACTTCTACAGATTTAAGTAGACTAACGTGAAAAACGGGATGCACCTTCCCTAATAAGGGTGGTAATTTCAATGCTACCATTACCGTCACCTTTGGTAGTTAAAACTACCAACCAGCATGATGTTTTCTTACTAGCATAAATAAAATTTGGCAATAATCAAAAACACTGTACCAAATCTGATTGCTTATGTACTCTAGATGCAGCCTTCTACATGCAGCCCTCACACCCAGCCTTCTCTTAACATTCCTGAGTAGATACTTGTTTGTCTGTGCCTGGTGCTAAGCTTGAAATTAATAACAAGCTGTCATTAACTTCACAGCCCTGATGCTTCTGAGGAGCTGATTCCTCTTTGGATTCAAACTGGGAAACAAGTTCCCCTAAGTTCCATCATCTATCACAATCCAGGTCTATCAGAGAATAGATTGCTTTCACCGAAAGGGCTTCCACTCCTGATTAAATGTGTGATGTGCATGTCACAACAGCACATCATTGTTCAGAGAAAGTCTTGGAAAGGGATATGTGGCTTTTCTTGTCATTGCTTAAAAAAAAAATAAAGAGTCTAAATCCAGTCTCAGAATCACAGAGTTATGCAGAAGATGCATTCAAGTAAAAGCAACTAGCTATCTATCAGAAGTCAAAGGTTACATGATTTATTCTATCATAAGGGATGTTCTCATTAAAAGCCACTTTGCTTGCTAGGTGCCTTTCTTCATCAAACTGAAGCTCAGCAGTATGGAGGTGAAACTATGTTAAAAAGGAAACCTTTATGCAAATGTCACATTTTACTTGTAAATTGTTAAGGACAATTATCTATCATATGTCAGGAAAAAATGGCAACTGCTTATGCATGAAAAGCAAACAATGAATAATGACTATATCCACCAATCAAGAAAAATGCTAAGAATTACTTCTTTATCCAATTTATTCCAAGCTTATTCTGTTCTTGTTTTGATTGACATCATTTGACTTTTATAGAACACATTTCTTCTAGAACATCTCATTACTAGGTGGCTATTAAAGGCATAATAGGAAAATCAAGCTATTTCAAACCCATGGTAAATCTGGTTTGCAATAAAAGACCTAAATATACATTTCAAGCACATACGAGAAACATTATGTTTTAGAATGTCTTAAGTCTGAGGCATTGCCAACCATTCTCAGGACAATATCAAGGGGTGGTGGTGGTGGTTTTGTTTTTTTCAGTACTTGTATACTTACCATGGAAACATTGTCCCAGGATCTGCAACATCTTGAATGTACTGTATTCTTATCCATGCGAAGAACGGAATACTTGCAAGAAGGCCTGTTTTAAAACCTTCCTATAATTGAAGCCATATCAGATATATTTTGGGAAGCAGAAAAGAAGGTGTAGCTGCAGGAGTAGAATATAAAGGTTTGAAATGAATTCTTGACACAATGATATCTTAGTTTTGGGGTCTCTCATAATTTTTGAAGATTTTGAATTGATTTTAAAAAGTCCATCAATTTTAAACTTCAGTGCTTTCGCTATTGGAAGTTTATTAGAACTGGAACTATTTATAGACATGATGATCCACAAATCAGTTATAGGTTCTTGTTTTAAGTGTTTTCTCTCTCTCTCTCTCTCTCTCTCTCTCTCTCTCTCTCTCTCTCTCTCTCTCTCTCTCTCTCTCTCTCTCTCTCTCTCTCTCTCTCCCTCCCTCCCTCCCTCCCTCCCTCCCTCCCTCTCTCCCTCCCTCCCTCTCCCTCTCCCTCCCTCCCCCTCCCCCTCCCCTCTCTCTTTCCCCTCCTTCCTCCCCTCTGGACAGAAATAAAAATGATACAATTTTCTACTATGTTTCTGATGTGGGTTTACTAGGCCTTCTGCATGCTCCCCTTTTGCTGCCTTTCACTGGACAAAAAGAAGAAGCTCCTTATTAACCATTGGATGCCCTCAGCATTTTCTCTTTCCTCAAAGCAGAGCAAAGTGGTTTTGGATCTATCCTTGTCCATTCTCAGAGCAGTGAGGGAGTAGTATTGCTCTCTTCCTTTGATGTAAAGAGAAGATAAGCTTATAGGCTCCTCTCCATCTGTGGGAGGAACTTATATCACCTTAATGTGATTGTGTAGTTATGTGATGTGTAGTGTGGTGCGTATATGTGTTGTGTTCCAGTGTATGGACGGCAATAATTGATGTCCTTCAAGAAACTAACCCACCATATAATTTTCTTTAATCCTTAACAGTATGCAGCCTCAACCAAATACTATATAGCTTGGTCATGATTCTAACTATCCTTTCAAGTCATTCCAAAAAATATTTATGAAATATCAATTAAACAAACAAACAACAACAAAAGCTTTCACCTCCATGTGATGTAACAGGAGCATTGATCAGATGATACTGTAGACCTTCTAGATAGCAGCCTCACATTGTCAAATTTGCTGCCTGTAGAGCTACACTTAGCTCCTTAGTCCTGATTTTTAGGAAACTTCTTTAAACCTTCCTTTTCCAATGAATCCTTTAGGGTTGGTTGGGAAGGTAAATTAATTGTCTTTTTATTTTGGGTTGGTTTGTATATTGTTTGTAGTTAGAAATTAGTTTAGCTGGAATTCCAGCTTAGCTGGAATTCTCTGCAGAGCCATTATCCAGAGTCATAGGATTGGAGTGGTATACAATAAAGGTAAAGGATTCCCTGTCCAGTTGTGTCTGATTCTAGGGGGCGATGTTCATCTCTGTTTCTTAGCTGAGGAAGCCAGCATTTTCTGAAGACACTTCCGTGGTCATGTATCCAGCATGACTATATGCCAAGGTGCATGGAACACTCTTACTTTCCCACTGAAGTGGTATCTATTTATCTACTCACATGCTTTCGAACTGATAGGTTTGCAGGAGGTTATACAGTGGGGATATAAATAATATACACATACATTCATAACGTATAAATAGCCATAGCTGACTTCTTAAAGAAATATTTCATATAGTGATGCGACCAGAACAATCTGGAACTGAACACACTCAAAACCGTAGAAATTGTGGTAGACTTTAGGAGAAACCCTCCCATTCTACCACCTCTTACAATACTAGACAACACAGAATCAAGAGTAGAGACCTTCAAATTTCTAGGTTCTATTATATCTCAAGACCTAAAATGGTCACCTAACATCAAAAACGTCATCAAAAAAGCACAACAAAGAATGTTCTTTCTACGCCAACTCAGGAAGCTCAAACTGCCCAAGGAGCTGCTGATACAGTTCTACAGAGGAATTATTGAGTCTGTCATCTGCACCTCTATAACTGTCTGATTTGGTTCTGCAACCCAACAAGACAGACCCAGACTTCATAAATCAGAACTGCAGAAAAAACAATTACTGCCAACCTGCCTTCCATTGAGGACCTGTATACTGCACGAGTCAAAAAGACCTACCCTCAAAATGTCGCTATAGAGCACTGCACACCAAGACAACTAGACACAAGAACAGTTTTTTCCCGAACACCATCACTCTGCTAAACAAATAATTCCCTCACCACTGTCAAACTATTCACTAAGGCTGCATTGCTATTACTATTAGTCTTCTCATTGTTCCTATCACCCATCTCCTCCCACTTTTAACTTGTTGCTTGTATCCCTACAATTTATATCAATATTGATTGTTTTCTGATTGCTTATTTGTACCCTATGGCAATCATTAAGTGTTGTACCTCATAATTCTTGACAAATGTATCTTTTCTTTTATGTACACTGAGAGCATATGCACCAAAGACAAATTCCTTGTGTGTCCAATCACACTTGGCAAATTAAGAATTCTATTCTATTCTATAGTTTCATTTCCGTATTTGTGGCTGTTGATCAAGTAATCTAAAAACTAACTAATTTATTATAATGCAAGTGTTCAAGGACTATAGTTGCTAACTGATGTGCTGACAAAGTGGCCTGTAGCTGATCCACAATAAATGTGCTGGTCTTTAAAATGTCACAAGACTTTGATTTCATACAGTACTTACCCCATCAACTCGATGAAGTTGAAGACAGACAAGGCAGAATCCTGCCTAAAGCGGAAGCTCCCAAGTGCCTGAGTACTGAGACCTGTTACAGTGACAAACTTGTAACACTTCTGTTCTCTGTACTACCTTCACATTCAGAGATTACTCCCCCCCATGATATGGACCACTGTAGAAATTGATTAAATAAACAATATATAAAAAAGCTCCCTTCTAAATTATCAATTTGCATATGCACAGTGGCAGAATTTTACATATATACACATCAACAGTATTGTGATGCTGCTGATGTTGCTTGTGATATTTTTGTCCTCAACTCAACAATTCTGCAGCAGCCTTCACAGAAATAAAAACTTCCTAAATTCAATAGGCCCTAACTCCAAATAAATGTATAAAAAGTTACATTTACTGTTTCTTTCAAATCTTAGTAGTGCCTTGATTTGTTTAGTTTTCCCTTAAAGTCATTTTGGTGTTTCATAGCCTGTTTGAAAAGCTCTTGGTGCATAAGCATTTTTTAGAATGATTTCTTCTGCAAAAACCTTTTTTAAAGACAACAAGTAATCATTTCCATGTTATGCAATAAATTCCTGTCTGCCATAGAGAAAAACAACTTTCAAAACTATTTTCTATTTATATAAATATGCGGAATATGTGTTGCTTTCAAAAAGCTTTTTATAACTCTTCTCCATTTAGATTTAGTACATATGCTGCTACTCTAGTTTAAAAATATACTTCTCTAGGTGGACACATTGTGCCTTTTACCTCTTTCAAAACATATCTGTCTTGCTTTCCTTATTTATTTATTATTAACCACATTTTCAGATTTCAGATTAAAAGAGTTGGAAGGGACCCTGTAGGTCATCTAGTCCAACCCCCCCCCCCGCTCAAGCAGGAGACCCTACACCTTTCTGACAAATGGCAGTCCAATCTCTTCTTATAAGGCCCCAATTAAAAAATGTGACTCTGGGTAGGGTACAGCATAAAAACATGAAATAGAGCAAAACTAAGGCTAAAGTCAATCCATATAATATAACAACATGTACAATATATAAAATACAAAGGTCAAAATATAAAATGGCAACCCAAAGAGGACTCCATTCACTTGGCCCACACCTAAGGGGAAAAAAACCAGGCATTAGCAACTTCCCTAAAGACAAACAGACTTGGGGCCTGTCATATACTGTATGTGTACTTTATATTGCTAAACATTGCCCTTTTCCCCCACGTGAAAATATGCCTTTACCCAAGGATGCCAAATTTTATTTTACTCCTGTGAAAAGACGATGACAACTTCTTGGATCAAATTTTGTCTCCCCTCCACCCCACATGAACACCAACTTTTTTCAATCCTGTACTTTTTCTCAAAGTTGACCTTATCTTATGATCGCAAGCCAGTCTAGCATGTCAATATCTTTGGAGAGTATTTTAAGGTGCAACATAGGAGGCTAGATAGCAAACTGGATCAATAATAAGACTGCCCTATAAATATATTTTTTCTTTTCCAATGTTAATCCATTGGCTGATTCTGCCCTCAGACCTACTAACCCCAGCAAATAACACATGACAGTAAGTGTGAATCATATTATGGTTAAGATTCCTTAGGATAGGAAATCTGCTAGATAGAGATATTGTACAGTCAGGACAAAGGGATGACATGTAAACTTTCTATCAACATACCAGTTTTGGTCCAGGTTATAATACATTTCCATCCTCTTTCTGTCTTTGAATGGAGTTTTAGTGTTCTACCTTTGCCACTAGTGGGAAGCTTAGTTTTAACTTGTCTTTTGTTTGAAAATGGATCAGGCTATTAGACATGGAGGATTACTGTCAGCTGCAGAGAGTGATACAAGGAAAGGAAGATTATGTAGCAAATAGTTCATTTCAGTTCTGACATTCTTTTAAGTAAGTCTGTGAACTTCTAATGTTAGGTGATGTTAAATCAGGTGTGGTACCATAAAGTTTAATAATTAGGGCTTTTTGTTTACACTTGCCAATACCTCTCATGCCTTTCACATAATTAATATAGTATCAATTACATCTCCTTAATTTTCTCCAACCTGTAACATATATAGCTATTTTGATGTAAATATTTTAATATTGACTTAATAAGTTGCAATATTTTGATGTCTACTCAGAAGTAAGCCCCACTGACTTTAGTGATATTTATTTCCAAGTAAAAACTGTAATCCTCTATCCAATTACTTGGAAATAAATCCTTTTTAATTAAATGGCACCTATTTCTGAAAAGGCAGACAGTAAACCTTTCACTGTAAATCCATATTTACTGCCAGTAGTTGTATATTATTATTGTTGTTATTGGTGGGTTTTAATTGAGTTTTAATTTTGGGTTAGCCAGCCAGATTTGTTCTAGTGAGAAGGACAGACACATAAATTGATTGAAAAATAAATAAATAAAATAATGTTATGTTTTTTCAGAATATTTTAAACATTACATACCCCCCTGTTTTTTTTGCCTTTTATTCGGTCTTGACTTTCAGAGTATCATTTTCAGAAGTGGATTGCGATTGCCTTCTTATTAGGAATGAGAAAGAGTGACTGGTCCAAAGCAGGGGCGGGTTCCTAATTTTCTTACTATCACTCTGTGGACGTGGCTTATTTTGTGGGTGTGGCTTGCCAGCCATGTGACCGGGTGGGCATGGCTTGCTGGCCATGTGACCTGGTGGGCATAGCTTCTCGGACTGCTGAAGGGAGGGGAACTGAGATAGGTCCTGCCGCCCATTCCCCCTCCCCTCAGCAGCTCGAGAAGCCTCAAATGTGTGAAAATGCCTGGGATCATCACCGCGCATTCGTGGCTTCTCGGACTGCTGAAGGGAGGGGAATGGAGATAGCTCCTGCCACCTGTTCTTTCAGCGTCTCACGCGCTCCCTCAGCCATCCTCCCCTGCTTGGACTCACTGCGGGGTAGGAAGGCAGCACATGCGCAGTGCCGGAAGGTCGGCTTCTGGGCATGTGCAGAAGAAAATTTAAAAAAAATTAACAATTTTTTTAAAAATGGTGCCGCCCAGGAACTGGCAACCGACCACATCGGTACTGTGACATCACCAGCGGGCCGCTACTGGTGCTATAGAGTTGACCGCACCGGTAGGAACCCACCACTGGTCCAAAGTCATTCAGCTCGCTTTGTACCTAATGAAGGATTAGAACTCCTGGTTGCCTGGTTTCTAACCCAATATATTTTACCACTGTATCAGGCAACATCCCATACACATATAGTGATAAAGATGCCCTTAGGAGGTTATGCCTTAAGCTACAGACTCTGCTCTCCTGACCATTACAGCATATTTCCTTTTGTATATGCTCTCTGTAGTAATCCTATGAAAGTATTAATATTTTAAGCCGTTTACATACTGTCTTCGTATGTTTGAATCCCTGTGATGTTTCACATATAAGCATTGATAGCTATCAACACATGTAAATATGTCTAACCAACATGATAGGCTGAGTTGTAGAATAGTAATTTTAACCATCTCAGAATACAATGAGATAAAATTATACTATTAAATTTCAATGACAAAAGAAGCAAGGAAAATCCATTCTCTGTAATTGACACTGATATCCTACTGTGTTGTATTACATGATATAGAATTATTAAGGGACAAGCTGTAAAATTCCTATCAGTTTGCCATGTCAGAATACCCTAATATTCAATTGCCATTCACTCTGCCTATGGCTAAGGAATCAGAGAATAAGGCAGGGATTGAATTAAAATACCAGCATGAAAAATAGCCATTGGTGTCAAGTGATATCAATTTTTATGCTTCTATTGAATTTTGGAAACTGTAGCCATGGATCTAGCATCATACAAGGCAACATAAAAAGTCTTCATTAATAATTAGAGCTGTATAAGTATTATGATTTAAAAGTTGTTTATTACTGGTCCATTTACATGTGCATATATACTCTATCACACATGAAGGGAACATACTTGCTTTTCTGTGTTATTGCCACTTTAAAATGTTTTAATAGAGTTGAACGGAATCCAGTGAATCGGCATCATTCTCCATTTTTTCTCTTGGTTGTGCCCTGATCTACTTGCTTGCTTTCCACTGGGTAGTGAGAAGATTTAAATTGTTATGAATACTGGAAATATTCTCATGCATCATAATCTTATATTATTGAAAGGGAAAAAAGAAAAACAAACAAATAAAAAATCCTTATCCACCTTCAAAGAAAATAAGTAGTTTAAATCTGTATAAGCATAGATTCACTCCTGAAGGACCAGTGCAATTTCTAAATCCTGGAGATTAATGAGAGATTTCCAGAGTCTCTCTTAGGCTTGCTAAAAGTAATATGGGCATTGATCTTTTGCTCTGAAATGAGACATTATAGGGATGAAGTAGACACAGCTTTGGATAAGGGACTTCCAGCAAGCTTTAAGTGAAGCCTTTAGTTGTTGTGCCTGATGTTGGCTGAGGTAATTTGTTCCATGCTGAAACTTATAGTAAGTTTTATATATATAAAAAAAGAAACATCAGAAAACCCACCAACTTTAACCAGCAGAACAGTGGTGAAATCTAAAAATTTTCCCTACCGGCTCTGTGGGCGTGGCTTGGTGCGGCGTGGCTTGGTGGGCATGTGACCGGGTGGGTTTTTGCTAACTTGTAAGTGGTGAAACTCACTTAACAATGCTCTTGCTTAGCAATCAAAATTTTGGGCTCAATTGTGGTCATAAGTTTTCTTTCTTTCTTTCTTTCTTTCTTTCTTTCTTTCTTTCTTTCTTTCTTTCTTTCTTTCTTTCTTTCTTTCTTTCTTTCTTTCTTTCTGTCTCTCTCTCTTCCTCTTTCTTTCTTTCTTTCTCTTTCTCTCTTTCTCTTTCTTTCTCTTTCTCTTTCCCTCTTTTTCTTTCTTTTTCTTTCTTTTTCTTTCTTTCTCTTTTTTCTTGTCTCTCTTTCTTCTCTCTCTCTCTCTCTCTCTCTCTCTCTCTCTCTCTCTCTCCCTCTCCCTCTCCCTTTCCTTCCTTCCTCTTCCTTCCTTTTTTTCTCTCTCTTTCTCTCGGCAGCAGGAGCAGGAAGAGAGTGCTCTGGGAGGGAGGGCGACCCGGCCAGCAGCGGCGCATCCCCTGTCATGGGCTGGATGTGAGGAGTGGGACCCAAGGTGGAGGGGAAGGCAAGTGGGCAGCAGTCGGCCAAAGATCCCATGGAAGCAGAGCGTGTCAGGCCCAAAAGGCAAGCGAGCCTCGCCATGTCCCTCCAAAGTGGCTCCTCGGACAAGCACAGAGGGTCTTCCTCCCTCCCCACCACCAGCATCGGCCTTACCTTCTAGATCCTCTGCCCAGCGTATTTGGTAAGCCTGCCTCCCCTACTCCCTTCCCCGTGGGCCACAGCCCTGCCATGCTTGGTGGAGCTACTGCTGCTGCTCTGAGGCTGAGAGGGGTGGCAGTGGCACTCTAGGATGGCAAACAGATGTCCTGGGGCTGCTGCACATGCGCACTGCATATGAAGCCCCGGGACATCTGCTTGCCATTCCGGAGCGTCGCCACCGCCACCCCTCTCAGCCCCATAGCAGCAGCAGCTGTGTCTCCACCAAGGGCCGCCCGCCCACCCACTGGCCAGGCGGGCTGGACGCCAACCTCGGAAGGCAAGCAGGCATGGGGGACTGTCCGGAAGGCTGCTAGCTCCCTTCCCCTTGGCTGGCCGGCCCCGACATGTTTGCCTGCCTTCCCTGTGGCCTTTCGCTTGCCTGCCTTCTCAAGCTGGCCACGGGGACACCAGGAAGTTTGCGTGGAAGGCAGGCAAGCATGTTGGGGATGCAGGGCGCAGGTAATGGAGTAGGGAAGGCAGGCTGGGACAGTGGGGGGTGGGCAGGGGCAGTTAGGTAGGCTCGACTTCGCAGGCTTACCTGGCAGGCAGATCAGGGATGCAGCGCTTCAGGCAGGCAAGCCTGAAGCGCACGGCAGGGCGAGTGAGCAGCGACCAGGGGACCAGTTCGGGGGCGTGGCCAGCCAGCCATTGCTACCGATTTGGCAAACCAGGTCACATGTTCACTAACGGTTCTCCTGAACCGATCCAAAACTGGTAGCATTTCACTCCTGAAGCAGAAGTAATGTCTCAGCATTTTCACTTAAGACTTCTTCATAAAACATCATCCTTTTTCTTTATATTTTATAAAACTAAACCTTCATTGTTGATTGATATGGTTTGTATGGCTTCACAGCACAATATGAATGTGATACAACATACATACACATACAAACCCAGCTCTAAAGTGATAAATGAAACAAAAATATGTAATACATTGTCTTTTAAAAATCACATTATTTCCATTATAATAAAAATTCTATAATAAATAAGCTGCTTAACTCTTGCATTTTTTAAAATGGGAAATGTTGAGGTCTAGATGTTGAGGTCAGAAGACTTCTTACTATGTTCAAAAACTATTTTCCTCCTTTTCTTTTTTTCTCTAAGTGGGAGGAATTTTAGAAGAAAACCTATGTTCTTGATTGAGGTATAATCGTGGGTATTTGAGCCCCACTGTGATATCGTATGCAAATGTACATCTTAATTTACATTTAAAGTTCCATGTAGCAGTTCAATGTATTTAATGTCAGCACTGCAGAATGGAAAATAATGCGTATTCACATGTCCAAGAATGATTCTTAATTATGGCTTAATTCTTTCTTGCTTGCTCAATTGATACAATTGTGTATTTGTTTTCATTGCTACTTATATGTTTAGGCTGAATTCTTCATGGATCTGCACTAGCAAATTCCAACATGAATGAAGTTGAGTAACAACTACAGGAAAAGCACAACTTAGTACTTGCTTTGTCATTTACTGAATATTCTTTCACAGTTCCTGTCCCCCACCCACCTGCAAAACATAAAAATAAAAATCAGCCAAACAGCAGTCAGGGAAGTTATACTTTGACAGAAAATACATTTTAGATATGTATGCACCAGGGGCGGGTTCCTAATTCTTTTACTAACACTCTGTGGGTGTGGCTTATTTTGAGGGTGTGGCTTGCCAGCCATGTGACCGGGTGGGCATGGCTTCTCGGACTGCTGAAGGGAGGGGAACTGAGATAGGTCCTGCTGCCCATTCCCCCTCCCCTCAGCAGCTCGAGAAGTCTCAAACGTGCAAAAATGCCTAGGATCATTACCGCGTGTTCGTGGCTTCTCGGACTGCTGAAGGGAGGGGAATGGAGATAGTTCCTGCTGCCCGTTCTTTCAGTGTCTCACGCGCTCCCTCAGCCATCCTCCCCTGCTTGGACTCACTGTGGGGTAGGAAGGCAGCGCATGCGCAGTGCCAGAAGCTCGGCTTCTGGGCATGCACAGAAGAATTTTTTTTTTAAAGTAAAAAAATTTTTTTAAAAAAATGGCGGCAGCCAGGCACCGGCAACCGACCACACTGGTACTGTGATGTCACCAGCGGGCCGCTACCGGTGCTATAGAGTGGACCGCACCGGTAGGAACCCACCACTGGTATGCACTTTCCAGCTTTGTGTGTCTAACTGTATGTCTCTTTCAATATTCATAGAAAGGACAGGACATCATTTGGATACTCAAAAATATATATTTTCTCCAATTTCTGGATTAATTTGCAGATTTGCTTTCTTTAAAATCTGCATCAGCATATCTCTCCCACCCCACCCAAAGCATCATTCTTCTAATTCTGCTACATAGGTTGGAAATTCCAATCTCTCTCTCTCTCTCTCTCTCTCTCTCTCTCTCTCTCTCTCTCATTACCCACATTCAATTGATCAAATTGTACTCCTTCAGCAAGGTGGGGGCTTTATGCCACTTCTATAACTAGAAGCCACAGATAATCAAACATCATTTGACACTGAAATGAAGGCCTGTTTCATTCTCAAGAAACATACTCAAGAAACACACAACAGTATATATTGCCATACATTAAGCATGAGGTGAATAGATAAATGAGATTCATCTTAGCAAAAATATTTTATATCATATACCCAAATACCAAATTTATCTGTGGAGCTTTTAAAACCCTTTGTTTATTTATCCATCTTCGAAGTACTGAGATAATTTCTTGAGCATTCCAGTTGTTCTATCACCACCAAGAATAATTCCAAATTCTGCTTTTCCCTTTTCAGAGCCAATCTACTTTACTTTAAGGTAATGTAAGGTTTCAATCTCAGGAAGTGGGCACCGGCAAGTACTTGTAGGAAAAAATATCTTATGTGCCTTTCTCTGCAATTTCTTTTCCTTTTTTCTTTTTTAATTACAGACCCGATGGTTTATTGCAATGCTTTAAACCCTCATTTATGGGCAAATACAGATTGAGAGGGCTTCTTTAATAAGTAATATACCCAAGGAACTTCAAAAAACCTTCTGCAGATGCAGTAAACAGCTGCATACACTGACAATTAATATGCATCAATAAGAAGTCTCAGGCAAAATCTAATTTCACGGGGAACCTGGAAGTCACAATCCAGGAAATATACCTTAAATTAAGAATACTTAATTTAATAACTAATAGCTGTGACATAAGAAAAAAGCATTGTTTATAAAATGGATTGAAAAAGTGTTATAATATTTTCCAAACTGATAATGAGGCCAAAGTATTTAGAATATTATATTGAACCATCCTAATGATCAGTGGGTTAGCTAACTCCACTGTGAAAGACCTCAGCATGTGGGATTTTATAAACCTCTAGTAGGAAGTTTGGCTTTTACATAGTCCTTAATTATATCTTTATGCCAATTGTTTTCTGAGGAAAGGAAAGGGTTATATAATGTATGCATAATACTGTGGCTTGAAGTAGGTTTTGTGTGTTTGAATGGCATGGTTAATATTTTGTACCTGGAAGCAATTGAGAAGAGTGATTGTCAGTGGATTTATGACTTATGGTTCTCCACCCTCCTTCACTTTTTTGTCACTTTACATTCTTATAATGTCAATTGTTTGTTTTTTACAATGGGTATAGGCAACCTCTAACTTCAAATATTATGAATTTATATCTTCCAGCAACCAGCAACACTAGTCAAACTTCCTAACAATGCTTAGAGTTCTAGTTCAGCCACATCTGAAGAGGCACAAGTTGTCACTTTAACCTATAGTACTGTTGTAAGGAATAATATCCTTCTGGGTTCAGTTCCAAGTGGGGGAAAAGACACTGGATTCATGGAAGTTGCTTGGAAAGAAGGTTTAATGGTGGACAGGAGCACATGGCATGAGCCCCTGTACAGAAAAGGTAGATCACATGCTTCCATGTGTGGGTGAAGAGAAAAAGGGAAGGGAAGATGCTGAGTCCCTTGGTTTTATGACCTCTGTAGGGCCCCACCTCTTAGTTTCCTGTTCCTGTGTATGTAATGCCCTCCAATTGGTGGTCAGAACCCCCCTAGGGGCGGGGTTTTTAGCTAGCCTTTTAGGCTGTCTCCCAAGTTTGTTTGAGTGCTGGTAATTTTCCAGGTGGTAGAGGGGTAATCCTCTGATGTCCTAAGGGGGAAGATCTTAATCCCATCACCCTGGAGCTGAAGGAGGGGGGCAGGGAATTGCAGGAAGCTGCTTTGTATTTAAAACATGTTTCTCCTTTCTTCATTCAGGGAAACATATTCTTTCCTTTTTCAATGTTTCCTAGGATATTTCATTTTTCTAGGAGGGGGTGGGTGCTAACTTCCTACAGTACAAACTTAGTTCAAAACAGGGAATATTATTTGTCCCAAGTGAGTTCATTTATCATGTCTGCCTCATTGTGGAGCATCATTTTCTGAAGGCTATGGAATTATTCTCAGAGGACAAATGGTGATGAATGTTCCTTTCATATTTAAAAAAGCAAATAAAAATGTATTTGTTATAAAAGCATTTGGCCTACCCCTATTAAATGTTTTTATTGGTTGTGAATGACAGCTGTTCCAATTCTTTTAGAAGGTGATTATTTTTTAAGAAAAGATATTGGCAGTTGTATTTCTGATATAATATATACATTGTTAAGCTAACCCGATTGGTTTAAAACACTTTACCTCATGTCCATTAAAAATTATCTTATTTTGTTTACAAAACACATAGTAAAATGAAGTGATAAAATAAACATGAAATCATTGCATAAAATACAAAATGAGCAATAAAATGAGAAAGAAGATTTTTTTTAGAAAACTACTGAGTAAGGAAACTTTTGAAGCAGTCACATCTTTAAATTTCAGGTAAAAAAACTGAAAAAGCTAAAATGTCTTTAATGATTAACAAAGGGATTCTGGATTCACACAATTTTTAAAGCTCTTCTTCCAAATTATTGCTGAAGCATGTACAACCCTAATTAATAGGCACACAGATTGTAAGCTGATGGCAACAATATTTACACCTCCATCTTGCCATTCCAGGATCAATAAGCCTGTTTATTCCTTATAGGGAATAATAGGGAATTTATTGAGACTACAGATTCACCATACAAAAATCTAGATGCCATAGCAGCAAAATGTTAGAGATTCATCTGTGCCTTTGCTACCATTTAGCAGTCATGTATATTTTTGCTACTCGGTACTAGTTGCCCTACTACTGCTTTAATATTACAAACCTCCCCATGCTAGTGAGGGATGGAATGATTAAAACAGAGAAATATTCAGAATATCCAGGAAGAATGATAAAATCCACTCTGCCCAAAATGTATATCATAACATTGTTTAAGATGCATGTACTAGATTATAAAGTTACTGAGACAAAAATGCATTATATAAGTACATTTTATTGGTAAAGGGATAAGAAAGAGCAACTTAGTTTTCAGCCACCAAGCAGCTTAAAGGAAGATTGATATGACCATCAAAAATAGCACACATGGGGTGAAATGACAGCTCCCTTGATCTCTGCTCATTAGGCTTTCATATTGTCACTAATTTCCTCAGTCTTCTATACTTAATTGAAACAATCATTCACTCCAGTAAGCAAAGTGTATGTTTCATTCCTGTTTCATAGCAAGAAGCTGCCATAACACTTGCTCCTGTAAATGATGCCACAATTAGGGCTCCACTGAAAAATCTTGCCCATGAGTCCAGGAGGGAAAGTAGATAACTTGGACAAATAGTAGCTGAACAAGAGATAGACAGATATGCCAAGAGAAAAACAAGTGATGGTTTACAGCAGTCTCACTAACCTGAATTTTCTCCAGCTAGTTGCATTAGGATCACAGCACTCGGAAATCTCAGCTAATATTTCTTTCTCAGATTGGGAAAGGCTGGCTGATGGCTTTCTTTTCTTGCTGATTTATTGAATGAAATGAAGGCATTTTGGTATGTCTAGAGCCCGAGAGACTCACTTTCCAGACACATCAACATTCTTTTCAGATAAGAAAAGATAAGGCATCCTCTCCAGTTTGCACAGACACCATGTGTAGATTGGAAAAAAATCTTCACCTTAGCAAGAGACAAATTGGGTTCTGAAAGTGAAAACTATACAGTTGCTGAGATTTATATAATTTTACCCTATTACTTTGCAATAAATCTTCTTTGTATTTGGGGGAATCATGCATTTGGTTGAAGCAATATTGTCAAGAGCTTGACAGAATGGAGATATCACAACCACAGGGAGACCAATGTTTTTCAACATGGCATCCATAAATGCTTTAGCAGGCTACAGCTTTTAGATTATTTTGGCCAATCTCAAACTGGGAAATCAGGAAAACTGGCAGACCAGTTCAAGAAAATGCATGGATGTAATTACCAGGAGTTGAGATGAATTCGAGTCTGTTTATTTTGGTTACCAGCTTTTCAAAAGTGCTGGAATTGCAGCTCCTGGAATTTGCAGCCAGAAGGCACTGTTGCTGGATTCTGGGCACTGTAATACAGAAAGTGGTAGAAAGGACTGATTTAAATAGTTTAAAGACTGTGACTAGTATTAAGGCCAGATTCAATATTTTCAAGCCTCATAATCCCTAGAAGAGAACAATAAAACAACAAACTAGTTAATATAGTTACCGTATTTTTCGGAGTAAAAGACGCACCGCAATATAAGACGCACCTTAGTTTTGGGGGAGGAAAACAAGGAAAAAAGGCCTCTGCCTCCCAGCAATTTGCTAAACAGCAAACAGCAAGCAGCACAGATGATATATACTGTTTGCTGTGTATTTCTGTGCATGTGTGCCTGACCCATAGAAATAGCAAAGAATTGGAGAAATGTACATTATGGCAGTATATTAATCCCAGAAAGTTTTCTTAAATGTAATCACACTAACTCCTCCCAATTATTTAAATAGATCTACTCCAAACATGACTAAGTCATTAACTCAGCTGCCTTATTTTAATACTAATACTTAATACTAATACTTAATACTAAAACAAGACATTTCAGATTATACTTTTACAGATCTTTAAAATTGATGTGGCTTTCTGGAAGTATTCTCTGCTATTTAAAAGAAGATACAATAGCACTGGGCCTCTTCAGAGCAAGCATTTATTTTAAAAAGCTTCTTCATTTTGTTAAGTTGTCTAGAACAATAATAAAGCAGTCTTTAAAAAATAAGTCTAATAATTTGAACACTCTACAAACATTTAACAAAATAACATATTAACAGAATCTGCCTCTACCTAGGATAGAACTCACAACCTCCTGATTGTGAGGCAAGAGCTCTACCTCTAGGCCATAGCAGCTATAGCTTACCTCTTTGCAATTTCAGCGGTCTAACATTGCCAGCAGTTTATCTCTCAGCATACAGCCACCATAGTTAGTTTCATTTTACCACGTGGCTTGCAAGCCTCAGTCAGCTGTAGGTCGGGAGGCAGATAATCTCTTGTGCTAATCAGGCTTTGCCCTGTTTGCTGCAAAGAGGTAAATTGCTGGCAGGCAGAGGCCAAAGGGTGGGGGTGGCTGGGTGGGGCTACATTCAGTGTATAAGACGCACCCAAATTTTCACCCTCTTTTTGAGGGTAAAAAGGTGCGTCTTATACTCCGAAAAATACGTTTTGCATGACTCAAATTCATTAACCTTCTATACCTGTTTTAGATGATGCTGTTTGCATCTCTTATATGTTTTGCAGGGGGAAAAACATATCATGTATTCAATGAAATCAAGTGAGACTTAAATCATCATATATTTGTATCACCTAAGTTTAAATAACTGGATTCCACTTATAGAATTCCATATTCAAAGTTACTACCGTATTATATTTCCATATTGTAGGATTGCATTTTAAATTCTTTTTTTTGTAATTTTTTTTATTTTTTCTCCACAATTTCCGTACACATGTCAATACATATACCTTACAATATATCAATAATATACTTAATTATACATTTCATCCAATCAGTCATAAGTCAATATTCTATTTTGCACCTATTTTACTACTACACATCAGTCTGTCTCCCTCATATCTTAACACTCCCCTCCCTCTATCTCCATCTCCTCCTTCTACCTTCTTACTGCTTCTCTCCCCTCACCTACTTCCCTCCACTCCTTCTCTTTTCCCTACCATTCTACTTACTCTTTTCTCTCTTTTCCTTTCCCTGAGTGATTCTTATCCTCATTCCTCTCATATTTAACAGACTGATAACATATTCCGTTCCTTTTAAAATTCTCTGTGCCTCTTCTAAATTCATTATTTGATAGATTGAGTTAAATAAAATTTTGAATTAATTGAATTAAATATTTGTACTGACAAGGAAAAAACAAAGAATGAAAAAGAATGAAAGTGGGTCAATTGTTGGAAAAATGTATAATTCGTATAATTATTACCCCTGTATAGAAGACTTATCTGACAGAAAATTTGCATAATTCACAAACTTGATGGAATATAGAAAGGATTTAGATACTATCGATGTTTTTGGAAGGATAAACGGTTTTAGCAATATATAATTAACATTATTATAAGGTTTTTTATATAAAATTGAATAATTGATACATTTGATCTCTTATTAAGGGGAATTAGTTACCAACTAACGGATGGAAGAATAACCAGAAGGATTGCAATTGCTTAAATGAGCCAAAACAGAAAAAAAAATTGAACAAGAAAGCTGGAAGGGAGATAGGAAAGAGAAAAAAGAACTAGAAATCTAGGGCATTCAAAAATGATAGAGTTGGGGAAAAAATGAATGATAAGTAAAGATATTAAGTGAGGAAAGGGAGCAAAATGGCCTAAAATTAAGAGGCATATAAGAGAAAATCTGTTTTTATTTGTTTGTTTGAAAGTTAAGCCATAGCGGTTGATTTGAGATAAAATTGAAAATTAAATGGTGGTAGATCCAGGAGACAAAATTAGGTTTTGAAGAGGCAGCATTAGAGTAATAACATATACCTAGAATAAAGAATAATATGTATAGAAAAGATATAAAAATTAATGCATTTTAAATTCTATGTAGCATCTGAATGCTGAATTTTCAATATATACTATATTTTTTATGAATGGAAAGTAACTTCCTACACATGTAATATAAATCTATTTACTTCATTATGTATGTTTACTTTTTGAACTTTGAAACTCTTTTTTTAGAATGGGTAGTACCATAAAAGCTTTTTAATTGAGGTTTTATTTGATTTAATATTTTTATATGAAACAATTATAGTTAGACTACATTTTGCAGGCATATTTATGGAGTATCTTTTTCATCTTCTGCCACTGTTCCTCATACTTCACAGAAATGACTTACAGTTTAGATAGTTGAGAACTTTTGGCTTTTAATCCTGATTTTCATACTTCTACTGCTACCTCACTGAGCTTTCCACTTAATGGTGAAAATAACTAATCTATATCAAGGATAGGTAAACTGGACTGTTCCACATACTGGTAAATTACAGTTCTCTAAAAATCTGGATAAAGTTACTAGAAGCTATAGTTCTACAACATCTTAAGTGCCAGAATTTATCTATCCTGATAAAAACTGTTGTGAAATCAACTTACTTTAACACTATGTAATATATCAACACCAGACAGGGAATACCCGGATCCTGGATTAGCAATAGCAATAGCACTTAGACTTATATATTGCTTCATAGTGCTTTACAGCCCTCTCTAAGCGGTTTACAGAGTTCAGCATATTGCCCCCAACAATCTGGGTCCTCATTTTATCGACCTCAGAAGGATGGAAGGCTGAGTCAACCTTGAGCCGGTGAGATTTGAACAGCTGAACAGCTGAACTGCTGAACTGCAGTCAGCTGAAGTAACCTGCAGTGCTGCACTCTAACCACTACGCCACCTCGGCTCCTGGAAGAAAGTTTGTGTGTCCTTTTGAAAACCAGACAGAATTCTGGTACCAAATCTTAGGTGAATCATTGATGTGAAATGATAATAAACAAACAAACAAACAAACAAAGACTAGATAAAAGGAGAGAAGTTGTATCACTGTCCTGAGTCTGTGATTTAAAGTTATAATTTCCAGGAAATGGAATGCTCAAGGGAATTGAATAGAAAACAAATGATGCAGTGATCTGTTTGTATCTAAGAAATAAGTTACAAATTTAACTAGAAATATTTCATAGGATTACCTTTTATTGGTTTGTGTTTCCATTCAAGTGTTAATGTATATGATATTTATTGTGCGTATGCAAACTGGCATTCGCCTTCTTAGAATCTCTATACCTCAAAATTGTCTCTAGCCAGGAGCAAACCATAATTAGCTTGTTATCTGCAGATTATATTTTCCTGTACACTGCAGATTATTTTAAAAATACTGTCTTGTGATATTTGTTGTTGTTAGTTGCGAAGTCGTGTCTGACCCATTGCGACCCCATGGACAATGTTCCTCCAGGCCTTCCTATCCTCTACCATCCCCCAGAATCCATTTAGGCTCACACCGACTGCTTCAGTGACTCCATCCATCCACCTCATTCTCTGCCGCCCCCTTCTTCTTTTGCCCTCAATCATTCCCAGCATTAGGCTCTTCTCCAGTGAGTCCTTCTTTCTCATTAGGTGGCCAAAGTATTTGAGTTTGAGCAGTCAGGGTTGATCTCCTCTAGAACTGACCGGTTTGATCGCCTTGCAGTCCAAGGGACTCACAGGAATCTTCTCCAGCACCATAGTTCAAAGGTCTCAATTCTTTGGCACTCAGCCTTTCTTATGGTCCAACTTTCACAGCCATGCATTGCAACTGGAAAAACCATAGCCTTGCATATGCACTTTTATTGGCAGGGTGATATCTCTGCTTTTTAGTATGCTGTCTAGATTTGCCATAGCTTTCCTCTCCAGGAGCAAGCATCTTTTAATTTCTTGGCTGTAGTCCCCATCTACAGTGATCTTGGAGTCCAGGAAAATAAAATATGTCACTACCTCCATTTCTTCCCCATCTATTTGCCAGGAATTGAGAGGGCCAGATGCCATGATCTTAGTTTTCTTAATGTTGAGTTTCAAGCCAACTTTTGCACTTTCTTCCTTTACCCGCATCAAGAGACTTTTTAGTTCCTCTTCACTTTCTGCCATTAGAGTGGTATCATCTGCATATCTGAGGTTGTTGATATTTCTCTCAGCAATCTTAATTCCAACTTGTCATTCAACTAGCCCCGCCTTTCTCATGATGTGCTCTGCATATAAGTTAAATAGGTAGGGCGACAGTATACAGCCTTGCTGAACTCCTTTTCCAATTTTGAACCAATCAGTGGTTCCGTGTCCAGTTCTCACTGTTGCTTCTTGATCCGCATATAGGTTTCTCAAGAGACAAATAAGGTGGTCTGGTACTCCCATCTCTTTAAGAACTTGCCACAATTTGTTGTGATCTACACAATCAAAGGCTTTAGCATAGTCAATGAAGCAGAAGTAGATGTTTTTCTGGAACTCCCTAGCTTTCTCCATGATCTAGTGTATGTTTGCAATTTGATATTTAGTTCCTCTGCCTCTTTGAAATCCTGCCTGTACTTCAGGTAGTTCTCGATCCACATACTGCTGGAGCCTAGCTTGTAGGATTTTGAGCATAACTTTGCTAGCATGTGAAATGAGTGCAATGGTGCTGTAGTTTGAACATTCTTTGGCATTGCCCATCTTTGGAATTGGAATGTAAACTGACCTTTTCCAATCCTGTGGCCACTGTTGAGTTTTCAAAATTTGCTGGCAAATTGAGTGTAGCACTTTTACTGCATCGTCTTTTAAGATTTTGAATAGCTCAGCTGGAATACTGTCACCTCCACTAGTTTTGTTGTTGCTCAGATTTCCTAAGGCCCATTTGACTTCACATTCCAGGATGTCTTGCTCAAGGTCAGTGTCTACCCTATTGTGGTTATCAGGGACATTAAGTTCGTTCTTGTACAGTTCTTCTGTATAATTTTGCCACCTCTTCTTAATCTCTTCTGCCTCTGTTAGGTCCCTGCCATTTTGGTCCTTTATCATGCCCATCTTTGCATGAAACGTTCCCTTCATATCTCCAATTTTTTTGAAGAGATCTCTGGTCCTCCCTATTCTACTGTTTTCTTCTATTTCTTTGCACTGTTAATTTAAGAAGGCATTCTTATTCTTCTAGCTATTATCTGGAATTCTGCATTCAATTGGATGTATCTTTCTCTTTCTCCCTTGACTTTTGCATCCCTTCTTTCCTCAGCTATTTGTAAAGCTTCCTCAGACAGTCATTTTTCTTTTTTGCATTTCTTTTTCTTTGGGATGGTTTTAGTTGCTACCTCTTGTACAATGTTGAGAACCTCCGTCCATAGTTCTTCAGACACTCTGTCTATCAGATCTAATTCCTTAAATCTATTTGTCACCTCTATTGTATATTCATCAGGGATATGATTTAGTTCATACCTGAATGGCCTAGTGCTTTTCCCTACTTTCTTCAATTTAAGCCTAAATTTTGCAATGAGAAGCTCATGATCTGAGCCACAGTCAGCTCTTGGTCTTGTTTTTACTGACTGTATAGAGCTTCTCCATCTTTGGCTGCAGAGCACATAGTCAATCTGATTTCTGTGTTGACCGTCTGGTGATGTCCATGTGTAGAGTCATCTCTTGGGTTGTTGGAAAAGAGCATTTGCTATGACCATCGTATTAGCTTGACAAAATTCTACCAGCCTGTGCCCTGCTTCATTTTGTACTCCAAGGCCAAACTTGCCTGTTATTCAGTTATCTTTTGGCTTCCTACTTTAGCATTCCAATCCCCCATGATGACAAGGGCATCATTTTTTGGTGTTAATTCTATAAGGTGCTGTAGGGCTTCATAGAACCAGTCAACATCATCCTCTTCAGCACCAGTGGTTGGGGCATAGACCTGGACTACTGTGATGTTGAATGGTTTGCCTTGGATTCGAACTGAGATCATTCTGTCATTTTGGTGATTGTATCCCAGTATTGCTTTTCCCACTCTTTTATTGACTATGAAGGCTACTCCATTTCTTCTGTGGGATTCTTGCCCATAGTAGTATACTTGATGGTCATCTAAATTAAATTCACCCATTCCTGTCCATTTTAGTTCACTGATTCCTAAGATGTCGATGTTCAGTCTTATCATCTCTTGTTTGACCACGTGCAGTTTCCCTTGATTCATGGATCTTTCATTCCAGGTTCCTTATGGAGTATAGATCTTTACAGCATCAGACTTTCCTTTCACCACCAGATACATCCACAGCTGAGCTTCCTTTCGGCTTTGACCCAGTCGCTTCATTCTTTCTGATGCTACTAGTACTAGCTCTCTGCTTTTCCCCAGTAGCATATTGGACACCTTCCAACCTGAGGGGCTCATCTTCCAGCGTCATATGTTTTTGCCTTTTGGTACTGTCCATGGGATTTTCATGGCAAAGATACTAGAGTGGGTTGCCATTTCCTTTTCCAGTGATCACATTTTGTCACAGCTCTCTGCTATTACCTGTCTGTCTTGGGTGGCCCTGCATGGCATAGTTCATAGCTTCATTGAGTGACACAAGCCCCTTCGCTACCACAAGGCGTATTCCATGAAGGGGGTCTGTGATATTAGCAGCTCCTTATTTTTTAATCTCCTATATCATGATTTTTTTTGCATTTGATTACTTAAAATTATAAATACATTTTTACTTTTTCTCTTTTCCTTTTTTAAAATAAAGTTTGATTCAATTTATACCTTGTGAGATTGATAAAGCTCATAATGGAGAGAAGGCATGATTTGTCTAGTCACAATCCTCAAGGCTACAAGTCCTGAAAATGATCGTATAAATTTAATATTTATTAAATTTGGCAATGGCCTAAAATGGCCTGATTGCTTTATTAAATCAAATTAGGACATCTGTTCACTTTCGTTGAAGCACAGTATCAGAATCATTATCAAAATTAACTGAAATGTTTTCCATAAGACTATGAAGACTACCTTGAATGAAATCATTCATTTTATGGTCTTGACTGTTTGATAAATTAAAGAAAAAAACAAATTACTGTTCACCAATAACCATCTCCCTTCCACAAATGGTGATGAAAACATGGAGATAAAATAGTTTCCAGCTATTGGAAGTCAGCATCAAATATCATGACACAACTTACATAATATGTTACTTGTGCTATGACATGATGACTGTATCATAATTTTTGGAATGATGATTATTGTTTTGTGATGGACACATAACAGTTTGCGCATATATATATATATATATATATATATATATATATATATATATATATATATATGTGTGTGTGTGTGTGTGTGTGTGTGTGTGTGTGTGTGTGTGTGTGTGTGTGTGTGTGTGTGTGTAGCTAGCACAATATACAGTATATTGTATATGAAGATATACAAATGCTTAAAATAATTTAAATAAATGTATTTTATAGCTGTGAACACTGACTACATATCCTGCATCCCTGCTGGTCTATTTTCCAGCTGCACAATGTCATAACAGCTTGGGGCAGCCCACAAATTTCATTAAAATGTGATGATAGTTGAAAAAACATACTCTTTTCATTATGGTTTATAGTCAATTTGATCTTGGACTATTTATTTATTATTTAATTAAATTTATCAGCCATCTAACTCAGTAGACTCTGGGTGGTATACATAACTAGATAAGACATGCAAGCAGCTAAAACATTAAATCAGACAGTCAGACTTAAGTAATCCAATGGACAGCAAAAATAACAAAATACAACAGGGGCTACAGAATAAATTATAAATATCAACCCCAGGCCTGTGACCATAGACATGTTTGAAAGGCTTTCTAGAACCCTAGGAGAGAGGCTAACAAGTCTGTCCTTGAATCTGGGAAAGATGTTTCAGAGGGAAGAGGCCGCAATAGAGAGGTCACATTTTCCAGGTCACACAAGATGACAATGATTAATGGAGGGAACCTGCAGTGAACCCACTTTGCTGGAATATACTGGGCAGGCAGAAACAGTTGGAGGCAAGCATTGTGTCAAATATCCAGGTGTTCTGACCCAGCTCCCCAAACACGACAAACCCTCTGATGTGAACTCAAAAGATTCCTGTATTAGAAGTGCCGGCAGCCCCGGCAAAAAGTTTCTCTCGCAGGCTAACAAGTCTGTCCGGCCAGAAGATGAATAGTTGTCTGCCACATCTATTCATCTCCACCCTTTTATCCCCACCCTCGCTAGCACCCTCACTAGCAGCAGTGGCTCTTCCTTCCCCAGGATTGGCCCATTGCTTTCCACTGCTCTCCTCTTCTCTGCCTTCTGTGCATCCGCGCATCAGGCACTGGACCCAGCTGTTCCTCCTCTTCCTCATCAGCCACCTCCAGACCTGGGAGCTGTTGACTCTTGATCTGAGGGCTGACGGATGGCCCAGGCTCCGCCTCTGTCTCTCTCTCTCTCTGCCAGATCCATTCCTTCTCCCCCCTCAGAGCTCCCAGGTTGACCTGATGCTGACCCTGACTCCCATGCCTCCTCCTCCTCTGATTTGGCTGCTGGAGGGGCCAGCGGCCGACAGCCCACAACACCAGGCCTTATGCCATATTTTTTTTTCAAAGGCCATATGCTTCCAGATATTACTTTTGGTGCCTTATTTCTATTCTCCATTGTATCAGAAGTGAGACGGGCTCAGTTTAATCATGAAAATTACATGTGCATTATTGTACTACCCTTATTACATGATAATGTACAAGGCTTCTAAAAATCTGACCCATAATTACAGAACCAGGAATAGAAAGTCTATAGTTTGCCTAATATCAACTCAAGAAGGCAGAGGATTTCTATGTTAGTATATTCATTCAATGTGTGGTTGTACATATACAGACAGAGGAAGAATCTTGATTCTTTTCATATGAACTTCTTATTTCTAATCAGCAATGGTTTGAGTAGAACCCAGAAAGAAGAGGGATAAGGAAAAGAAGCAGGAACTGAAATATTGGATGGAGAATTTACATGGATTGTATTTGGCCACATGGTATTTTCCAAACCTTCTTAAAGGAGTAGGTGAATTAGATACTAGCAATCAAAACCAAAATTTATAGTGACAGATCCTTAGGAGACAAAGGCTGTAGGAAAGAAAATTACCATTACTAGTTTTCAGTAAAGGCCACTTTACTTTTCCTCTAGTATCCATTACAGCATGCAACCTAGAAGAACTGTTATGCTTTATGTTACATACATAAAAATCTATATCTGGGCATGGGGAATTCTTTTTTCTTTTGTCAGTCTTGATTAATGTTGTTGATTTCTTTCTATGTTTCATGGTCTCTATCTCATGTGCCAAATGTTTACATTCAAATACAATGACAGCCATTGTGATTAATAATGGATCTCATAACTCTCATCAAGTCAATCCTACCACTTCTTTTAAAATCATAATCAGCATTTGTCTAATATCAATAAACTGATTTATTGATTTCACTTCCAGGGTCCACCAAGTGAAATATTACAGTGAACCAGAAACCTATTCCTATTTACCTGACATCAGCAGGTATTTCTAATCTGGCTCATTATTGTGTTCACTATAGTTTAGGCCTCCTGTGTAATTGTGAAAAAAAGCCTCTATAGATGACCGAAAACTTTTCAGTGTTATCCCATTTGGCGGTCCATGTGGATTAATACAAAAGCTTTCCCTTGTCAGACTTGAACAACACAATGCACCACAGCATGTTAAGAAACCGCATATGCTGAACTCCCCGGTTCACAGTTTTCTTTTCTCATCCCAGCAAAAGTCTTAAAGATCTATTGTCTAATCAGCAGGACAGATATAATAGCTTAAATGATGCAAAATCATCCCCTCATGCTAAGCTTGCAGCATGAGACAAAACTAAGTAGCAATTTTAGGATTTTGATCTCAAACCCCAGTTTGTGCTCCCTGGGGTTCAATGCTGTCTGAATTGCTACTTTTCACCAAGCCTATTGTTATAATCAAATACTGCTTGACAAAGTTTTGGCTTTAGTTTCTATACACCAACAAGTGTTTAGGAATAGCTTGATTTAAAATATTAAGTATTGCTATTTCTCTGAAGTACAGCTTGAAATAAGGTTATTCTCTAAACCTTTAGTGGATTCCACAAAGCTGCTTCAGACTTTGCAATTGAAAAATAATATTTAATTTGAGAGAAAGCAAATATAATTTAATAGATGAGGTGTTCTCATAATGAACTTTAGTTAAATAAAGGTAGTACAATCAAATTCTGCTACTGTGTATTCCTCCTTACCAAAATTCTCACATTTACCAATCAATGCCAAGGAGGGCTACGAAGAATGCAATAAATTAGTAATGTTGCACATTATTTCATAGAAAGTACAAAGTCAACATCTTGGGCAAACAATGTGGTATCTGAAATCTCTGTCCTGTGATTTGAATCTTGTTATGGTAAGGTTGTCTAAAAATAAAGGAATTATCAAAACCTTTCACCAGGCAATTCAATGAAATATATTATCTGTGTTGTTTAATATTTATACTTGTAAGATTTATTAATTTACTTCATGTTCCTTAAATCACCCAATAGCAAAACTCTCTGGGCAGTTTACAATAAGCACATTAAAAGATACTATTTGAATAAAAACATATACCATAACATTAAATAAAATGCAAACTACAAATCCCATAGAAAGAAGGCAGCAGCAAGGCAAATATTCTAAATCTAAAACAATATCCATTAAAATTAAAATACAATGGATAGCTAATTAGAAAGCTAATAGAAAGGTCTTCATTTAGTATTGAAATAATGCTCATGTGGTCCATTGAGATCTCTGGGCAGAGGATTCTGTAAATGGGGCACTATCACAAAAAAAAGGTACAGACTCGTGTTACTTCCTTTGGTGGGGAGAACTAGACAAAGGTGTCAGATCTTAAGATCTGGACAGGTACATACAGGAGAAAGCATTTCTTCAGTTAATCTGGCTGTAAACCATTACAAAACTGACCTATCATTATGGTGCAGCTACAGGACAAGCAAAGTAGAATTGAACCCCAAAAACTTTAACCTTAGACTGTCTACAGTCGACCTCACCCCATTCCTAAGAGGTCTGTAAGGGGCGTGCATAAGCACACCATCGTGCCTACCATCCCTGTCCTTCTGTCCTATTGTCTAAATTTACCTATACATACTTTGCTTTTGTTTATGTTTATATCATACCTGTTATCTTGTACACGTGTTGACAAAATAAATAATTAAAATAAATAAAATAAATAAAATAGGTATTTAAAAATAGTAAAACCAAAAGGGAATAGAAAAACAAGTAATAAACTGATTGTAGGAGGTGAGAAACATTCTTGTATACTAGACAGTTTGATCTAGACAACAAGCATGACTGCTTTGCTTCCTATAAATAGTTTGTTATCATAAATACAGAGTCACTTGCTAATTTTGGTGACTTTATAAGTTGACAATAAATAAATAAATAAATATGAGGCCAGAACAAGGTAATATGTCACTGCACAGAAACCTTTGTCCTTTCCCAGAAAAAGCAAGAAGTGGTAATCAGACAATTTCAGATCTACAGCACATGATTTTCCTTTTCTTCCATTCAATTGCATCTGATTCTGGGAGATTCCCTGAACAAGTCCCTGCACAAGATCAGGACAATTGTACCCAGGTTGCAAAGACATAGGGAAAACTCTAACTTTGCTGCCATCTACAGGTTTTCTAACAATCCAGACCAGTATTTTTCAGCCTTGGCAACCTGAAGAGGAGTGGGAGTTGAAGTCCATGCCTCTTCAAGTTGCCAAGATTGAGAAACACTGGTCCAAATAATATTCGATCTTCTCTAAAATATAATTAAGGTAGTTTTTACTAGCATCTAGTCTTCTGAGCACAGAGCAACAAGACAGGAGTTGCCACTGTTGTTGCTAGTAATTTGCAATCTGTGTAGCTATTTAGGCCGGGTACCTTGAGAAATTAAGAAGGACTTTAAATATTCCATGAGCATTTCTGCTGTTAGTTAAAAGCACCACACTAGTAAAAAAAAAAAAGGGGGGGTGACATTGTTTAAAACATTGCTTTGGGTGGACTCTTTAAGCATTAGCACCTTTTTGCCAGCGTGTGTGCAAGCCTGAAAAATGTCTAATTGCTTTAATGATTAGCATAGAGATACTGTGCATATATGCGATCCAAGGACTTGTTCTAAATTATTTTCAAAACATATAGAGATGCCAGAGGTAGCTCTGTGCCTCTCAAAGCCAGCTGACATTTGATTAAATCATTGCTACCATCCATTTGCCCAAAGACTGTGGGATCTTGAACTCTTTTCATAAAGAGGCTGCTTTGCTATCTTAGGTTTAGGCATTGTATCCTTGACTCATTCAAGGTGAATGGAAGTGGCTGTATTTCCTGGATCTCCAGAAATTTGCCAGTCCCTGTTTCTGCACTATCAATTTGTTCCTCTAACGGCAACATGGATATCCCAAGCAGCAAGACATTTTGGATTTCTTCTGAAAAAGCCTGTGGGCCAGTGGTGGGTTCCTACCAGTGCGGTCCACTCTATAGCACCGGTAGCGGTCCGCTGGTGATGTCACAGTACCGGTGCGGTCAGTTGCCAGTGCCTGGGCGCCGCCATTTTTAAAAAAACTTTTTAAATTTTTTTTAAAAAATTTCTTCTGCGCATGCCCAGAAGCCGAGCTTCCGGCACTGTGCATGCGCTGCCTTCCTACCCCGCAGTGAGTCCAAGCAGGGGAGGATGGCTGAGGGAGCGTGTGAGACGCTGAAAGAACGGGCGGCAGGAGCTATCTCCATTCCCCTCCCTTCAGCAGTCCGAGAAGCCACAAACGTGTGGTGATGATCCTAGGCATTTTCACACGTTTGAGGCTTCTCGAGCTGCTGAGGGGAGGGGGAATGGGCAGCAGGACCTATCTCAGTTCCCCTCCCTTTAGCAGTCCGAGAAGCCACAAACGTGCGGTGATGATCCCAGGCATTTTCTCACGTTCGAGGCTTCTCGAGCTGCTGAGGGGAGGGGGAACGGGCGGCAGGAGCCTAGGATCATCGAATGGGGAGAAGCATTCAGGCCGGACGGAGCCTCCTAGAAGAATCGCTGCCGTGTCTTGTTGCTCCCGCTGCGGGGGGCTGTGTTGCGGGTCGGCAATGCCCCCCCGCTTCTCCAGCCGCTGCCAAGCTCCCGAGGCCCACGCCCATCCGGTCACATGGCTGGCAAGCCACACTCACAAAATAAGCCACGCCCACAGAGTGGTAATAAAAAAATTAGGAACTCACCCTGCTTTGGGCTCAAGGCGGGATTATTCCTTGGCCAGGAACTTTCTTTCAGTCCTATGAAGTGGGCAAAGACAACCAATTTTGAAATCTTCCCAAGAAAACTGCTGGGACTTGCCCAGGCGATCTCTAGGAGACAACACTGACTCAAAAATATGCAGCTTGGCATAGTACATGGAAATCTGTACATTTAGTTTCCTGGGCAGTGGGAGGAATGATGCAAATTCTGAAGCATGGATCAGAAATCAAATCACATGATTTACAGGTAGTCCTTAATTTATGACCACAATGGGCCTGGAACTTCCATCACTAAGAGATGCAGTCTTTATGTGAAACATCATGTGACCAACTGCTTAGCAATAGCAATTCTAGCAGTCCTAGTTGCAGCCATTGGGCCAGGACAGTGGCTTCCTTAAGGAAGGTTCTCATGTTTCTTCTGCCTTGTCACAACCACTTCACTTCAACTCTCCACCCACCAATCTTCCTCCTATCTCTGTTCACATTATTCTCCACTTCACATCCCTGATGTCTTCTACTTCGGCTGCCATTGCCTCTCACTACTTGGAGTTGAACTTTGCCACCTTCTTACTGAGGCTGTTGGTTGACTGCAAGGGGCACTGCAGTGGCCATAACCCTGGGTTATACATCCCTTTGATCAGCTCCAATGTAACTTTGAATGGTCAATGAATGAATGATAATAAACCAAGGACTGCCTGTATGTACTTGTGTGCAAGGTTGAAATGAAAATATGAAAGTTTCAAATTGCTCCATATCACAAAACTATATGCAACCCATTAAAATAGATTAAGACTCCAAAACCCCTTTGTAAAAAATTCATTCATTCATTCATTCATTCATTCTTATTTATTTATTTATTTATTTATCTATTTATCTATTTATCTATCTATCTGTTTATTTATTTATTTATTTATTTATTTATTATTTAGAAAATAAATAAAAGTAGCAAAATATGCACTGGAAAGTGATGGTTCATGGAGTTTTAAAGGTTTACATTTTTGATGTAATTAAATGTACAATATGTATACCTTTTATTAAAGAAAATGGATAACATAAATGGATTAACTCAGACAAAATAAGGGGGGAAAGGTAGATGGATTTTCCGTAGAAATCTCCTTCTGAAGAAAAGAAAAGCAACAATACACCTAACCAATGTGCACATGCTTCAATAAACTCAGCAGCGTTCCAAAATCATTTTAAAAAGGTTTTGACCCTTGATTTTGATGGATAATCCTATTATTTAAAAAGTATAAAAATTTCAAAATAATTTCAATAATCTGGTTTAAATACTTTTTGCTAAGAAACAGTATTTAAAAATGTTTCTTTTTTTAAAAAAATACCTAATTAGGTTCAGCACCATATATGACAATACTGAAAATATCTTTATCTGAATTTTGAGTTTACCTTGCATATGTTGTCTGGTTAGAGACTGCTTAATGTCCATCAAACAGGTAAGCTTTCTATAAGTGATTATTTCAGTGAATATGCTTGTGGGTGATGCTTGTTTGTACAATATTTTTTTAAATCAACCATTGTTTTCTCTCCATATAATTTTAAATAGATAAAATATAGATGATAGATACAGTAGATAGATAGATAGATAGATAGATAGATAGATAGATAGATAGATAGATAGATAGATAGATAGATAGATAGATAGATAGATAGATAGGCAGGCAGGCAGGCAGGCAGGCAGGCAGGCAGGCAGGCAGACAGACAGACAGACAGACGATACTTACTTGGGTGCACACATCAAAGTGAACCACACATCAAAGTGTACAGAGGCTTCAATGTGACTATCCCCCAGCCCCCAAAAGCATTATGAAATTTATGCTATATTCATCTATGTGGAGGTTCATGCCAGTTCACAATAATATACACTACAATAGTGATAATGATGTTATCTATTCAATCATGTCTGACTCTTGGTGCTTCTATGGCCAGGTCTCTCTACATCTTCCTATGTTGCACTACTTATTTGAGTTTTTCTGCACTCTGGCTGGTGTCAGCTCTGATGGTGTTCAGCCACTGTGTTCTTAGGCAGCCTCGTTTCTTTTTACTGCTAACTTTTCCAAGTATAATTGCTTTGTCCAATGAATTCCCCTGCATTACATGGTCAAAATAAGTGAGATGCAGTTTTGTGATTTTGCCTCCCAGTGGCATATCTGGTGTTATGAACTCCAGTACTTGCTTGTTAGTTTACCTTTGCTATCCAAGGAATGCAACAACAGTGGTCATAACCAATTGTGAGCAAAATAATGGTCACAGAGATGGTGAATAGAATAAAATGGAGAAATGATGTGAATGCAAGAGTTATAATAGTGATAGGTTACTGGTAAAAAAATGATTCTTCTATTCTTTATCTAGTTTTTCTCTGTGCCACACCTTCAAGCTCTTGGGTTAGTGAGTGATAAACCACAGGAAATTGACAAGTCTTGTTAAATTATTATGAGTCATATTGCTAGTTATGCTAAATTTTTGAAAGAATTGCTGCCACTTATAAATAAATCAGTTGTACCAATATATTCTGAAACCTTAGTTCCACAGAGGAATTGACAAGGCACGGCCATAGATCTATATAGCTAATCCTCAAACCTTCTGCTGTTACATGTGGAAATATATTGGTTTCAGCGATATAATACAATAAGAAAGTAACAAAGTACTATTTTAATATAAGCTATGTGGTATTGGTTGCCCTGTGATCCATTCATGGAGTGATTGGAGTTTTTACTCCAAGTAGGTGAAGGGATGATAACATAGATTAATCTATCTCTGCCATCTCTTTTCTTGGCACATTGTTTCTTTTAGTAACTTTATCAAGCATGACAGACAATGAAAAATGGAAACCTTAAAACTTGGTGTTTCCTGACCTTCTCAAATGCTGTCATTTCCATCTTGACATGATCAATTGTGTAGCATCTGGCATTTGATCCTTGCATGAGAATTATGTCTGGTAAGAGGTGGGAGAAGTAAGATCTGGATGCTTTTGAACATATGCTCAAAAGAATGGTCAATCTTAACACTCTCTTACTTTGTACTTTTAGTTGCAGACACGTGTGGTAGAATGTGGGTGAACACTGAAGAAAGTCTTTATCTAGCATTTTCAAGGTTATCCTTAATGGAGTCAAGAATTTTTTAGTGATGCACAATCAGTACAGTAATTTCTTTTGGCTAATGAAACTGAGGAAATAGAAACCTTCCCCTCATGCATCAGTGAGAAAAAAGGAAGGAACAATTAGAGTGGCAGAGCAGAAGACAATTATCACCTGTCTTGCTGATGTGTTTTAGATTCTGCCTCAAACTCCTCATTGTTCTGAAACTAAAGGGATGAAATTTTGTCTGTTCTTCTTTGAATGTCTTTGTATTCATCCTATATGCTAATAGCAAATTTATTTTCACTCTGTAGATCCTTACATAACCAGAACTGCATCATCCTTGCTATTCAGGGAGCTATAACTGGGTTTAAGAGCTGTTTCTCCTCCAAAAAATAATAGATAAATAGGTGTATAGAGAAAACACAAAATGTAGGTGTACTTTATTTTTTCTTTGCAAAGAATGGGAAGGGAAAATTATTATCTTTTTTGCATTTTTGGTTGAAAGGGGAGATAAGTCACTTATATTTGACCAACTTGATAAAATACCAAATAAGTACAACTTTTTTTGTAGTCTGAACCTAGAATTGACAAAACTCTCTTTAAATATCAATTCTCTAATTCAAATTTAATCAGGACAGGTTAACACAAACATAGTACCTCGAGGTCAAGGAGACAGAGATTTGAGATTAACCTTTGATAAAGGAATTTTTTGAAATCATGTCACACTACTGCTCAATAAAAGTAGGGGTGACAGCTTTGACTCGTCACAATTTTACCAGATTGAATAAAAATAATGTCAACACATACATCATTTTACATAATTGGGATATTTAAAAATATGGTACAGGAAAATAAGACCTGAAATCAGCTCCTTTGTTACCTTCATCTGTATCTCCACATAATCACCATTTATTTATTTATTTATTTATTTATTTATTTATTTATTTATTTATTTATTTATTTATTTATTTATTTATTTATTTATTTATTTATTTATTTATTTATTTATTTATTTATTGGTGTTTCTTATATGCCGCCCAACTCCCGGAGGACTCCGGGCGGCGTACAACAGAAAAGAATACAAGAAACCAATATAAATAAACATTAAAACAAATATAAAAATTAAAACCATCTTAAAAACATCTCATATCCATTCAACTTCATACATACTTGGGGGTGAGCTCAAATGGATTACGCTCTACCCCCTGCCTGCAGGAACAGCCATGTCTTAACAGCTTTCCGGAAGGCCAGCAGGGTGGGGATAGTTCGGGTCTCTGGGGGGAGTTGGTTCCAGAGCACGGGGCCTGCCACAGAGAAGGCTCTCCCCCTAGGGCCCGCCAGGCGACATTGCTTAGCCGATGGGACCTGGTGGAGGCCAACTCTGTGGGCCCTAACCGGTTGAAGGGAAGTGTGAGGCAGAATGCGGTCCCGGAGATAACCTGGTCCTAAGCCATGAAGGGCTTTAAAGATGGTGATCAACACCTTGAATTGGACCCGGAGACCGATGGGCAACCAATGCAGCTGGCGGAGTACAGGTGTCATGTGGGTGTACCTTGGCACACCCACCACAGCATGAGCAGCCGCATTTTGCACCAACTGAAGTCTCTGGTAGCCCCATGTAGAGCGCGTTGCAGTAGTCCAAGCGCGAGGTGACAAGGGCATGAATGACCGTGAGTAGAGCCTCCTTCTCCAAGTATGGCCGCAACTGGTGCACCAGGCGAACCTGTGCAAAGGCCCCCCCTAGCCACAGCGGAATCCAATTTTAGCTGTGGATCTAGGAGGACCCCCAAGTTGCGAGCCTGATCCGAGGGGGTCAATTTCACTCCCTCAAACGTCAAGGAGGGACAATTGTCATGGTCCTTAGGAGGCAATATCCAAAGCCACTCAGTCTTGTCGGGATTAAGTCTGAGTCTGTTCCTCCCCATCCAGATCCTAACGTCGTCCAGGCACCGGCACATTACATCAACTGCCTCTCTGAAATCAGACGGGGTGGTGATGTACAGCTGGGTGTCGTCAGCGTACTGGTGGAAACGCACCCCATGTCTGCGGATGATCTCACCCAGCGGTTTCATGTAAATGTTAAACAGGATGGGTGAGAGAACCGACCCCTGGGGCACCCCACATAATAGGGGCCTAGGGGACGATCTCTGCCCTCCTGTTAACACCGACTGCATCCTGTCGGTGAGATAAGAGAACCACCGTAAAACAGTGCCTCCCACCCCCAACTCACCGAGACGATGCAGAAGGATAGACCTGCTTCCACCAATGATGGACAAGCTTATTCATGAAAGAACTCCACACTTTGTCTCTTCAACCACATTCTAAGAGCCCTTCCACCTTTGAGTTAAACTGTCTCCTTCAATTGAGTTAAACAGGAATAAAAGGAATAAAGATATTCCTTTAATTTTGATAAAGTGGAACTTGTAGGGTGCCAGGTCTGGCATGTTGATGGGAAGATGATGACATCCAATCTTTTATTGCTTTCTGAATGCCTCTTGAGGTATGAGGTCTATCATTGTCATGTTGCAGCAAAAACTCCTTCTTATGCTTCAATACATGCTTATATGTTGTTTTGAATGTTGCAATTGTTATACTTTGAATAGATAGTAATACAAGGTTCAAGAAAATCCATGTGAATAACACTATCTGCATTCCCAAAAGCTGTAACCATGAGATTTCTTGCCAAACCCTGTGTTCTGAAAAGGTTTGTCACAGATGAAGCTTTGTGATAATATTCTAAAGTCCAATACTTTATTTCTGACTCATAATGATGCACCCATGTATCATCAGCACATGAAATTGTTTACTTTGATTTTCATAGCATGATAACAATTGTAGGAAAATTTCAAATTTAAAACTTTTATCTCTGCTGTCATCTGCTTAGTCATGAGCACACAAATCAGCTCTTTTTTCTTCACATCTTTACAGTTACATTTACTGGCCCAGCAACATGCAGTACTCATATCAACACAGTCCTTACCATAAACTAGCTGAAGTGCGAGAAGGTTAATGCCTGCTGATATTGCTTCGCTATAAAGTACACAGTTTGAATGAAAAATAATGCCTCCAATGTTCTACGTCAACAACAGGTGGCAGCAGTACTACTGTTCATAAAACTGTCAGGGTTTGATATTGATTTTCAATTGGAGGGATTACTTTAACCAACGAAAATTCAATGCTGCTTAAAATGCACTGATGAATACTCACTGTAGCATTCCATTTCATAAATAATAGCAACACAATATTTTCTCATGGAAACTTTCTGTAACTGATGTGAAAGAACAGATGCTGAAGAACATGTCAGTACGGCCATCTGAGGCTGACTTATAACACCAGAGGCATTACTTTTCATTCAAACCTTGTACTTTGTAGCCAAACAACTATCAGCATGCATTTTCATTTTCTCACTTTGTATGAAGACAAATGTCCTTGATATATAAATCAAAGCTAAATTGGTAAAAACCAGCATACTTTTGTATCAGATTTACCGTATTTTTCGGAGTATAAGACGCACCTTTTTACCCCCCAAAAGAGGGTGAAAACTTGGGTGCGTCTTATACAACGAATGTAGCCCCACCCACCCACCCAGCCCCACCCTTTGGCCTCTGTCTTCCAGCAATTTACCTGCTTGCAGGAAAGAGGGAAGAGCCTGTAAAGCCAAGCAAGTCAGTAGCAGTTTCCCGATGGACAGCTGATTAGGTTTGCCACATGGGAAAATGAAAGTGAAACTAACTGCAAAGAGGCAAATAGCTGGGAGAGACAGGCAGGTTTTTATTTTTGCTGAACTGGCTGCAAAGGGCTAAGTGAATAACTATAAATGCCTGTAGAATGTTCAAATTATTAGACTTATTTTTTAAAGACTGCTTTATTATTGTACTACAGCCAGGGCTCTCCAACCTTGGCAACTTTAAGACTTGTGGACTTCAACTCCCAGAATTCAACAGCCAGCTTTGTTAGCTTTGCTGGCTGTGGAATTCTGGGAGTTGAAGTCCACAAGTCTTAAAGTTGCCAAGGTTGGAGATCCCTGTAAATCTAGACAACTTAACAAAATAAAGAAGCTTTTTAAAATAAATGCTTGCTCTGAAGAGGCCCAATGCTATTGTATCTTCTTTTAAATAATAGAGAATAATGTATACTTCCAGAAATTTTAATTATTTTTAACAGCTCTGTACAAGTATAGTATGAAATGTAACAGTGTCCTGTTTAGTATTAGAGTTCAATTACCTTGGAGTAGATCTATTTAAATAATTGGGAAGAGTTAGTGTGACTACATTTAAGAAAACTTTCTGGCATAATGTACATTTCTCCAATTCTTTGCTATTTCTATGGGTCAGGCACACATGCACAGAAATACACAGCAAACAGTGTATACCATCTGTGCTGTTTGCTGTTTGCTGTTTGGCAAATTGCTTGGAGGCAGAGGCCTTTCTTCCTTGTTTTCCTCCCCCAAAACTAAGGTGTGTCTTATACTTCGGTGCGTCTTATACTCCGAAAAATACGGTAAATCTGAATCTCCAATTTTTTTTGTCTAATTTTGTTTTTCTGTACACTGTGAAGGATTCTTGAAAAGCCTGGGATGCTTCATAGTGGAGCACTGCAAATGAGATTTTGCTGAATAATCTTGAAGCATACAATAAACTTCTGTTTATAGATTATTTCTAAAATGCATTAATTATAGCATTATAGAAGTAATGTTATAATAATGCATTATTGTTCTCTGTTTGACTCCATGTACAGAAGACATAATACTGTACAGAAGACGTATTACTGTCATAATACTGGCAATTACTAGGTAAATTGAATTAGTCTATTTTTGTCCTCTGTAGAGATTTTATAAGACTGACTATATACAAAATATGAGCAAGCTAAAGTAATTCCATATATAGAAATTGTATTAGTAAATTTGATGAGTATACTAAGTGTGACAATGGATTTTTATGTTTCCCCTACAACTGGAGACCCGTGCTTATATGGAAGAATCATTTAATGAATCAACTTGAGTATCTGAACAGCCCAGAGATTTTCTTGATGCAAAAACTGCGGAATTGCTACTGCAAGTACTTCCACCACTTTATCTGTGTTGCTTCTTGGTTTAAATGTAAGAAGACAACATTGGCTAGTTGTGTTTATCAGTCTTTAAAATCCTTCCAAAATAAAGCAGGATTAAACAATGTAAAAGAATACACAAGCAGAATAAAATGAGGGGAAAGCACAGTAAAATTATTTATAGATATCTGGAGTTACAAGCATTGGTGGTTCCAGAAGGTTGACATAGAGGAATGCTGTATAAAAAAATTCAAAACATATCAAGATACAAATTAATGGGATTGGTACACCATAGAAGGAAAATTGTTCCACTACACAGATACCCCTGTAAATAATGTTGCTTCTATACTGTAAGCAACAATTGCCAGGTAGCTTTACAGGAAAAAAGAACTCCTTCAAGCCATTAGATGTTTATGTCCTTGAAAACGTATTTGAAAATATTCTGGTTAACATGTTCTTCACGGTCATAGCATAGTCTGGACTATAATTCTTAAGTGGTCCAGAATGCAATGGCATGAGCATTGCCACAGCGTGCTCATGAGAAATGGTTATCAACTACATATCATAACTATCATGGCTGGTTATCAACTACAAAGCCCTTCATGGAATAAGGCCTGACTATCTGAGGTGCTGTCTTGCTTGCAACATTTCTGCCTGCCTCCCATCAAAAGGGACGTTGGTACTCACCTGTGAGACGTCCTTTCTCGTAGGGCAGAGCTAGCCTCCAAGGAATGGGTTAAATCTGCCCTCTAGCCAATAGGACCGAGTCTTAAAAAAGGTATAAATAGTGCCAACCTAGATTGGCACCCCCTCTTTTAATCGAGGGATAAAGTCAGACTCAATGTGCTTCTCCAAAACAACAAGAATTTATTAACTATATACAGAGAATTACCAGAGAATTAGAACTATGTATATGTGGAAGATCATAAACCAGACAATGAATAATTATGTACAATCATGGAGCCATAACTTCCAGCCAGCCCCAGATGTGGGAGGGACTTGGAGGCTAGCTCCGCCCTACGAGAAAGGACGTCTCACAGGTGAGTACCAACGTCCCTTCTCCATAGTGGGCGGAGCTAGCCTCCAAGGAATGGGACATACCAAAGCTGGCGTCCCTGGGCGGGTCATTCGTCCTGGCTGGGAAGATCGCCCAATGGCAACCCTGCCCCCAACACCCGCCTGCCGAAATCGGTCTCCTCCGAGGCATAGGCGTCCAACTTGTAATGTCGGACGAAGGGAGTCAGGGAGGACCAAGTGGCCGCCCTACACACCTCGGCGATGGAAGCCCTAGCATTCCATGCCGCGGACGTCGCAGCGCTGCGGGTGGAATGGGCTGTGAGACCCGACGGTCGGGGTAAGGACATATGTTTGTAGGCCAAGGAAATGGCTGCACGGATCCATCGTCCGATCGTTGCGGAGGACGCCTTACGACCCTGGTTAGAAGGGCGAAAAGTCACAAAGAGAGTCTCTGTGCGCCGAAGAGAGGCTGTACGTTTGAGATAGATGTCCAGAGCGCGCCTGACGTCTAGCATGTGCCAAGCACGTTCAGAGTCGGAAATCGGATTTTGAAAAAATGTGGGCAAGATGACTTCCTGCGCTCTATGAAAATGAGTATTCACCTTGGGCACAAATGCCGGGTCCAGGCGAAGAACCACCCTGTCGCTATGAAAGACACACAGGTCCTCGCGCACAGACAGGGCTGCGAGTTCAGATATGCGCCGCGCGGAAGTGACGGCCACGAGGAAGGCAACTTTAAAGGACAGATGCGCCAAAGGAATAGTGTCCAAGGGCTCGAAGGGGGCTACAGTTAGGGCGGAGAGAACTTTGGACAAGTCCCATGTGGGGAAACGGTGCACCACTGGGGGACAAAGATTAGTGACCCCCTTCAGGAATTGTCTCATTAGCGGATGAGCGGAGAGCGAGTCTAGGTGCGGGCAGGACAACACAGTCGAAAGCGCCGCAACCTGTCTGCGCAAGGTGTTGGGAGCGAGGCCCTTGGCGAGCCCCTGCCGCAAGAATTGGATGACGTTGATGATGGATAAGTCAACCGGCGAGTATCCCACCTGCGCGCACCAGCCACAAAAGGCTCGCCAGGTGGTGGAATAGATCCGCTCCGTAGACGGCCTTCTAGAGGCCAACATGATTGAAGAGATATTGTCTGGAACTAAGCGGTGTTGCAGAGTGATCCGCTCAAGCGCCAGGCGGTCAGTTGTAGCCAGTGCGGCTCTGGATGATGCACTGACCCCTGGGCAAGCGACCACTCTGTCGGCGGGATCCGCCAGGGAGGTGACGCGGACAGGGATATAAGGTCCGCGAACCAAGTCCTCCTGGGCCAATGTGGGGCGAGGAGAATGATCTCTGCCTTCAGCAATATTACCCTCCGTACGACCTTGGGGATCAACGGAATAGGTGGGAAGGCATATAAGAGTTCCTGCGGCCACCGGCAGCGTAGAGCGTCCGTATCCGCCGCGCCCGGGGTCCGGAACCTGGTCACAAACCTGGGGAGTTTGGCGTTTGCCGGTGTCGCGAATAGGTCCACGGTCGGTGGTCCGAAGCGGGCGGTGATCTCCTGAAAAATGTCCGGGTGTAAGGACCACTCTGCCGGGTTGATAGCATTCCGGCTGAGCCAGTCTGCTGTGGTGTTGTCGACACCGGAAATGTGTTCCGCCGTGATTGAAGGCAGGTACCGCTCCGCCCACAGCCCCAGAACCATTGCCTCGTTCATAAGGGCTTTGGAGATGGTGCCCCCCTGACGATTTATATGCGCTTTTGTCGTCACGTTGTCCGTGAGGACGAGGATGTGACGGCCGGTCAGATGCGGTTGAAAATGGGCCAGAGCCAACCGAACTGCTCTGAGCTCTAACAGGTTTATTGGCAGAACCTGTTCCTTCCTGGACCATGTCCCCTGGGCGACTAGAGAGTCGGTGTGGGCCCCCCAGCTGGTGGTGCTGGCATCAGTCGTCAGGGTCGTCCTTTGCGGTTCCAGGAAAAAGGAGCCCTTGCTGAGGGCGGGCGATGACCACCACTGGAGCGACCTCCTTGCTGACACCGGCAACCAGACCCTTACAGGGGAGTTGCTGCGATTTGCCCGCTGGAAAGGGAGAAGAAACCATTGAAGGTCCCTGGAGTGCAGATGAGCCCACGGAACGATATGTATCGCGGAAATCATTTTTCCCAGGAGGGAAGACAGCTGGTTTAGGGGAACCCTTGGTTGGGCCAGAACTAGCTGGACGATCTCCAATATGCTGTCTCTCCATTCCTGGGACAAGTAGACCCTGCACTCCAGGGAGTCAATAATGGCCCCCAGATGGGTGACCCTGGTGGAAGGGGACAACTGGCTCTTACCCAAATTAACGAGGAACCCATGGTGTTCCAGTGTGTTGAGGGTTACCTGGATGTCCTGTTGGGCCTGAGACAGGGAAGAGGACTGGATAAGTATATCATCCAGGTAACACTGGACACGCACGGGGAGAGCCCTGAGGTGGGCTGTCAAGGCGGCCAGAACCTTGGTAAATACCCTTGGCGCTGACGACAGGCCGAAGGGCAACGCCTGGTATTCATAATGCACGCCTGCATAGCAAAATCTGAGGTATTGGCGATGGGATGCGTGAATTGGAACATGGAGGTAGGCCTCCGTCAAGTCAATTGAGGCGAGAAAGTCGCCGCGCCTAATACCCACTAGAATTGATTGTAGGGTGTGCATCTTGAATTTTCTGTACCTGACATATCTGTTAAGGCGTTTCAGATCGAGAATTGCTCTCCATCCCCCCGAGGATTTTGGAACCACAAATAAGATGGAATAAAAACCTTGCCCCTGCTGGTCCTCGGGCACACGTTGGATGGCTCTAATGTCCAACAGGTGCTGGATTGCCTGATCTACGAGGACGCGTTTGGAAATGTTTGAAGACAAGGGGCAGCGTAAGAAAAACCTCGGAGGGGTGGAAATAAATTCCAGGTACAGTCCTGTCGACAGGGTTTGTAAAACCCATGCGTCATTGGTGATTTCCTCCCACCGACTGGCAAAGGATGCCAGTCGACCCCCAATGGGAGGGATCGGCTCAGATCTACTTATACCGGCGGTAAGGGCGGCCACCGGCTCCTCTAAAGGGCCGTTTGGATTGCCCATCCCGGTAAGGCCTGTCAGCAGCCGTTCGCTGACGTGGAGCATAGGAGCTCTGAGGGGCCGTATACTGACCCTGAGAATTGCCATACTGTCCCTGATTAGATGGATAGTTACTTTGGTATCTATTATAGGGGGTCTCCGATGCCCTGGAGCCCTTACGGTAGGGGGGGCTCTATTGGAATTTTTCTTAGTGTAAGAGGGGAGAACCTTCCTCTTGTCCTTGGTTTCCGTAGTTATACGGTCCAAGGCGGGGCCAAACAGGCACTGACCCGAGATCGGGGCCGCAGCTAACTTCCACTTATGGCGGAGGTCAGCCGGCCAGCTGCGGAGCCAATGCATCCTCCTCGCCACAACGGCCGTCCCCATTGCCCTGGCCGCAAAGCGCCCCGCTTGGAGGGTCGTGTCCGACGTGAATTGGGCAGCAGCGATCAGTTTATTTATGTCCTGGTGTGCCCTGGTGTCTGCCTGCGGGATGTGGGCTTGCAGGCCGTGTAGCCACTTAAGGGAGGTTTGACAGAAGAACGATGCCGTTGTGGAAGCCTTAACGGCCCAGGCAGCCGCCTGATGAGTCCGTTGGAGAATGGACTCCGTCCGACGTTCCTCTGGTCGCAGCAAATCATCCGGGTCCCCCGGGACAGGGGCGTTGGAGTAAAGCGCCAACACCGGTGGGTCGACGTCTGGAACCGGGAGGTGTTGTGCCAGCTGAGAGGAAACGTTAAAGTAACGTTTATCAGAATTGGTGGGTGACGGTCCCGTAGCAGGAGACTGCCACTGTTTAGTGACGGCTTCCACGAAGAGCCGTGGAGTTGGTATCACCTCCGCTGGAGACGCAGCAGCCTCGCCAAAAATTGGGTCACCCAGATCCATCGTGGCCGGAGGGTCGGTTGCGGACGGCGGAATGTTAGCTGTTGCCTTTGCCTTGTGCAACAGGGACCGAAAGAGGCTGGGGTGGAAGAGAGCGGTGGAGGTTGATGGTTCCGGAGCCAAGTCCTCATCCTCAGACAGTTGGGGCTGGAGATGGTCATCGGCCACCTGCCTGTCGTCAATTTCGCCCTCTTCTCTCTCCAGGTCCCCCAGAGGGATGGGCGAGCTGTGGAGGGAGTAGTCGTCCGCTTCCAGCTCGTCCGAGGACACCGGAGCCGGGATCGGAGGAGGTGAGGCAGCCCTGCGCGTGGCTGGCGGTTGAGATGCCATGGCCCTGACTGCAGCCTCAATGCCCCGCTTTATTGCTGCGTCCATGCGCTGCTGTACGGCGGGATCCTCCAGTGGATCCTCGTAGGGGGTGGTGTCCCTACGCAGATTGGGCGGTTCGGTGGCCCTTGTGGCCCCCCACACATCACCCTCACGCAGGCAGATCGATGGATTGTCCAGAGAGACATTGCCTGGTGATGTTGAGTGCCGGGCCTTATGGGCAGGTGCTCCTTGCTGGGCACCCGCAGGAGGGCGGCCTGGAGTCTCCTGAGGGAGAGGGGAACCCTGGTGTGTAGTGCCCATAGTCCCAGAGTGGGGCTTTGAGGGGCCTCTGGCGTCCCCCTTGTCGCTAGGCTTTGATGACTTTTTTGATTTGGGAGGTGGAGGTGCATGCGTTGGAGACCTGTCTCTGCTACCGTTGGTGGTACGTGGCAGGTGAAGGTCATCCACTTGCTCCTTGGGGGGGCAGGGTCTGCTGGACTTTGATCTGGCTTTGCCAGACTTGCTTGTCCCCTCAGCCATATGTGCAGATAGTTTGCCTGTCACTTTAAGAATGAGTCCCAGTGACAGCTGGCTGCGCTCCCTGTTTCCTGGTGCTTATCGGCAAGTAAATAGAGCAGAAAAAAAGGCGGAACGTTTTATTTTACAGGTCCAGCGACGAACGGCGTCTCAGCAGCCTTCCGATGCTGCCGACGAGAGAAGGACTGACTGCGCGTGTGCGCGCGCTCCTCGCTCGCCGAGCCAACACCCGGCAGCAGCAATAGTTCAGCTCTGATTGGGTGCCGTCCCGACCAATCAGAAGGCAGCAGGGCCGAAATTCAAAATGGCCGCTGGTGACGTCGCCGAGATCCGAAGGAGACAACTGCCGTTCCCGCCAATTTTGGAAGGCTCGAATGGCCTACGAAGGAGCGTCGGCCTGACAGGAAGACTGCTGGAGCAGCCGACGATCGGGGGAGCGAGAGGCCTAGCAGAGATAGGGATCTGCTGGAGGCGGCCGGACGAAACGCGACGAGGCGATTTCTACCGGCTATAGGAGGATCGCTCCAGCCGGAGGGAGAAAGCCGATGGCCGCCCAAGCGCCGGGCTTCTGCGGCACGGTAAGCTACGTTTTCTGGCTTTCCCCCTGAATCAACTTAGAAGGAGCTGGTAATGTGGCTGACAGGTGTCCTCTTCAAGGAGACAATTATGGTCAGCTGTAACTTGTCAGAAACGGCTCAGGCGGCCGCCTGAGCCGTGCTCAACCCAAAAGTTATTTGACAGCTGTCAGATGGGGAGACTTTAGATGTAAAATCAGCAAGATGGAAAGAAACTCACAGAGATGACAATCTGGATCAATAGCGGTGGAACTGGCCTCCAAGGTGGAAAAGCACAATTGCCCTTTGGCTACAGACCGAGATTAAAAGAGGGGGTGCCAATCTAGGTTGGCACTATTTATACCTTTTTTAAGACTCGGTCCTATTGGCTAGAGGGCAGATTTAACCCATTCCTTGGAGGCTAGCTCCGCCCACTATGGAGAAGTGGGTGTTCCCCATGTCCCATCTATTCAGAATTTCTATTCAGAAATTCAAGGGAACTTGAAAAATGAGTCTTCTCTATCACAGTGCCTGCCCTTTGGGGAAAAAAATTCCAAAGAAGCTCAATCTGCCAATTCTGAAACTTTTAAACTATGTTTTCATATATATACAGAAAGATTAAAGTATGCAAGGTATACAAAGCATGCAAGCGAATCATATGGTTTTGTACAATGTTTTCTGATCACATTCTCCAGATTTGATGTAGGCATGTCCATGAGCTGGAAAAATACTAAGTTTACAGTGTCAGCAAAGAAAAATCTTTCAAGCCCAATACTTATTAAAGCTGTGTGTGTGTGTGTGTGTGTGTGTGTGTGTGTGTGTGTGTGTGTGTGTGTGTGTGTGTGTGTGTGTGTGTGTGATGCATTTATATATTCACAACTTCTGCTCCAACACTCTCCAGAGACTTAGTAGAAGCAACAGTACTACCTTGCTATGTGCTCAACCAGTGGCATTATTGTTCATCGTGGTTGAACTAATGCATTTAGTTGAATTGATTGATTGAATTAATGCATTTATGGACTGAGTACAGCTGGATGTACACATGTGCACCAATTTTTCAATGTGAAATGTTCAATGGGCCTACAAAACTGTTCATACTTGTAGTGTAAAGGACCTTTGTATTCATCAATTCAATAAATATATACATCCATAAAGGATGTTCCCAGAGAATTGTAAGTAGGAAGAAAAAAAGCAGAAACAGAAAACAGAATAAGACCTCAGCATTTGGACAACTTATTGGAAAAGTGGCCTTTTTAATGGTATTTTAGCCCTAATTTAAGTTCAGCACTTTAAAAATAAAAAAACCTTAAATTAGTTAAGTTAATCTGAGATATAAATGATATACAAATGTAGATAATTACACACATAGATTCATATATGCATACATGAAGATTTTATCTTAAACCAGTGAGACTTAAATGGGCTTATCTGTATTATTTTCTTAAGTGGCAAATCTGTGATCAATACTTTGAAACAATAGTTTCTCAGCTGAGATGCATACTCTGCAGCAGAACATATTCTGAATATTTTTCCTCCTCTTTGTGTACCTTCCTTTTAAAATGTGTTCTTCCCTTTTAAGGGAGGTTTCTTTCTCACCAGGAAAGGCAAACAGGATGGATACGAGAAAAAGAACCCTTTTTCTTGATGACTGCATTATGTAGCATTTCAAAAGCTATCTATGAAAAAATAGAAGGAAAAAAAACCCATAGTCAGAGACAAAGGAAATGATCTATAAAAAGATGTCCCTGAATGAAGGCTGGTGACTAATACTTATAAGTACGTTGCAAAATGCAGCAATGGGAAACAAACAATCTAATTATATAGAAGATTGTCATCTTGGTAAAATATGACTCCTGAGCATCAGAGGCTTTAAAATGTAGCCAAGTTGGCTTACTTTGTGAATTGACTTATAGCCTAAACATATTCCCTTTACCTCTTTATTTTGAAATGTGGTTGGTAGTTTCAATATGAATTATCAATTCAAAATTATTTATCAGTTACAAAATAGACAATTTATAGCAATAGCACTTAGACTTATATACCACTTCACAGTGCTTTACAGCCCTCTCTAAGCTGTTTACAGAGTCAGCATATTGCCCCCAACAATCTGGGTCCTCATTTTACCCACCTCGGAAGGATGGAAGGCTGAGTCAACCTTGAGCCTGGTGAGATTCAATCTGCCAAACTGCTGGCAGCCGGTGATCAGCAGAAGTAGCCTGCACTACTGCACTCTAACCACTGCGCCACCGCGGCTCTATAGATGGTGGGCGGCTGATATCTCATCACTTTTTTTTTTAGTATTCTGCAATGTTTCCTAGGATTGTGCTACAAATTTTGGTGACAAACCACAAATAATAACTATTATTGCATAAAAGTTTGGGCAGTTTTCACTTAACACAGTTAGTTACTTTTTAAAAAACAAAATCCAAATTTCTCACAGTAGCTTTCCAATAGCTTACTTTCGCTTTTATACTGACAATGTCAATAAAGCGTTTAGATTAAAATATGCAATCTTTTCCTGTTTTAAGCAAGCTGTCCCCATTGAGAATCCTGAACAATTTTAGCTTTGGATCAAATTTGGAAATAAATTATTACAAAGGTTACAGTGATCTCCTCTCACAATCTCCTCTCACGTATGCTGAAGTAGCTTGGAGGGCATTTTATGATAATTAATAGCCTTGGTTATTCTTGGTTAGAATCTTCTTTTACATTTAAATAACTAAATCCAGAATGAACCAACAAAAGCAAGCACTAAGAGATTGTTCTCACATATAATTATATTGTGCTTTCATTAATTCAGGGGTCTCCAACCTTGGCAACTTTAAGACTTGTGGACTTCAACTCCTAGAATTCCTCAGCCAGTGCGCTGGCTGAGGAATTCTGGGAGTTGAAGTTCCACAAGTCTTAAAGTTGCCAATGTTGGAGACCTCTGCATTAATTTATTATATTTAGATCTGGATACCTGGCTCTGTCAGAAGAGTGAGAGGGACTTCGTTCAAGGATCTACAAGCCAAATTGGCCAACAAAATGGCCTATCCATTTAGGATCACAGAGAGGCAATGTCATTCCTAAAGACACTCAATAAACTTTTTATTGTGCAGGGTGACCCAGCCAGCAGTGTCCTTACTCTTGTCGTGTCAGGAAGGAGGGAGAGGAAGAAGGCATCCACCCGGTGGGCTGCTTGCCTCCACCTTCTTTCAACGGAGAAGACAGATGGCGGGTTATAAAACTGACACTCAGCTTGAAGCGGGGATGGGCGGGCGTACGAAGCAAACTGCTCCTCTCTGGCCGGACAGCTAGCTGGATGGTTAGGAAAGTTCCCCGACTCTTCCTTCTGCTGTGGAGGAAGAAAAAACAAACATACTTCAAGATCTTGCGAGCAAGGCACTCAGACGCAACTGAGGTTGCAAGAAGCCCCAGCAAGCTTTAAATCGAGGCGGGTGGTTTATAGAAGGAAGGAGTGTTCTCCACATGCTCTGAGGGGATTTTAAAATTTTGGTTTTGTAAATTTTTTAAAAAAAATTCCCCTTCATGGGCCCCCTTTGAGCTCCATGGGCCCCGGAACAATGTACTGGCTGCATCCCCTCTCCCCAGGCCTGGACACTGATGAGGTGGGCACAGCAGCACCTGCATTTTCTGTATGAGAAGAGCATATTTTCCTTCCCCTGTAATTACCATTTTCTATAGAGGGATAATTGAAAGCATCCTGTCATATTGTATTACTGTATGGTTTGGAAGCATTGCTTTTTTTATTAGGAAGACTGTGCAGAAAGTGGTGAGGATAGCAGAAGAGATTATTGTATGCTCATGTCCTTCTGTTCAGGATATGGCATATAAACGCTACTTACTCAGGATTTGCAGTATTGTCAGGGATGATACACATCGTCTCCATAACCTGGTGGTTTTTAGTTTTTTTGTTACCTTCTGGGAGGCCCTGTCCAGAGTTATACACCAAATCAGAAATATGGTATATTTTCTAAAGAGAGTAGTCATTAGATTATGATAAGTATATACTTGCAAGTAAAATATTAACATGATATTGAAATGGACTTAAGATAACCCACCATGATGTTTTTGAAATCAAAGTTTTCAAGTTGAGATACATGATTTATCATTCAGCTGAATAGATGAGAAAGGAATATTTGAAACATCTTTACTTTTACCCTTAGCTTTACCTAGAACATCAGGAAAATGCATAATGATTCATAAGTTTCTATAGTCAGAGCCACTTCAAGAATGTACTGGGTTAATTTGCTCTGTATTGAAGATGAAGCTACCTTTATCAATTGCAATAATGTATCTTCCATCAATTGTACTGGGACTTTATTAAAATATGGCTTATATCTAATGTGCATTATTTATATAATTATAATTATAATGAGGTATACTTTTAAAACATGCCTCTAAATTTGAACAAAAATAGATGTTTTCTCTTTCAATCAAAATGCTTGGAAATATTCTGTATCATAAATATTTCCCCTCCCCCATTTTTCCTTTGTATAACTGCCTTCACACTTGCTATGACTCCCACCAGATGGCTGACTGTTTTTAATTGTATATATTCAATTTAAGAGAAAGGGAGTCAAGATATTGTAAACATATTAAATCATGAAGGAAGAAAAAAACATTCTGTTTATCAGCAGAACAAGTGAATCCTGCTTGAAATGCAATCATCCCTCACTAGAGGATAAAAAGAAGCAACGTGATGAATTTTTAAAAACAAAATTAGAAATGAGGGATGATTGGCTCATTTCTGTTCTACTGTAGATACAGAGATGTCTTATGGGAATTGAAAGAGTCACGAATAAGCCTTCATATTTCTTTATGGCAGTACAGCTGCACTTGTGCCAATCAATAATTCCTTGATCCTCAGAGTAACATTTTTAGTTGGCTGTCCTGTAGCCAAACTACAAGACTTTGCAAAACCTGCTGCTTCACCTGATCCTCCTAAATATGAGTTAATTAAATTATCCATAAATCTAAGGATTTGATAATGTAACCTCTTCTAGCCTAAACTTAACTCTTGGGTGTCTCTCCAAATGCTGCAGTAAATGGTATTTTTAAAAATACGTTTACAATATCTCAACTCCCTTTCTCTTAAATTTAATAAAAAGAAAGAAAAAAGAATGTAGGGAACAAGCGTGTCAATTTAATGTTACAAATTCAGTTTCATTTTTATCTTGATCCCTCTCATTATAAATAGCAGATTTTGATCATAAATTACCATATAGTTTTGGTCTAGACCAGCACTTCTCAACCAGTGCCTCTCTCAACCCAAGCTGGCTGGGGAATTCTGGGAGTTGAAGTCCATACATCTTATAGTTATCAAGATTGAGAAACATTGGTTGCAATGTTCATGCTATGCTCCAATAGTTTTATGCAGAAAACTGCATAAATGGCCACGATTGGCTCTCATGAAATATTTCTTGCCACAACTTCTTGAGGTAAAGGTGATGGAACTTGGCTCATCATGACCTTGTTTGGGAGCCTCCTCCTGATTTTCAATGCTTCACTGTAAATTCACTGCATAGTGCACTAGAAGTCCCTTTCAAATTCTTGAAGTGCCAAATGAGGTCATCAAAGCAATGGGCAGTTTTTCTGTGCTTTTTTACAAGGAGTTATAAAAGGGTCATGTGGCTCCCAAATCCACTTAAGGATATACTTCACATGGACCATCTTTGACATGACCACCTCTTCATAGTTTTGTACAGCTCTGTCCCCCAAAGTTCTACTTAGAAAACAAGAGATTCACTTTCATAAAGCTGAACCACAAAATTGTCATTTTGAAATTATTTTAGATGTTGTACCTTTTGTGTTAAAAATAACTTTCATTTTAAAATTGTACTGTTAATACAAATGGATTTCGTTTTGTTCATGTCCCAGTGAAAAACACATTCAATGTTCTTGCTTCCATTGGATACAGAATGCACAAAACAACCACAGTGCCAGAAAGATTTATGATTAAAATATAAATTTTTCAGAGTACCTGATAATCTCTCCACTGAACCTCTCCTCCCAAGAGAGCAAGGCACTGTGAGATAAGTGTTCTCTTATAGCAGCTGTTTGCTTTCCTAACAATGTTATATAGCCAGTGACTAACCTTTCCAATTTCCCCCCAGTCCTCTGATACATTCAGAAAATGATAACATTTTTGAAAAGAAAGTGATAGCAGACAAAATAGCTCTCTGTGAAAAAAACTTTCAGGACTTATTTATTTATTTTACAGAAAATAATGTAAGCATTTAAAAGAAACATGGCCCTAATTTCATTTTGGCCCAAACCACATAGGACAGTCACACTTTTTAGCAAGCAAAATTGAAGTGACAATTTTCTTCCAGTACTCCTGCAGCTAATGACCCTGGTTATTTGCCATAAGTCCTCTGAGTTCTCTAGCCCATTTGCCATCTTATGTCCAGGAACTCCAACACCTAGCATGCTCCATGTTGACCAGGTGCTGACCAATCTGGTATGGGTTTCTATAAATTACGTCCCACCATATTGTTAACGGGAGAAATATTCTTCGTCTGGCTCTTCTGATAAGATCTGTTCACTATGGTTGAAAATCTGGCATAATTCTCATCTTCTTCAGATCACACAAACCAAAAAACCAAATCAAGGCTGTGCCTCACTGGCTTATTATTACGATTTGTTGCAGTTTGTCAGATGTTTAGACTGGATATTTATTCTATTCTTATTGTTGTTTGTTGTTGTTATTTAATCTTCAATTTGATTCACAGTCTCAGACTGGTAAAAATTTAACAGTTCAAGACCTAACCAATGACCTAAGAGCTGTTAAGGTAACATCTGAGAATATAGGCAGTTCTGAGTAAGGTGGTTTTTTGCAAAATCAGAACATTCAGATCTGATTAGTTCAACATTTCCATGTACTGTATCTAGGCAACACTTTGGATATTGCTCCAAGAGCTCCTATTACTATTGGTACAACCATTGATTACTTTGTCCACAATCACTCAACTTCAATTTTCAGATTGAGGTATTACATTATTTTTCTAGTTGTTTTTCTTCAATTCGTGTATCAACTGGTATTGCAATATTAATGAATCAGACTTTTCTCTTTTCCACAATAGTGATGTTAGAAATGTTGTCAGCCAGATGTCTGTCTGTTTGGATTCAAATGTCCTGCAAGATCTTGAGCTGTTCATTTTCAAGAACTTTGTCAACTTTTGCTGCAGTTGAACCAGGAGTGAAATTCAATTTTTTCCTACTGGTTCTGTGGGCATGGCTTGGTGGGCGTGGCAGGGGAAGGATACTGCAAAATCTCCATTCCCACCCCACTCCAGGGGAAGGATACTGCAAAATCACCATTCCCTCCCCACTCCTGGGAGAAGGATATTGCAAAATCACTATTCCCTCCCCACTCCAGGGGAAGGATACTGCAAAATCACCATTCCCTCCCCACTCCTGGGAGAAGGATATTGCAAAATCTCCATTCCCACCCCACTCTGGGGCCAGCCAGAGGTGGTATTTGCCCGTTCTCCAAACAACTCAAAATTTCCGCTACCAGTTCTCCAGAACATGTCAGAACCTGCTGAATTTCACCCCTGAGTCAAACCCAAACTTCTGACAAAGCTTCCAATGTATGATTTTGGCAGCATAAACATAATGTTGTAGATAATCAGTTTGTGAGATTTTGCTGCAGCCACTGATAAGGTGATCCACTGTTTCATCTTTCTTGTTGTATAAATGACATTTGCTCTTGTTTCTGGTGTGTTGAATTTTTGCTTTCGTGGAATTGGTCTGCAAGGCTTTTTCTTGGGCAACCAAAATGAAGCCTTCAGTTTCTTTTCTCAGCACTCCTAATCTCAACCAGCTCCATGTTAGCTTTGTATGTACCTTTCCTTCAATGTCCTTCAGATACTGTTTGTGTATAGGCTTTTTTTTCCAGTTAAATATTCTTTTGATATTCTTTTTTGATATTCTTTTTTTCAATCTTGTTGTTTTTCAAGAGGTTTCCTTGTTCATCTCCTTCAGCAAAGGCTCTTTTGCTTTTTTATGTAGTCATTTAAGCTGTGTTTTTCCTCTTCCATAGTTTGTTTCACCTGTAAGAGATCTCTGCCACCCTGAGATCTAGGCAATCAATACCATTTTTGGGTTCAGAGCATGGTGCATTGTCATTAGTTTTCTCATTTTTCAATCCAAGTTATAAAGTTCTAGCTGAGTCCAATCAATTATTACAGCTATCGTATTACAGGCGTTAATTACCTTTATGATATTTCCTGCACTTAGCTTTGATCTCAAGATTTTCTGGACTCGCTTTATGTATTTTGTTGAAGTAGTTTCCTTGACTTGGTTGTGCAACAGGTCAGATTCTTCCAAAACTCCTAAGTACTTGTACCCTCTGGTGTTACTGCTTTTATCAACTCTTCATAATCAAGTTCGAATCCATCATCGTCAATATTTTTTCCTGCTTTAACAGCAATTGTTGCACATTTGTCAATGCCAAATTGCATTTCAATGTCTCTGCTAAACTCCGCAGTGCTTTTCACAAGTGAACTCAATTCAACTTTTGTTTTTCCCAACAGTTTAAAATCATCCATGTAGAGCAGGGCTGTCAAACTCATGGACCACGGGCCAGATGCGTCACGTGCTGGCCATACCAACACCCGATTTTCTATTACTTTCTCTATTTTATTGTCCCACCAGTTCTTGCTTACAGGCAAATGATATTTCTTGCACCATTGTTGCTACTTTGTCATGCTGATGCTTGTACTCAATCTGTGTGATCTTCTATCAGCAGCTTACCACATGGTCCACTGTTTCTTCAGCTTCTTTGCATAGGTGGCACTTACTGTCTGATTCTGGCTTTGTATGTCCTTAAGGTTTGGTCTTGTGCAGCTAGAATTAGTCCCTCAGTCTATCATGTCCCCATCAGAGTCTGAATCTGAAACGGAAGATGAACAGCTGACAGAGAGCGGAGAGTGGCTCCGTTGGGTGTGGAGGAAACTGGGGAAGGGCAAAGTCAGGCTGGGCAAAGCAGGGGAGAGATAGAACAAGGGAGAGGGGGTTCATATGAAGACCAAGGCCCACCCCCTCCTCATCCTAGGGCATGCAAGGAAGAACGCAGAAGAGAGCAACATGGGTTGCGTGGCTTACAAGGAAGGAAAAGGCCCTGATTCCCTTCACAAGGCACACCTGGGGATGGAGTTTAAAGGAGAGGCAGTTGGGAGGGGCGTTTGTCAGGAACAAAAGCTGAATTCATATAGTGTTGAGAGTTGTGGCCTGCATTCCTGGCATTCCTCCTGACTGTTTGAATTATTGTTGTGCTTCTGTGTGCTTATCTTGTCTTGCTGGAATTATTGCCGTGAATTCTTCGCTTCTGGGACTCATTATCTTGCCCTGCTGGAGTGATTGATTGCAGTCATTCTGCTTACAGCGTTTGGACTGGAGTAACTGCAGCCAGAAGCTGCTGCAGGTTTGTGGGAGAGCTTTTCTCCAGGCCGGAGAGTAAATGGGACGTTGGGGACAAAGTTGGTGCCAATAAAGGGACTCATACCAGTTCTCTGGCTGTGTTGCCTTTGTGCCATGCCCCAGGTCATCACACAGTCTCTTTCTTCAACTTTCCTGCTCTTATCCATTACCAGGTTTGCTATTATCTGCTTTCCCTACTATTTTTTTTAATGTACTGGCCATGTAGTGCTTTGTCTTCCCATGCTTCCACTCTGTACTTCATTTGGTCTTTCTTGTAGGCCAGTTTGGTCTCTCCAGTAGTCAGTAAGCCTTCCTATATACCAGGGGTGTCAAACTCACGTCATCACGGTGGCATTACATGATGTATCAGGACTTTTTTCCCCTTCACCAAACCAGGAATGGGTTTGGCCAGCGCATGATGCATCTGGCCCATGGGCCAGGAGTTTGATAGCCCTACTATATACTAACCAGTGTATCTTCATCTTTGTCCTTCAGATATTCTTCCAAAGCCATTTTTTTCTTCTTCAACCATCTGATGTACTTGCAACATTCCAAGCCTACATATGTGCCTTGGTAGGTAGAGTCTGTCAATGTCACTTTGTGGATGAAGGACATGATTCATTGTCATTATTTTTCTGGTTTTCCTATCTTTTGCTTTTAGTCCTGCTTCAGTCAGTTCAGTTCACTATTGCAACTGTGTATCTAATGACTGGAATTGCCCAGGTGTTGATTGCCTGGATGGCATTTCCTCCGTTGACTTTGGATTTTAAGATCTTCTTCACTCTCTTGATGTATTCACCTCTAATCTTTTTCTTGACTTCAGTGTGCTTGATGTTGTCAGCTTGAAGGATAACCAGGTATTTGTAGTAATCATCTTCATCTAGACTCTTAATGTTATGTTTGTGGGGCATCTTGATTCCTTCAGTTTTCATTATTTTTCTTCTTTAATAGTGAATGTGGCATATTTGTCCAATCCAAACTCCATTGCAATATCTTGGATATATACTTATATACGGACAGTGTTAAGCAGCGATTCTATTTCAGATGGAGTTTTTCCATACAGATTCAGTTCATCCATGTAAAGAAGGTGGGATAGTCAGACAGATACTTTTGATGTTTCATGGCCATGGCCTGAGTTACTATTGTTGATGGAGGAAACAGTGCAATGACAAATAGTAGTGGTGATAGTGAATCTCCTTGAAATATTCGTCTCTTGATATTAACTTCTCCCAGTCTCTCACCATTGACCTGCAACTATGCCTTCCATTGTACCATCAATCTTTGCACAAAGTTTCTGCTCTTTCTACTGACTCCTGTTATTTCAAGGGACTTGATTAACCAGTCATGTGGCAGAGAATCAAATGCCTTTTTGTAGTCAAAAATTTAGGTTGGTCTTCCTTCTCATGCAGCTTTCCAAAATCATTTTATCAATTAAAGGTCAAGGGGCTGATCTTTTGTACCTCTGCTATTGGTGTGGTTTCCTTTCTGCTCAAGATGAGATGCTTTTGGACTGCATCAGCTACCACATTGGTTAGCAATTTGAAAGTTGTTGGTAAGCAAGGATTTTGGCCTGTAGTTGCCTGGTGCTGCCCATTTTGCTGGATCTTTCATTATCAGGTAGGTTTTCCCAGATATTAGCTACTTTTCAATTTCACCTCCTTGTAATATGTATGTTGTTAAACTGCTTGACAACAAGTGATATAGACTAATTAGATGTTTCAACCAAAAACCATGCAGTTCATCCTCACATGGTACTGACCAATTATTGATCTTCCTTGTTCTTTTCTCTATCATTCTGCAGTTATTACTAGTTCTTTCTTTGCAACTTCTTTTTTATTCGTATCCACCTCTTTTAACCAAGCTGCATCCTTGTTGTATTTCTTTGGGTTATGCCATATCTGTGCCCAGAACAGCACTGTTTCTTCCTTGTTAGGTACTGACTGATTCACTGTAGTTTCTCTATTGATGGATTGGTAGAAATGTTTCTGATTGGATTGAAATTGGAGGTTCTGCTTATAATTTGCAATTTGAGCTTTGTATCTGCTGGTCTTCTTGGCTATGGCTGTTATTTGCTGCTTTATTATTTCCAGTGCTTCCTTGATCTTCCTTGTTTCTAAGTAGTATTTCTTGATTAGGTATTCTTTTGTCTTCTTGTTCTTCAGCTTTTCTTTCATATGTTCTAGCCCGCTTGCATCTGATTTCAAATTGCTGATCTTATTTAACTGTCTTCCATTTTTGTGGTGCATGGTTTGTTTGTTTTTTCTCTGTTGATTTTGCATCCCAGGTATTCAGTTATATACTATTGTATATTCAGCTGTGCTGTACATTAGTTGGTTTGTTTCATGCAGTGAGTTAGTCCTTGTAGTTGATATTGCAGTATTTGCATCTTTTAACATTTGTGCTAGCTGTTTCTTTGGAACAAGCTTCAATGCAGGCAGCCTTATTCTGATGTTTTTGTGCTGTTCTAGATGCTCAGTTATTCTTTGTTTCAATTCTTTTACTTCTTTAGTTAGAGGGCTTTGTTCTTCCTGAGGCAGAGGAGTGGGTGCCTGGTTTCAAAATGAAAACAATTGTATCTCTCTGCTGGATTTTTCTACTACCAACTCTCCCTGGTTTGCCTCTACATTCTGAGTTACTTCTGGCAAGTCTTTTATTTCTTTGCCCTGGGTGAACCTTTGCAGTTCTTCCAATTTTGCTTCTGTGAATACTTTATTTCGTATTATAAATTGATGTTGATCTGCTAGCCTCTGTTCTGTTAGTTCTGATTTTGGATGTTCTTTCCAGAACTGGTGCATTCATTTCAAATATCCTCTTCTTGTTGGACTTGATATGTAATAACAAATCATTATTTCTTTGTATTCCATCACTGTATATTTATGACAGGTAAACACATTTTCTTCCAATAGTTCTGGAGCTGCTGGCTCTTGTTGCTCAGCCAACAGTCCTGAGTCCTATAACACATTTTTCACCAGATATCCAGGAACTCCAACCTCTAGCGCGGATCTTGTTAACCCAGGCAAAACTCAAGCTGGTATGGCTTTCTGTAATTTATGTCTCACCGTATTTTTAATGGGAGAGACACTCTTTGTCTGACTCCCCAGATGACCTGTCCAGTATGGTTGAACCTCTGGCATAGCTCTCATCTTCCTCAGAGCACTTAAGCCCCACAATCACATCAAGGCTCACTGGGAGATTATCATCATTGTCATTAACACCATCATCATCAAAATCATCATCATCATCATCATCATCATCATCATCATCATCTCAATTCATAATATATCAAACTTGGCCAGTGCAAGTTGATAGATATGTCTGACTTTCCAGTCTGGGACTGAAAGGTTGCATTGCCCAAAATAATCCAGGTGGAGGTTTCTATGCCTAAAAAAGGACTTGAGTTTGTATCTGTCTCTTCCTACTCCAATACCTTAACCACTATACTGCACCAATTCTCAAAATATTAATACATGTTGGTAAATTGGGCATCGATTTTCCCTTAACACCTTTCAGGTTTTTCACAAACTTAATAGTGGAGAAAACATGAAGTTTCCAATTTTTTTATAGGCTGAAAGTGAAAAATAACTACAAGTGTTTCCAACCGAATAGTAATCATGCTTTGTGTAATGTAATCTTGCATCACTTGATTCTTGAACATAATTACAATTTTATTGTTTTTATCAAGCTGAAGAAGTCAAGGACAGACTGATTTCAGAGAAAACTATTTCTGCTTTCTATTATAAACACATACCTTAATAATTTCACATGTTCAGCTGACTTAAGAGAAGTATTCATTTTTCATTCTCATTTTGCTTGTGATATGAGTCACTTTCTGGCAAAATAGGAGGAAATGTCTGTATTTTTAACACATTTCAATTGAGTCTTTAAGGGTTTACTTGGATTTATTTTTATTTAGCATCCATTCTATCTTCAAAGTAATTTTAACGCATTTATTGCTTTCTTTTCATCTTATAGTAAGATACAGCAATTTTTAAAATACTATTATTGATGTCAAATTGCTTTGAGGCATGCTGAGTGTAGGAAAAAGCAAGAATCCATCTCTAGCTACAGCATCCTTGTTGTGGTCATTGTGACTTTTTCAAAAAATAGATACTGTATGTTTCTGTAATCAACACAAACAAATTCAAGGTCAGAAATACTTACCTGTATCTAGATATATTTGGTTCTCTCTGTGTTTGTCTGTATGGATGGAAAATAAAAGAAACCCACCTATATGTGTGTGCACATATGTATGTGTATAATAATAATCTACTAACATTTATGGCATTACAGTCCATAATAGGTTTAATTATGTTCAGATGGGTAACAAGATGATACAAAAAAGCAGAAAAGTGGGTGAGTTTCTTGGAAATATAAATCAGAATTTTTGCTCTGTCTTTGTATTGTGTTGCTGTTTGCCCAACTTGAAAACCAGACATTGGTATGGATGAAAAGCAGGAGTTAATTTTTTTTTAGACTGCATACATGTAAAACTGGGAAAAATTATCTGAATCTAACAGAAGTGGCAAGCCCAAATAAAGCATCTTTGCAATGTATTAAAGGACAACAATCTGTTTGAGGGCTCTCTAGGAGCCTGGGAAAAAAAGATGTCTCTGCATTAAAAATACCCTAAGATTATTGAGAGGATTCCTTAAACCAACCAATAGCACCTTTCCCCCCACCCTCACTTGCTGCAAAAGTATAGAAAATGTTAGGCTCTTTTCATGAAATACAGAATAAAAGTGTGCTTATGCTTGCCAGTTTCAAAACAATGCTTCCATTCATTTTTAAGGTGCAGAGATATAATATTTTAAAGGCATTTCTCATAGGAATCATCCTTACCAAACTGAAATAAGATTTATTCTGAACAGAAAGATAAAGAATCTAAGTAAAACAAATAAAATCTAAAAAATGTCTTACAAATTAAGGAGTGAACTATATTTGGTAGGGTTGCCACATTGAAGTTTTTCCCCATAGGTTTCATCTTGTTACCCCTAACATAGAATGGCTAAACCCTCTTTTAAAAGTTTCATTTCTGCAGTGCTAGTTTGGGCATCTGCATGGCATGCAAGTGTGTATATGTCACAATTTTCAAGAAGGAAGGTATTCTTTTAGGATTTTATATTGACCTATGCAGAAGAGGAGTGGTGTTTTGATCAGAACATTGTGGTTGCAAAAGTTGACATGTACAGTCACACATTCATGCTGGTATGGGATAAAATTGCTAATGTTTGTAAAAAGGTAACAAAGAAAGAAGGGAGAAGCTCCAGTGTCCAACATTTCTCCATCATGGAGTGAAATCGGTGTGAAATCGGAGAGTCCCAGCCGGGTGCTGATTACCGAAGCGATAGGGTACACTGACTGCCATTCTCACTGCTTCTCAGGAGCATCATACTACTCGCTAAAAGAGCCAACAGGGGGCATTTGCACCCTCTCTCCCTCTCGCCACTTAGCTCCAGCTAATCTGTTCGACAACTAATGCAGTGGCCGCCGTCCTTACAGCTCTTCTTGGCTGTTCTCTTCTTGGCTGTTTAATTTGTGTTTAATTAATTTATAGAAATAGTCAGTCTGATTAATTTGTGGTTGATTGGATTTTTAAAAAAGAAATATCTCACTTGTCATTTACTCTTTATGCTATTATTTATTATGTTTTTTAAAAATATAATTAGCTACCCAGAATTTCTACAGTGAGTTGGATGGTGATATAACTTAAATGAATGCAATGCAATGCAATACAATACAATAAAAAACCAGCAATTTAACTAGAAGCAGATATTTTTTTGGTGCGCATATGATAACCTAGAAAGATTTTTTATTTTTTTAACATGCCAGAAAATGTCATAATGTTGAGGACTGAAGACTGTTTTTCTCCCATTCTGTCTAATTATAAGTTCTGTATTTTGAGTCTTTCCACTATCTTGCCATTGCTCACATTTATGGTCCTAAAACATCAGCACTTCTGCAAGCATGAAGAAAAGAAGTAGGTTGAACTATACAGAGAGTTTTTTTGGAGTAGGATACATTACTAGTTAATTGGGACATTTTTTAAAAATGCCAAATATTCATGGCACCTAATAGAGAGAGAGGAGTAATCAATTCCATAAAGCAGAACATGACTGATTTTATTGATGCTTTTATAATTCATGTCAAACTCTGATTTATATTTTATTTATTCCTCACATTCACATAGCCTCACACTTACATATATTGTTGTCTGGTTCCTAAAATGGCCATGCCAATAGTCATACCTGTCTGAGGCATTAGTATAAAACAGGCCTGTAAGCCATAACATAATCCTTAAAGGGTTTGAGAAGAGATACCTTATGAAGTTGCACTGTAGGTGGATTTTCAGTTCTTAACAGTCTGTTTAGGATTGCAGAATAATGCACACAGTTTCTTTATTTGCAAGACATTTGTGGTCTTTATTTTGCTTATTTATTTGTACTACTAGGCAATTGATGTGTTAGCTTCTTTATCCCTAATCTGATACTTATGAAAAATCATTCTTTATGTCTTTTTAGAGCTAAATTGTCATTACAATCTACTGTTTAAAGAAAAGAAAATGTCAAAGTTAGTCATAGATTACAAATGCACTGAATTTTTTTCAAGAATGCTCATGATTACTCAGATCTCTTCTGGAATTTCATTTCTTAGCTATTAAAAATAGCAAAAGGCATTTTAGTGGAGGTGATATTGCAGATATCACTTATTGCATATGCAGAGGTGGGATTCAGCAGGTTCTGACCAATTCTGGAGAACCGGTAGTGGAAATTTTGAGTACTTCAGAGAACTGATAAATACCATCTCTGACTGGTCCCTCCCCCACCTATTCTCTGCCTCCCGAGTCCCAGCTGATCGGGAGGAAATAGGGATTTTGCAGTAACCTTCCCCTGGAGTGGGATGGGAATGGAGATTTTACAGTATCCTTCCCCTGCCACACCCACCAAGCCACGCCATGCTCACCAAGCCACACCCACATAACCAGTGGTAAAAAAAATTTGAACCCCACCACTATCACAAATATGCATATATTTGTGGAGCAATTTCTCCACAAATTTCTCCACAATTTGGTGTTGTCCAAAGGGACTGCAGAATACATTTTATGCCAGAAACCTTGAACACTGAATGAAAAGAAAATGGATAATTGTATTATTACTATCACCACCACCACACACAAAAAAACCCCCAACTTTTTCTAAATCCTTAAATCCATGTGTTAAACTTCTTTTGCAATGAGAAGTCACCCAGTGAATGCTATAAAAACTTGTCATTCCAAAATTTGTTTAATATTTCAGAAACAACAGCAAAAACAAATTCCAAAGGTGATTAAGAGTTGAAACTTAGCCAAGCTTTTTGTTCATGAAAAAACAAAAGTTCACAATTACAATTGTGAGTTAAGATGGAACCCTGGCTCCCAGCTGTTCAATTCAGAAGTTGATTGCAAAATACTTCTGTTCCTGGGATGTATTCACAAGGAGTGTCGGTACGGAGTACACAGCTCCTTGCTGCAAACAGACTTTGCCTTCTTTCATCCAGTTACGATTTCCACTGTAGACACCATTCCATTAAAAAAGGGATATTTTTATTTATTTATTTATTTTATTTTAGAGTTCTTATATGCCGCCCTACTCCCTGGGGACTCAGGGCGGCGTACAACATGTCAAGAATCACTAAACAATATAAAAGATTTAATAACAATTTAAAAAACATTTATTAAAAAAACATACAACAACCATACATACGTGGGAGAGACCTAAGAAGTGAATTGTCTCATAACCCCGCATGCAGGAAGAGCCATGTCTTAATGGCTTTTCGGAAGGCCAGCAAGGTGGGGATAATGAGGATCTCTTAGTTTTCATGACTCTTCACCAGAAGTCATCTTTGGTAATCTTGAATATTCCCGGAACCTGCATCTCTTCAGCATCCTGAGTTCACATAATTCAATCTTTGCTTTCTATACTTCTGTCTTTCCAGTTCATCTTTCTACTGTGTCAATTTAACTTCAATTCTTTCTTGCCAGCTTCTTTACCCCATTTCAACCTTTCCTCTCCCATGATAGACCCTCTCTGTGGAACCTTCATAAATACTAGTCAGCATGGTTGAAAGTCATGTCTTATGATAGTTGCAGTCTTAAACTGCATTGGAAGAGCATCACTTGGCTTGCCTTTGTTTTAACCCTTATCAACATAGTCTCATATTGTTAGTAGTGTAATAGCAATATTTGGGCACCATATATGGGAAGAGAAAAAAGAGTAGATAGGGAGAGAGTGCAAAGACTGGATTAAAGTTAGTTCATTAGAAATGTTTCTGATTAGCATTGCTTTTGGTCTCAAATTTGATACAGTAGTTTAAAATCACATGTAAACAGAAACAGATGGGGTGAGAATCAGCTATGACCTCTGAGCCAAATCTAACACAAAAATGAAACAATAGAAACAATGCATTCTTCCTGCAAGCTGTGTTCATTGCTGCAAATTGCACTACACATTCAGTTCTTTTCATTTTTAACAACAATTTCCCAGCTGACAATCTCTTTTCTCAGATGACAAATGGGTTTCAGTTGGGTTTACAACCAACAATATAATGATGCAGTTTCTTTGCAGAAACAATGAAGGCAGAATATGTGCTTGCAACTTCTCCTCTTCTCTAGAGAAGAGAAACTGATTTGGTTAGTGAAATAATGGAAGGAAACACAAAGGCTGATGACATGCAGCACTAACTCAGAAGAAAACAATTCACTTTTTACCATGGTCATGGCCTGGCATCATCTTGGCTTTGTGTCACAAATACCATTACTCATTTCTTCTACACAAGCCTTCCCCATAAATTCTGTTCCACTTTATCCATTACTTGCTTTCAGCTTCCCCCAATTTTGCCAAGTGTAGCTATTTCTTTCTAGTTCATCATCCACGTGAATTTCTGTTTGCTGATCTCTGCTTCAAGAGAGAAGTCAGTCTTTATTTAGTATAGAATTGGATAAATGAGAAAGTGTTGGTTATTGCAGTCCAGTCTTAGTAACCAGTTCCAGGAAGAAGGAAGTTAGCTTTTGAAACAGGTTTATGGGTCATTAGGGATGTATGGGGTGCTAGGGAGGGGTAGCTGTAGTATGCGCAGCGGCCACACCCCGGGCAACAGTTTCAACAGGCTGGCCAAACCAGGTTGAGAGTAGCCGTTGGGTTATTGATCTTCAGTGAGATAGGGACTTGTCTATCCCGAGCATGTGAAGTCAGATTCCGACGGACTGAGAGGATGAAATCTATTAGAATAGGACAACGGTCATGAAGGCGGTCTCTGCAAGCGATGAGCACGGCAAGACACGAAAGACGCCCTGGTCAACCATTGCGCCCATCCCATCTCCAACAGTCTCGACTCTTGTCCTGCTATTGGAGCAAGATGGAATCTGGGAAGAGAGAGTGAGGCTGATTATGCGCACCTCTCCCTCCCTTTAATCCAATTCCCGCGCAAGTCTTGACACCCCCCCCCCTGATTCTCATAGATGTCAAGGTCCTCTTCGAACACAATGGATGAACACCATCATGGGTCATTATAAATGTAAGCAAAAACTCATTTCCCCTGAATTCACTAACAGGAACTGCCATATAGTGTTTAGACCATTATTATTTTTATTAAATCAATTTCTTAGTCATCTTATTTTTAAAAACCCATAACCTTTTTATAATAGTTGAACTATAAATACAATATCATCTACAAAACAACACTATTTGGTAATTTTAATTTAACTTAAGCGTTCATTGCTACCATAAAGATTTTAATTCAAAACTAGGTAGTAAGTAATTAAAGTAATAATCTTGGGCCGATAAAAGCTTCCAGAGAAGCCCAATCTCTATTCCTCCCTAATGTTGTTGATTCAAAGGCAAAACTTTGTGGGTTTTACCTGCTAGTTGTGACTAACTTTAAGGGCGGTGCTCATCTCCATTTCTTGAGCCAGCATTGTCCAGAGACATTTCTGTGACTATGTGGCCAACATGACATCATGTTGCAGCACAGAGCATGCAGCAAAACACAGAATGCTGTTATCTTCCCACATGCTTATGTGTGATATCTATTCATCTACTTGCATTTACATGCTTTTGAACTGCTAGGTTGGTAGGAGCTGGGACAGGTAACAGGAGCTCCCTCTAGCTAGTGGCACTCAGGTCTCGAACTGCCGAGCTGTAGGCCTTTAACAGTTTAAGACTCCTAAGATTCCTGTGATCCTAAGGCTGATTAATTAAAGAGAAGAACCTTGGCCAAGAAATGACAACAAATGCCAATGCAATCAACTTATAGTGCATCAAGCTAAGCAGAACTATCACAGTCCTGTTTTTTTTTATATTTCATAAAGGTAAACCTTGACTTATGACCACAATTGAGACCAGAATTTCTGTTGTTAGGCAAAGTAGTTGTTAAAGTGAATTGTGCCCAATTTTATGACCTATATTGTAATGGTTTTGAATCACAGCAGTTTTTAAGTAAATTGAATGGCCATTAAGTGAATCCTCCTTCCCCCATTGACTTTGGTTGTCAAAAGACAACTGGGAAGATCACAAATGGCAATCACATGACCCTGGTATGCTGCAAGCTTTAAAAAGACATGCCAATTGCCAAGTGTCCAAACTTTGTTCATGTGAATGTAGAGATGTTGTGATGGTTTTAAATGCAAGGGCCAGTTGTAAATCACTTTTTTCAATGCCTTTATAACTTTGAATGGTTACTAAATGAATGGTTGTAAGTTGAGGACTACCTGTATTCTTATTGTATTCTAATTCTAATTGTAATAATAGGTTTAGAATTTGTGGACTGTTGCACTTTTCATTTATTTTATTTATTTATTTTATTTTATTGTTCTTATAAACCGCCCAATCCCGTAGGACTCAGGGCGGCTATGATATGAACATTCAATTATTTTCATATAATAAAGACTAGAAATTTATCAACTTTTTAATTCAATACTTTCATAGGCATATGCATAAATAAGTTGAAATTTCCTACTTTCCTAAAGAAGATACATCAAATATTTCATCTTGTGAATTTATCTATTCTTGTAGGAATATGTTTCTCTATTTCCATCTTGGCAGCTCAGTATACTATTCTGACTGTTTGACTATTCAGGGCTGAGGCAATAATCTATGATCCAGAAGGTTCCATTATTTTTGCTCCTCAGTATGGAGCTATTAGGTGGATAGTCATCATCTACACAGAGACACAAAAGTGTTCCAAAATGCAAATATCAGGTGGGAGAAAGCACAATAAGTAAGATAGAAAATGAGCACCTTTCATTCAGTTGTAGTTCTGGCTAGTCCACTTCTATTCAAGATTCATCCACTATCTGTATAGACTACTGCCTTCAAAAATTTGTTACCATATCTCTCTTATTTAGGGTCACAAATTCTGTTGGTTGATGTGTTTCAAACAGTATTCATGCAGTGGATTCATAGATAGAATAAAAACAGATGCACAATAAAATGTTAAAATAATTTAAAATTCAGTAAACTATACAATATAAACAAAAATATATATCCTCTTCCTTAGTTCTCCATAAATTTCTTCCAAAAACAGAAGCCCAGATTACATGGTGGTTAAAAACAACTATCTGCAATCCATTACTACACATACAGTAGATACTTTCTAGAAGAGATACAAAATCTGATGCCCTCACTATATGTGGCTGCTGAAAGTCTTGATATCCTTTCTGATACTTCTGCAGAAGATACTACTAATTTATAAGATAACAGCCAATTCAAAAACATCTATAAGCAGTGATACATTATTGCATTCAATTACATTAATACTAATTATCTTAAAATGAAATTTAATTCTTTGGCTTGTTTTTTTCTTGGCCTTGCTTACTCCTTTGTTCCAGATTATACCACTTTTGTGAGTATGGTTTTTATCCCATGTTCTGAACAAAGTTAGGACAATTGTTATACAACGTAAAAACTTGTGAAATAAATGGCACAGCTAGCTTGTCTTTGTTTGCACTTGTGCAAATCCATTCATATTAACAAGACTTTTGAGGAAGAACTTGGAGTGGGATCTACCCACCAGCCTTATAACTTCTTCCACTTGATTGGGAATTATGCTCTGCAAGGGAAATGCTTCATAGACATTCTCATTATTTATAACACCAGCCAAACCAAATTTTTTATTTCAACCTGGAAATTTCACACTGAACCAATAGGAGAGAAAATAGGACTCTTTTCTTATTAAAATGAAATCACAGAATAATTTGCATTTGTCTTTTGCATCTGGCTTTTTTTTTTACAAAGTAACCCACTCTCTTTAAAGTTTCTTTTCCTAAAAACTATGCGTCACAGGTTGCTCAAGTTGTTTACTGCATGTCGCAGTAGGACTATATTTAGCGTGTGGCGTTTGGCTTGCAGGTGTAGGAGGTCAAATAAAACCTGCAAATATGAAAGCTTGGGAAAATTAGCACAATCTTTGTTAACATAGTCACTATGCTGGTGGCAGTAACAGGCCAAGGCCTAGCTGGATTGCACGCTTTTTATACAGAATCACTAAATATCCAGCAAAGAACAACATTCCACTTTTCTTGTTCCCTCACCTTCCTGTTGCCCTCTGAAGAATTACAGGGTAGTATTATACTAAATTAGCTTCCATGTATGTATTCTGTTGAGGCTTAATCAAACACAGCCCATGTCTCTGGGATCAAACAACTAATCTTAGCAGCTTTGTCAGACCACTGACTCCCTCATCAATCATGCTGCAGACTTTGGAAAGTTGGAGGTACTGCTGAATAGCCTTCTGTTATAGGCGGTGGCCAGCTTCTTTGTGACAAATTTACAGCAGACACTGACAATGTTGTTCATGTGAAACCAGCTGAACTTGATGGGATAAAGCCGGGGACCCAGGGGGAGGAATAATGATTCTGCAAAAGTGATTGCTAACGAGAACGGCTACCTTTTTATTCCTTCTCTAAAACAAAAGTAATTGACTGCTGGAACTGCTTGTGCTGGGAATATTGATCAGTGACAGTTAGAGGCCTTCTTCACTATCACTCGTCCTGGGAGGCCTAATTAACAAAGGCTGGCTTGTTGAATTAGATAAAGCTCAGTGTGCACTGAAATTAATGTGATGCTGTCTGAGCATCCTTCACCTAATAGGGGAAAATCAAGTTTAAGTGGAAGAAAAGAGGAAAGTCCTGTTAAGAGCTAAAACAATTGTGACTAGAAAAGAAGTGGATAAATACAAGATCTTTACAAGGGCAAACTTTTTTTTCTTTTAGAGCAAAGTCATATGCATTGTTTTATACCAATCCTTCTAATGGGGCCTTTGTGATTAAAGAAGGCTCTTATGACCATTGTAACCTGGCTTTCTAAATAAAATAAATTCTGTATTGGATTTTGGCAGGATGTTTGTACAGACAGGGAAATAGACAATTAGATCAGTGTTCTCTCAGTCATTCTTATAGTGCTCTAAAAGTAGTCTAGAATTGGTCACCTGGGAAAGCAATAGAACATTTTGTGTTGCCTTCAGTGAAGGACCCACTTTATGCAAAATATGGAGACTTGAGAATACTGACGGGATTGGAATTCAAATAGAGTTGCACATGCAGCGCTACCCCTGAAAAGGCTGCAAAATCCAGCTCCCTCTGTCCCTTTCTCCCAGATAACTTGGGGTCTTTCATCTCACATTCAGTGATTTAGCGTTTCAGGATCTCTCATTCTTATCATTCACCCAGTCCACCTCTACTCACCTGGCTCAGTTCACCTCCGCAATCCTCCTAGTGTATCTGATGGTCTCTCTCTCTCTCTCTCTCTCTCTCTCTCTCTCTCTCTCTCTCTCTCTCTCTCTCTCTCTCTCTCTCTCTCTCTCTCTCTCTCTCCCCCCCCCGACTGGCTCTCCTGGTATGTCTGTCAACCCCTCAGGTTGTTGGCTCTCTCTCACACACTGCTCTTATTATGCATTGAAAATATTTAGTTGTGTTAAATCCTGCTAATGTGAAACTAACCTTTAGATGACCCTAACTGTTAACTCCAACTGTTTTGGAGGGAAACTTAGAATATTCATATTTGGGTGGACTTTTTCAAGTATTATGATTGGTTAAGGTCCTGTGGGCCCAGAGTATAAAGTACATGGATTTGCCTGCAGTTCCTCAGTTTTCAGTCAATAAATGCTGTTGTATCTATTATGGTCTGTTTCTTGCCTACTGAAGCCCACTACACAATAGCTTTCTCTCTCTGGGTTAGCTTCACTCTTTTCCTCTTTCTGGGTCAGTGTTGTTCCCCTTCTCTCTCTTTGGATAGGCTTCACTCCTGCTCTCTCTCTCCCCCCTCTCTGTCTGGCTCCTACTGTCTCCCACGCAGCCCTGCTAAGCAGGGACCAGGCTGCGGGGTGGTGCAGGATAAGCTGATAAACACTTACCCCCCTCTTCCTTCTCTACTCACCTCTTCCTTCATTTGTTTCCCCCCGTCTTTTTCCCATCTCCTCCTCCTGTTTGCTTTTCCCTGTCTCTCTTTCTCCTCACGCTGCTTCTCTCCTTTCTTTTCCCTCTTTCACGCTCTCTCCATCTCTCCTTCTTCCCTTCTTTGTTCTCCCCCTCGCCACATGTCTCCTTCTCTTTTTATACCCCCTTTTTCCTTGGCCACCCTTTCCCCCCTAATTTCCAGCAGGATTCTGTGGGGAGCCATGAAGCAATTGGGAGCTCCGGGTCACCCGTGCCACTCAGTTGGAGCTCTGGGATTCCCTCCGCTGCCCAACTGATCACATCCATTGGTGTGACCACGTGACCAGCATGACCATGTGATCAGCGCTGAGAAACCTCTCTCCGCTATTGCACTGATCAGTGTGATTGCACAGCCAGCACAATTTGTGCTACTCTCCCTGCTGCCCAGCTGGAGCCCCAGGATTCCCCCTGCACCACGCAGCTGATCACACTGATCGGTTCTGCTCTCCCTGCTACCCGTGCCCCACATAAATCAGATCCATTGCCATTTTCATACATTGATTGGGTTTAAAAAAACAGACACCAATAGGCATTGGAATATTATTTTGAACCAAAATTAATAAATAAATTCTTTTTCTTTTTTTCAATAGGGTCTGATTCTCAGAGATTGTCTGGACAAATCGCTGAAGTTTTCTTGGTAGGGTTTTTCAGAAGTGGTTTGCCATTGCTTCCTTCCTGGGGCTGAGAGAAAGTGACTGGAGCCATTTAGCAGGCTCTAGGCCTAAGGTAGGAATGGAACTCAGTCTCCTAGTTTCTAGCCTGGTACCTTAATCACTATATCAAACTTTTGTACAGGTGATTGTTAACTGATTTTATTGAAATGGAATGCCAAAATTATGTCATATGGAAATAAAATTTAGTATATACATGTGTACATTAAGGTGACCAGACGTCCCGATTTTGGTGGGACAGACCTGCTTTTTCATCATTTGTCCCGCGTCCCGCCCGTTCTCTAAAAAGTCCCGATTTTTTGAAAGAATGCACGACTAGGGCATTCTTTCAAAAAATCGGCCTGAAAGGCAGCAGACCTCTCAGCTCGGGCCGGCCGTGGGCGGCGGGCGGGCGTCCCGCGTTGTTGACTCCTCCGGCGGCGGCTGGAAGCTGGGGGGAGGGGGAAGGGAGGCTGCTCCTCCTCTCCTTCCCCCACCCCATCCCTAGCCCCGCCCTCAGAGGTGCCGCTGCTGTTGGGAGGGGTGAGGGACGAGGAGCCGTCGCCGCTTTGAGTTTACGAGCGGCGCAAACAGCCCTTCCTCGTCCCCCTCCCCTTTCTTCCCCCCGTCGCCTCGCTGCCGCCGTTGCCCTGGGGCTGGGCGGGCGACCGGGAGACCGCGGCACTTGGATGCTTGGAGCAGGTAAGCTGCCGGCTGCCTCCTTTCCCCGTCTCCCGCCTCCCGTTCGTTGCTTGCCAGCCCGGCCGAAGGGAAGGCGGGAGGCGAGGAAAGGCCTCCCGAAAGGGAGGCGGGCTCCCGAAGGGTTTTCCCGAGGCCTTTCCTCGCCTCCCGCCTTCCCTTCGGCCGGGCTGGCAAGCAACGAACTGGAGGCGGGAGACGGGGAAAGGAGGCAGCCGGCAGCTTACCTGTCGCAAGCTGCAGGCATCCAAGCGCCCTCCCGCCTCCCCCCCTCCCCCCCCACCTCACCTGGACGCCGACATTTGCTGTTTTGCCCTCTGCGCATACACAGCATTCTGCGCATGCGCAGCGGGCAAAACAAATGGCGGCGCCCAGGCGCCCCCCCCGTCCCGCTTAAAAAAAAATATCTGGTCACTTTGGTGTACATGCGCATCATTCATTTATCCAAATGAGAGGACAAAAAGGGATACAGTATTTGCAATACCCCCAAAGAATGAAAAAGGTTTTTTTTATGTCTTCCTTCTTGTAATTTGGTGGTGTTGCTGAATGGTGATGTCATTCAGTTTTTCCCAGGTTACGAGGTTGTATTTTATAACTTGTATTTTATAAGATTGTTAGGTGTGTTACGGTTGTCAGAGTCACAATGCACCCTTTTTAAAATTCATTTTCCACTAAAAGTTTATATGAATTACATTATTTTTTAGTTTACCGTCAATTTGCTGCAATAATTTTTTTTAAAAATGTTTCTGGAAGGCAACATACACCTGTGCAACATAAGTTACCTCTCTGTTATGCATGTGAAACTATTTATTATTTTTCCCATCCACAAGTGGTGTAAAAAAATTACCAAAAAATGGAAATAACTAAAATAATAGTACCCAAGCCTCCAACACATAATTTTCTCTGTAAAATATACTTACAAAAATACCTACTAGGTTCAGAAGTTTTTCAATAATTTTTGGCATTCACTTTTTTTTACTGTAAAATGAAAGTTTATCATTGCCCCTCCCTGATATGTGACAATGACAGAGGATTAAGTAATACAGTAAGATATTTGCTCCCATCAGTGAATAGTGAGTAACAATTGGAGACAGGTATTTCCTTTATGTCCTGCTGGGATATGCCCAGGGAAGGCTTCCCAATTTGAGCACCTTCAATAGATTGACTTTCAACTTTTCACCTTCTCTAAACAGCAGAGCCATTGCCAAGAATTCTGGAAATTAGTCCACATATTTGGAAGGTGAGAAGTTTAAAGATTACTGTCCCAAAGTCATTTGGTTGACCTTTGTAGACTAAATAGACTTTTGAAGGATGACATCATACAATTGTGTGGACTTTCCGATGAAGGTTGCAATCCAGATGATTTCAAAGAAGTGTTTCGAATTCCATAAGTAAATGCATAAGATTTTATATAAATAACATCTACAAATACTTCTGTGAAATAGGTTTTGCACTAATTCTCCTTTATTTTTATAATTCAGGTTCTTGAAGAAGGAAAAGATGCTCCTTTATTTTGTAAAACACTTTACATAAAATAATTGATGTATATAAGCTTTCCTTGTTTGTTTCCTGAGAAATTTGTTGAACTTTATCTGATCAGGCATTATAGGAGTTGGTCCAACACACTTGACTTCTCAAATGCGTTGGCAAAGAAATCAGTAGTTTCTCAAACAGATCAAAAGCAAAAGTCAGCTCAGCAAACATCTATTTTTTCTGAGACCATTTGGTAATAGGACAAGTTTCCTGGATATATATTGAACTCCATTTAATAATGGGAGAATAACTCATTTTTTGTTGCTTGAAAAAAATGAGTACAGGGACAATGCAGCTGTCAGCAACCAGAATGACAGCAATTACGGTATAAACATTATTTTTTCATGACCATTTATCAGAATCAGGTGTGCGTGGGATGCAAAGTACACCTGGATCAATAGAGAGAAATCAGCTTGCTTTACTTTGATTGATGAAGCAGATCATTAGGAGGAGGATGAGAAGTTGTGCCTGACAGCAATCATTCAGTAATTGCTTGATGGAATTAAGATCTGTCAGGTACTGCCATCAACACACCATACTATATAATGCATAACTTTTATTAACAGAAGATGGCAAGTGATTCTATAGGCATAAATCTAGAAGGCATAAAGAAATATGCACACAGAGCATACTTTTTCATTTCTTTTTGCATATGCAGCCAAAACCAAAAGTATACCATATTTTTCAGAGTATAAGACGCACCTTTTTGCCCCCAAAAAGAGGGTGGAAATGTCGGTGCGTCTTATACACCAAATACAACCTTTTTTTGGCCTCCTGAAGTCCCGCCCCCGCATCCCATTTTTGCAAAAAACGGGCTATTTTTTGCAAAAACGGGGGCGTTTTTGCCTTCCACAACCCCCTAGGAGTGCTCTGCAGGCTTCCCAAACCCTCTGCATGCCCTGTTTTTGCAAACAAAACGAGCGAAAATGAGCCATTTTTTGCAAAAATTGGGGCGTTTTTGCCTCCCCCCACCCCCTAGGAGTACTCTGCAGGCTTCCCAAACCCTCTGCATGCCCTGTTTTTGCAAACAAAATGAGCGAAAATGAGCCATTTTTTGCAAAAATTGGGGCGTTTTTGCCTTCCCCCACCTCCTAGGAGTGCTCTGCAGGCTTCCCAAACCCTCTGCATGCCCTGTTTTTGCAAACAAAACGGGCGAAAATGAGCCATTTTTTTGCAAAAATTGGGGCGTTTTTTCCTCCCCCCACCCCCTAGGAGTGCTCTGCAGGCTTCCCAAACCCTCTGCATGCCCTGTTTTTGCAAAAAAAAAAAAAAAAAAAAAAAAGAGAGAGAGAGAGAGAGAGAGAGAGAGAGAGAGAGAGAGAGAGAGAGAGAGAGAGAGAGAGAGAGAGAGGCCATTTTTTTTGCAAAAACTGGAGTGTTTTTGCCTTCTAATTACCCCATCTAGCATGACTGGAGGAAGAATTCTAGGAGTTGAAGTCCACTAGTCTTAAAGCTGTCAAGTTTGAAGACCCCTGGGTTAGGGGTGCAAGGGTCTTCAAACTTGGCAAGTTTAAGACTTGTGGACTTCAACTCCCATTCCTGAGCTAGCATGACTGGAGGAGGAATTCTGGGAGTTGAAATCCACTAGTCTTAAAGCTATCAAGTTTGAAATTTGTAAAAAGTATACATGGTTGTAAAAAGTGTACATGGTTGTAAAAAGTATACATGGTTGTAAAAAGTATTCTGCTACACTGGCATTTTATTAAATACTATATTACTACACCATTTGGTTCAGAATACTTTTTTCCTTGATTTCCTCCTCTAAAATCTAGGTGCGTCTTATACTCCAGTGCATCTTATACTCCAAAAAATACGGTATGTTATTCCTGAATCTATTACATCATATGGGAAAGAAGAATAGAAAGTTGTAAGAATAGTTGTTATATGTATAGGCTGTTTAAATTTAATGCAATCTTTTGTTCAATAATGAACAGAAGTATCTCAGAATAATTGTATGAACATATCAATTAAATGTTTGTTTAACATTTAATCAATTTAAAAAATTTATCCAGCAATCAGTTCAAATCTCATATAAAATAAGATTGTAACTATTAATCCTGAACTTTCACTTACCAAGAAATATTTAATTTTCAAAACCTATTTTATAATGTTTGCCCTATTTCACCCTAATAAAATGTTGGGGAGGGAGAGAGAGAAAGAGAATAGGATGTTCAGGAAGGGATAGTGCCTCTGGTGGAGGGGTCTCATGCCCTTTTTAGGGCTGTTCATTCACTTTGGTCCCCACCTGGTGCTCAGCTCTCACATTCTGCTCCAAATGTGCTTGTGTTCATGCATGAACATGTGTACACATGCAGTGTTTAAATTACCCTTTTAGTATTAGTAGAAAAGCAGACAAATAGTCATGTGTGGGTTTTGGACCAGAGGTGGGTTCCTACCGGTTCGGACCGGTTTGCCCGAACTGGTAGTGACCCTCTGGTGACATCATGATGATGTCATGGAACCAGTTCGGTCAGTGCTGGTCCGTAGGCACCGCCATCTTTTTTTATTTTTTATTTTTTTGAATTTATTTTTTCTTCTGAGCATGCGCAGAAGCCGAGTTTCCGGCACTGCGCATGCATCGCCATCTTGTTTTTGGCTTTTTTTTCGGCACTGTGCATGCGCGTGCATGCAAAACTCGTGCACACCCACAAGCCACAGCCACACAGCACGGGAGGAAGTGAACCAGCAGCGAGGTAAGTTAGAACCCACCCCTGTTTTGGACTATTCAATAAAGAGAACATTTGTTCAGACTTATTGTACAGTCAGCTATGATAGTATGTAAATATGCTATCTTTAAAAACATTGAAGTATATACTTATACTAAATATACTAAATTATGTATATTTCATCCTGTTTGCACCCTGTCTTCCCCTCCCTTCAACAACCAATTTGAATTCTCCATCATTTTAGTCATTCCTTTCATCTGATAAACTGGGTTGTAGCACACAAAGCTTATGTCTTTTCATAAAATGTGTTAACACATCACCACACTTGTTCTCATTTGGTGCTACCATAAGCTAATATGGACCTCTTTTTAGAATGTCTGCATGCATGTGCCAAAAGAACCCAGGAAAGCCTTTGCAGAAATTCCCAAGAATCCATCTTCTCAACTGTTCTTAAGACAGCTATTTTATTTGTGCTAACATGCTTTGTGGAGTTGCCCAGTTTATTGCTTTGCAGAGTCCCACCAGGATCAAAGCATCTCAATAAACTAAGGACTATCCCAGCTTACTATCTGAAGTGAAGTGTCAATTGTGAAACTTTACAGGTTAAAAAGCTATGTTTAGCCAAATTACCTTGATATCCAAGGCAGAAATCTCCAAATGCCTATTTAACTCTGGCATCAAAAATACAGTCATAAAACATTTAAAATCATATACTTTCTTTCCTTTCATGTCAGTTCATGAAGCCTGAAAGAGCTGTTTTACTTTATATTAAGAACAACATCAAGGAAAAATATTCCTAAGACTTAGGGGTGCTTGTGGATGGCTTAGAAACCTAAAAATGAAGCATTTCATAGCAGCTGACAAGCTTTTTAATGTTATCCTTTCTACTGCCACAATGTCCTAAAGAAGTGGACAAGGCCTCTGTATTGTCAAGTTGGCCATTTGTTTACTGGATCATGGTCCCTGCTGGGTCACGAAAGAGGTGAAAAGGGTAAGCCGCAGTTTGTCCATGCAGTAGTATTGACCTTTTTGACAAAGGTGATGGTACCGCCAGCCTTGAAAAAGGCAGTGGTGCTGCCACTTGTCAAGAGTCATCCCTGGATCTAACAATTTTTTATAACTATTGACCAGTCACAACCTCTCCTTTCAGGTCTGACTAGTTTGCACCTGATGAGAACCTTGGAAAAAACAGTTTATCTAGACCCATTTTTGAAAGGTTTCAGGCTGAGCCACCTTTGTCACACTTGGTGGTGGTGGTTCTATATCTATCTTTATGTTCCTTAATGTCTCAGCAGCTTTCAATTTCATTGACTCTGGCTCCATCAGCTGGGGATTAGGGAAACTATTTTGCAGGGGTACAGTTGCTTTTTCTGGGACAACTCCAATTCAGTGTTGGTTGGTGTGGACAGATCACCCCCTTATTCCTTCATTTCTGGTGTGGGCTAGTCTGTCTCCCATATTTTCAACATCTACAGTATATGAAACCACTGAATAAGGTCATCCACCAGTTTGGGATTTAGTATATGATACCCAACTATATCTTTTTAACTCTGGGCCAGCCAAGTAAGATTATTGAGGTTCTGTCCCAGTGCCTGGAAGCTGTGTAGATATAGATGGGGAAGAACCATTTCCAACTCAATCCTAATAAGACTGAGTGATTGTGGGTGGCCACCCAGATTTGGAGATATTCCAACTTTGACCTTAAATGGATTGTATGTCTCCATTCAAGGATAATGTGTAATTTGATGGTTCTACTGATCTCAGAACTCTTGCTCAATGAGCAGTTGCAGTAGTGGCCAGGAAGGCTTTTGCCCTACTTCATCTGGTGTATCAATTGCACCCTTTTCTAGATTGAAGAACCATTCAGACAGTCACTCCAGCAGTGAGTTACTCCTGGTTCGGCCCGGTTCTGCGAACCTGTAGCGGCAGTGGTGGGAGGCTCCGCCCACCTGCCCTGGACACTTCTGCGCATGTGCAGAAGTGTTGCACGCATGCACGAGCACGAGCGTGAACCGGTAGCAACGGGTTTTAGAACCCATTACTGAGTCACTCATGCTCTGTTTAATTCATGCCTTGACTACTGCAGTGCACTCTACATGGGGCAGTCCATGAAAACTAGTCCAGAAGTTTCAACTGGTCCAGAATACAGTTATGGGCCTTTTAATATCTGTGTTTCACCAGCTTGCTTCCAAGTGCAATTCACATGCTCCTCATTTCCTATAAAGCCTTACGTGGCATAGGGCCTGATTACTAGAGGGACTGGCTATCTCTCATAGTATCTGCCCTGCAGGTTCAGTCTAACAGGATTAGTGCACTTTTGGTTCCATCAATTAAACAATATCATATGTTGGGAATCACACCTTCTCTGCAGCAGCACATGCCCTCTGGAATGTGGTTTGCCCCAAAATTTGAATGTTTTGTATCCTACTGTTTTTGCAAAGACCTTAAAGACATTTACCAAAAACCTTTGTCCAGGTTTTTGGTAAAGATGATTAACATCCCTTTTTTCTTTCTGGTTCCCCTCTGAGTTTCTTTTCTTTGCCATCTTTGTTCTGCATGTGCTTGTGCTATTTCTCTTTTTCTCTCTTTTTGATTTCTGGTCTTAAATATTTTTGACAATTATAAACTTATCAAAGTCACTGGGTTTCAGGAGGCATATAGATGATGATGATGATGATGATGATGATGATGATGATGATGATGATGATGATGATGATAATAATAACAACAACAACAACAACAATAACAACAATAATAATAATAATAATAATAATAATAATAATAATAATTATAATTATAATTATAATTATAATTATAATTATAATTATTATAATTATAATTATAATTATTATAATTATAATTATTATAATTATAATTATTATAATTATAATTATAATTATTATTATTATGAAAAATCAGCTGATGACCCAAAATGCAGACTTTGCAAGGAAGCTGATGAAACAATTGATCATATCCTCAGCAGCTGCAAGAAAATCGCACAGACGGACTACAAACAGAGGCACAACTACGTGGCCCAGATGCTTCATTGGAACCTGTGCCACAACTACCACCTACCAGTGGTAAAGAACTGGTGGGATCATAAACCTGAGAAAGTAGTTGGAAACAAACATGCCAAAATACTTTGGGACTTTCGAATTCAGACTGACAAGGTTTTGGAACATAATACGCCAGACCTCACAATTGTGGAAAAGAAAAAAGTGTGGATCATTGATATCGCCATACCAGGTGACAGTCGAATTGATGAAAAACAACAAGAAAAACTTAACCGATATCAGGACCTTAAAATCGAATTACAATGACTCTGGCATAAACCAGTACAGGTGGTCCCAGTGGTAATCGACACACTGGGTGCTGTGCCAAAAGACCTTAACCGGCATTTGAAAACAATAAACATTGACAAAATCACGATCTGTCAGTTGCAAAAGGCCACCGTAGTTGGATCTGCGCGCATCATACGAAAATACATCACACAGTCCTAGACGCTTTGGAAGTGTTCGACTTGTGATATAGTGATACGAAATCCAGCATATAAATCTCGTTTGCTGTGTATTACATTTTTTGTGAATAATAATAATAATAATAATAATAATAATAATAATAATAATAATAATAATAATAATAATAATAATAATAATAATAATAATAATAATAATTTTTGCTGAGTTTATTAAAATATGTTATACATTTTAGACTTTGTTATTATCAATTATTTTTGTAATTGCTCTGACTTTTCACTTTTTGTTATCACCAACCTAATTTTATTGATTTAATCTTTTGTATTGCTGTACATTATCCAGAATGCTTCTAGAGAAGTCATACATTTAAAATAAAAACAGAATAATACTCATGACTTTTTGTTAGATTTATAGTTTGCCTTTCCTTCAGGAACTCAAGGCAACATAAAGAATGCTTCCATTCCCCCCCCCCCCATGACAATTTTGTAACTGGCCCAAAGTCAACATATAGAAATTCAAGGAACCTTGAGGGGAATCTATTATAACCTAGCCTGATTTTTCAAAGAAAAGAAGAATGATGTCCATATAGTATAACTATATATGAACAACAATCATATTAAAATGTATAGGGCACTTATTTCCCATCATGCTTTATTTTCCCATTTCTTAGCATTTCATGGCAGCATTTAGAAACACACATATAATCTCTGAAGGACACTCTTGCTGAAGGAATAAATCTTCAGAGTTATTCTAGGTCAATTATGCATGATGCTGGCTTGATGTACGATCAAGAAACCAATATTCAGATATGCTCCAGAGTCCTCTTGTGGGTATGTGAAAAAGGAAGTACCCTCCCCTCCCTGTAGCAGAAGGAGGAGATAGCAGGAGCATAAACAGCAAAAGAAACCCAGCCATGGCTTAATCTCACCCCCCTCCTTTTTTATTTTTAGTTCAATTGAAGTTCACTGATTTGTGCTGTGGGAGGCTCAAGTCAACAGTAGCAGGCTAGCATTTCTAAGAGAAGAGCTAATACTCTTCTATGACACACTGACATCCAAAGCAGTGGGAGAGTGACAGGTGGCATTCCCTTTGTTACCCTGCCTGTCCACATGCCTCTGACATCTCTTCATGGGCACAGCAGGGCTTTGATTCCTCTGTGTTTGGTATTCATGCCCTTTCCACAGAGCTGTGCCACCAATTTACAGAATGCTCGGAATTGCAGAAATTCAAAGCATCTAGCTTCCAAGGGTAGATGATACACTGTTGATTGGGGGGGGAGAGGTGGGGAGAAGTGGACAGGCATGGGAAATAATCATGCTGTTTCCCTGGTTCTTGGAAATAAGGAAAAGAAAGAGGAAAAGAAAGAGGAAAAGAAAGAAGAAGAGAGAGGGGTGAAAAGCATGGCAAAATGTTAAATGATTTCAATTGTGCGGTCATCCACTTTTCAGCTGTTCTGTGGAGATTTCCTATTCCTCAGCTTTAACGAGAAGGAAGGAAAGAGAGAGAGAGAGAGAGAGAGAGAGGGAAAGAGAGAGGGGGGGAGAGATTATAATGAGCATAGGTCACAAATGTCCTCTTGGACCAGCCCACTGGAACGGTTTCCTCCCACAAGTGTCATTGTGCTACACTTGAGATCAGGAGCTGGTCTTTAGTATTCAGAGTGCTAATTCATTTTGTTGCTGGCAGCACTGCATTAATGATCAAGCGACGACAATGAACACTGTCTGCATAACAAATGTGCCTTTCTTCAGTGGCAGTAAATACAAAATGATTAATATAGAATCAGGGCTCATATGGAGTGCCTTTCTTTTTGCATCTTCTCGAATGATGATATGATTATTACTATACCTGAATATTGTCAGATTTCTAGGGAAGAGATTTCTGCTGTTCCTATGTTCCTATCTATCCATATTTCTATCTGTGTATGGATTGGTATGTCTCCATTTCTACACCCATGCATCATTATTTGGGCAAAGCTACTTGGCTCTCTCTCTCTCTCTGTCTCTCTGTCTCTCTGTCTCTGTCTCTGTCTCTGTCTCTGTCTCTGTCTCTCTCTCTCTCTCTCTCTCTCTCTCTCTCTCTCTCTCTCCCTTTTCCTATACTGGATGCAAATGATTATTAATACTCTGTCCTTTGCTTCTGACATTTACCAAGGCAGAATCATCAGACTGAACTAAATCACGTCCTGCTCCTTCTGGCTACCTACCTAAGCCTATCTTCTATTAGAATTAAAAGATTGGAACAGGTGAGATGTGTGCCCACATTTTTTTTAAGTGTCAGTTGCTGCTTCCTTTTAGTAGGAGCTGAGAAAGCTCCAATTTCATGGGGTTTGGACTTAAATGAGAGGGAAAGAAAGATTATTCCTTCTCATTTAATCATAGCAATATCAGTCAGTATAAAAAAAATAGGATTTATGCTATTCTTAGGCGTACAAAAAGGGTTATTTGTCAAGCTGTTTTCTCTTCTGTGTTATTTGTGATGTGGTGAATCCTCCTTGAGAACCTCCTGCTTTTGAAATGTAAAGGAGGTTGGGGCAGTGATGGAGAGAGCAGTGTAAACCCTCTATTTAAGCATTTGGATATGGCTGTTTTTTATTCACTTTGTACTCTGGTGTAACACTGTTCACATACCTGGTACCATCTCATCCAGGGGTGGGTTCCACTTACCTTCGCCACCGGTTTGCATCGCAACATTTTGCGTGCGTGCGCATGCTCCGCTCGTATGTGCATGCATCCCCTCATGCAATTTGGCTTCCATGCATGCTCAGAAACAGGAATTAGTCCGAAACACAGCTGAGGAGCTCATCAGCTGTGCTTCAGGTGAAGAAATAAAGGTCAGAATTCACCCGCGGGTGGGCAGGTGGGCAGGCGGGCAGGTGGGCAGGCGGGCAGGCGGGCCCTTTTTCAAGCCGCGGAAGAGGAAAAATTCACACAAAATCCCAAAAAAAAGATGGCGGCACGCACAGAACGGCACTGACAGTGATGTCATGACTGGGTCATTACCGGTTTGGGTAATCTGGTCCGAACCGGGAAGAACCCACCCCTGATCTCAACTGATTATAATGTGCCAAAAGCTTCCTCTCTTCAATCCCAAACAGCCTTTTAAAGAGACATCTTTACTGGAAACATCTTTATCATTATCAAAGGAATACAGGCAGCCATAAACTTACGGTCACAGTTGAGTCTAAAATTTCCTTTGCTAAGCAAGACACTTGTTAAGTGAGTTGTGCCCAATTTTATGATCTCTTTGCCACAGTTGTTAAGCAAATAACTGCAGTTGTTAAATGAAACATGCAGTTGTTAAACAAATCTGATTTCCCCCATTTACTTTGCTTGTTGGAAGCCAGATGGGAAGGTTGCATATGATTGTCACATGACCCCAGGACACAACAAATGCCATAAATACATAAGTGTCATAAATACATAATAAATACATTCCAGTTGCCAAGCGCTCAAATTTTAATCATGTGACGGTGGAGATCTGCGATGGTCAGAAGCGTAAAACCAGTCATAAGTCACTTTTTTCAGAGCCACGGTAACTTTGAACAGTCATAAAGTGAATGGTTGTAAATCAAGGACTACCTGTAAAATACCTTTTGCGTCCCTTCTCAGACACCACTGTTAGAATTCCTTCCTTGTATATGCCTTTCGAAACATGGAATATTTCCTTATTTAGGACTCAAAATAAGACTCTTTTATAACTGTCCTTCTGGCGAGAATGCAACAGACCTGAGGGTTTGCCAGGCAACTGTTTCATCAAAGCACACATGGGGCAGCTGGCTACATAAGCCTCTATGTCCTTCTTCATCTTTGGCCACCAGAACTTAACAAATCCAAAATGCCCCACTGCCCAAGCAACATGACTCCACTGTAGGGTTAGAGTCCTCTGGCTAGCTAGAATGTATACCTTGCTCCCCATCCATGCCAGTCCCTCCTTCATCAACAGATCACCTCTATGCTGTTGAAACCACTCATCACTCATCAAAGCATCTCTCAATTGTTGCGTTAGATCAGGGGTCCTCAAATTATGGCCCATGGGCTGGATACAGCTCGCCGACCCAATGTATCCGGCCCACGGAGTGGTGAGATTTATTTATTTATTTATTTTGTTATTCTTATATGCCGCCCAACTCCCGAAGGACTCAGGGCGGCGTACAACAAAGAGAAATACAAGAATAATCAAAATTTCATAAAATTTAAAAACAGTACAAAATTTAAAAACAATATAAAAGCAACAACATCCATTCAGCAACATACATACTTGGGGGGTAAGCTCAATTGAATTAAGCTGTCCCCCCCACCTGCAGGAAGAGCCATGTCTTAACAGCCTTTCGGAAGGCCAGCAGAGTGGGGATGGTTCGGGTCTCTGGGGGGAGCTGGTTCCAGAGCACGGGGCCAGCCACAGAGAAGGCCCTCCCCCTGGGGCCTGCCAGCCGGCATTGCTTGGCCGACGGGACCTGGAGGAGGCCAACTCTGTGGGCCCTAACCAGTCAGAGGGAAGTATGAGGCAGAATGCGGTCCCGGAGATATCCTGGTCCTAAGCCATGAAGGGCTTTAAAGATGGTGATCAACACCTTGAATTGGACCCGGAGACCGATGGGCAACCAATGCAGCTGGCGGAGTATCGGTGTCATGTGGGTGTACCTTGGCACACCCACCACAGCACGCGCAGCCGCATTTTGCACCAACTGAAGTCTCAGGATACTCTTCAAGGGTAGCCCCATGTAGAGCGCATTGCAGTAGTCCAAACGCGAGGTGACAAGGGCATGAGTGACCGTGAGCAAAGCCTCCTTCTCCAAATATGGCCGCAGCTGGTGCACCAGGCGGACCTGTGCAAAGGCCCCCCTAGCCACAGCAGAAAGATGATGGTCTAATTTTAGCTGTGGATCTAGGAGGACCCCCAAGTTGCGGACCTGGTCCGAGGGAGTCAATTTCGCACCCTCGAAGACCAAGGAGGGACAGTTATCATGGTCCTTAGGAGGCATTATCCACAGCCACTCGGTCTTGTCGGGATTAAGTCTGAGTCTGTTCCTCCCCATCCAGATCTTAACGTCGTCCAGGCATCGGCACATTACATCAACTGCCTCCCTGAAGTCAGACGGGGTGGTGATGTACAGCTGGGTGTCGTCAGCATACTGATGGAAACACACCCCATGTCTGCGAATGATCTCACCCAATGGTTTCATGTAGATGTTAAACAGGATGGGCGAGAGAACTGACCCCTGGGGCACCCCACATGATAGGGGCCTGGGGGACGATCTCTGCCCTCCTGCCAACACCGACTGCATCCGATCGGCGAGATAAGAGGAGAACCACCGCAAAACGGTGCCTCCCACTCCCAACTCACCAAGCCGATGCAGAAGGATACCATGGTCGATGGTATCGAAAGCCACTGAGAGGTCAAGTAGCACCAGGATGGAGGAGTTCCCCCCATCCCGGGCCCGCCAGAGATCATCCATCAGAGCGACCAAGGCAGTTTCTGTACTGTAGCCGCGCCTGAAACCCGACTGATAAGAATCTAGATGATCTGTTTCATCCAGGAGCTGCAGAAGCTGAGTCACCACCACCTTCTCCACAACTTTCCCTAAAAAAGGTAAGTTGGAGACTGGACGATAGTTTTTCAAATCGGCTGGATCCAGGGAAGGCTTCTTCAGGAGGGGTCGCACCACCGCAGCTTTTAATGACTGCGGTACGGATCCCTCCCGCAAAGAAGCGGTGATCACCGCCTGGATCCAGCCGCGTGCCACCTCCCTGCTGGCCGAGACCAGCCAGGAGGGGCACGGGTCCAATAAACAGGTGGAGGTACCCATCGCTCCCATAGCCCTGTCCACATCCTCGGGAGAAACAGGCCCAAACTCTTCCCATAATGGTGGACTAAGACTCGCCCCTGTCAACTCTATGGACTCTGCCCTGCTGGAGTCCAAATTTGACCGAATCTGAGCGACTTTATCCGACAGAAACTCAGCGAATTCCTCAGCTCTGCCTTGTAAGTGTTCCTCGCTCCCCCCTTTTGCAAGGAGGGAGCGAGTCACCCTAAACAAGGCGGCTGGACAAGAATCTGCGGACGCAATAAGAGCGGAAAGATAAGATCGTCTTGCCGCCCTTATCGCCACTAAATAAGATCTGATGTAAATTCTTAATAGTGTTCGGTCAGACTCTGTCTTTTTGGCCCTCCAGCGGCGCTCCAGACGTCTCTTCTGGCGTTTCATCTCCCGGAGCTCCTCGGTAAACCAGGGAGCTTTCCGGGATCCACTGCCACGGAGAGGTCGCTTAGGCGCAATTCGGTCTAAGGCCCCTGATGCTGCGGTGTTCCAAGCAGCCACCAGGGAATCAGCCGAATTGTGTACCAGGGTTTCAGGTATTTCCCCAAGTTCCCTCTGGAGTCCTTCCGGCTCCATTAGGCGCCTGGGGCAGAACCACCTAGTTGGAACCACCCCTGGCGCCTCTCCTCCCAGCCACTCCCCACGTGGCTTTTCCCAGCTGATGGGGCCTCTGGGGAGGAGGTGCTTCACCTACCATAAGGCTGTGCCACCCATATTGCCCCTCCTCCAGCCGTCGCCATTATCTTCCACCATCCAGCCACACTTCCCAGTTTGCTCAATACAACATGCTCTGTTTTTTTGAAAATGAAAGCTTTCCCTCTTTTTCTTCATAAGCATATTCTCACCATTCTCATGTGAACAACTGCACTGGGGACCTACATACACACTCTGACCTTGAAAGATAATTTGCACAGAACATTGTGTGTCCCAATTTTTCCCTCTGTACAGCATTGCGAAGATAATGAAAACTGCTCATTTTGTCCAATTGCATATTTTATTGCCATTTGTTGATGCTTACAAAGTATTGGTGTCATTATTTTTAGTAGTATTCAATGACATATTTAGCTGCAAGCACACTGGTCATATTTATGTGATGTTTCAAATATAAAATTGGTTTATATAAAATAGCCATATCCTTTAGATATTCCCTTTTGGACATAAATTATTTTATATATTTTCTTTTGGAAAACTCATTCCGTTTTGTATGTCTTTTGAATTATATAGTGACAAGTTGAAAATTAACTGGTGGACAAAGGAAATGAATATGGCATGTATTCATGGCTGTTAAGAGAAGTTGAAAAGATATTCATTTTCTGTCAATTATGCAATAGTCTGAAGACTCATCTTTTTTCTATATTTGAAAAAAGCACTTGGCTGCCAAAAATCCCATTTTGAGTAGTACTTAAGAGTTTTGGGCTGAATATCCTTCTTGGCAGGGGTGGGTTCTAACTTACCTCGCCGCCGGTTCACTTTCTCCCGTGCCACGTGGCTGCACGTGCATTGCACACCGCGTGGTCGCACGAAGCAGGAGCATGCGAAAGCACGTGTGCGCGCATGCGCAGTGCCGAAAACTCAGCTTCTGCACATGCGCAGAAGCAAAAACCAGCAAAAATAGCAAAAAAAGCCAAAAACAGTCAGCTGTACTGCACAAAGTATTTTGCCTGTAATGTCAAGTCAGTAGTGATGCAACTTGGCCTGTTTGCTTGTAATGCTGTATTATTCACTGTAGTCATGAATCTGATATTCTGAATCAATTACCAGTTCAGGAAGGATTTCCTTTCCCCATACCCAATAGATGTTGTTTGTTTGGTTGGTCTAGATGCTGCCATTTACCTTAGTTGACACTATTGGCTGTGTACCTTTCCTCTGTGTATGGGTCACTTTAAGTGAGACTGAGCAGGTTGCTCTTCAGAGGATGGATGGTCCTGCCTCTCAGCATCTTAAACTGCACAATCTTTTAGTTTTTCCAGCTGCTTGGTTAACCCTCTTAGTAAAGTGTGGAGTAAGGAACAGGTGCATGAATTAGTCTTGCATACAATGAATGGGTCAACAGGTGTCCAATTAGGGCATCACCAAGCAGGTTGAACACAAAGGGAAATGTGGGGAGGGAAAGGGGTTAAGCGGTGTGTGTAACTTGCTGCTTTAGGAAATACATGATTAATAGGATACTGTCAAGACTGACTCAAACTTTCACCTATATTCCGCTTCTCTTGCAGCTTGACAAAGAATAGGTGGTGGTGAATTGGAATGCAAAGTTGGGGAGAATTGCATCCAAGCATCATCAGTTCCCAGGAAACATTGCTCCCCCCTCAAGGACACTCTGAGCAGATGCCCCAGTGGGGCCGGCTGGTTCCCATAACAAAATGAACAGATGTGATTGGTGGACATAATGGATTGTGGGTGGCCTGTGGGGAAAAGGGGGAATGAACTATGCATGCTTTTGCATGGGAA